>CM031240.1:891900987-892500987 GCA_018340775.1 Taxus wallichiana var. yunnanensis | reverse complement strand
TATTGAAAATGTTTCTATGACTTGAAATCCTCATTCATTTTGTTCCATTCACATTAACAATATGGGTTGAAACCGATTGTTGACTCTTATAAAATAAAGAACTAATATAAGTACATTGTATTTTGAAAATGTCAACCATATGTTTGGATTTGTGTTTTCTTCATTTAAATAAATAAGTCATATTAAAAACAAAGGTAGAAATGATCTCGGGTTGTGATTTAAGAAATCATTTTCTTGAAGTGGCTATCATATGGTTTTCATAATTTTATGATACAGAGCTCATATTTTGATAATTATACTACCCGCATACTTGAATTTTGAATTCTATTTTGAAAACCTCTTATAAAATTGAAGAGACAATTTAGTGTTCATTGGACAAGTATGCATGAGATTTCATTTCAATAATTGATAATTACATGCTCCTATTTGTAATGAAGAGGGTAACATATTGATAAACCCTTTCATGGGTCAATGCACTTCTAGTCGAGCATTTCCTTGTTACGCAAAGGCGTTCCCTATGGTAAAGGACCTCTGGACGTTTCTGCACTATGTTAAATTTGACATCCGTTTGGACGTTTTTCAAAACAATTAATTTTGATAGTCATTTTGACGGTTTTGACAGGCGTCCAGATGTTTTTGTGTTTTTCTACGTTTTGCAGTTGCATGCTATATTTGATTAGATGCCTCTGTTTTTACAGGGTCGGTTTAGAGTTGTCAATGCCATTGAATGGCGGATGGCTTGCTTTAGAAGAAAAGAACCGAGAATTTATTAGAATGGATCACAGAAAAGGAGCGACAACATGTGTGGTGGTCGTGTGTATGCGGGTCTTAAAAATTTAGTACTTACTATTTTGAAACAGCCTTCGAAGTGGACAAGGAAGTCGCTGGAGCTGTAAAATTAGCCTTTTCCCATTTGGCTTTTCTTTTCTTCGCCATTACATATATTTTTAACGTTAATGACGATGCATGCAAAAGGGTAAGCATAAAGCCAGATGAAAAGGACTTTGCAGTTTTTAACAATTCAGTTGGTTTTGATGATTTATCTTCTGAAAGTGAAGCTCAAATCCAAGGTGAACAACAGACTGATTCTGATTTGAAAAACAACACACACACTATTATTGTACCTCGGACATGTGAAAACCAGCCAAAATGTCCAAATTCCAAGAAAGAATCTGCTAAAGAAGCTGGAATTTCTGAAGAGCTTATTGACCTGATGCTTGAGAGAATGAAACTCCTTAAAGAAGATGAGCTTGTCTCTCTTGCAATGATAGTTGCAACCCGCGGCCTTAGTGCCATGCTTAGGGAGGAGAACAAGGAACAAGGACCAAATGGTGAGTGCAATTCTGGAAGTCTAGGAGATATCTTGGTGAAACGTGTTTCTCGGTTGGAGGCAAAAAAGATTGTTGCGTCTAAAGTGCCACGAGAACCTAAAAAGAAATCCAGTCCTGAAATTTTACCTAATCTTGGAAGCATCCTTGTAAAGCATGTTTCAAAACTTGAGAGAGAAGTTCAAGAAGCCAAAAAGTTGGCAAAAGCAATGCAATCTGAAGACCAGAGACATAGTGGAGGGTTACAAGAGCATGTTGAAAGTTTGCTTGGAGATTCAAGAGATCTTGGAAGCTTAGTTGCTTCAAATTTTGAAAGAGAAGTTACAGGGGCTACAGAACTCATAAAATCACTGCAAAGAGAAGAACGAAGAAGTATGTGTGGATTGGAAAGGGAAAAGTTAGTTGTGGAAGGAGCAAACGCTACCAAGCTCTCTCAGGCAAAAGCAGCTCTGTCAAAAACAAGCATGGAAATGAATTTGGATCTATTTGCAGATGCCAACAATGATTATGATAAAGAGAATAGAGATGTAAATACTGCTTCAACCAAGACTAATGCATATGCTACAGACCAGGCCAATTCTGAAAATACAAACAATTTGGAGATTATACAAAATTCCAATTTTGCTTCCACATTACCTGTATATGACCCTGGTACCAATCATGCAATGAAGAATGCCTCAGAAGTTGTACAGGGAGAGAAAAAGCAACAACATTATAATAATGAAAACCATGAGGAGGGTCTAGATAAGTTATTGGTCAAGCATGTCTCGAGATTGGAAAAGGTGAAAATGGCAGCATTAGCATCAGAAGTGGAATCATCACAAAGGGTGCAAAGAAATCAATACCAGTGTGAAAGTTTAGATAAGATTTTAGTCAAACATGTTTCTAAACTGGAGAAGTTGAAAATGGCAGCAGCACAAGAAGGTTTAGATGAAATTTTGAAAAGTCAGCAGCAGAATGATGTGAAAATTGAGGAAGGCTTAGATAAAATTTTGATCAAGCATGTCTCTAAACTAGAGAGGGATAAGCAAGAAGCCTCACCAGAAGCATTCCAGAGAGTGCAAAGAAAACAACACCATCTTGATGAGAATAAGGGGAGTTTAGATAAGGTCTTGGTTAAACGTCTCTCTAGACTTGACAAGGAGAAACAAGAAGCCTCACCAGAAGTGTTTCAGAGTGTGCAAAGAAACCATAATCATGATGAGAATAATTGTGAGAGTTTAGATAAGGTGTTGGTTAAACGTCTCTACATATTCTGGCTCTACATGTTTCTATGCAAATCAAACAATTTGTTTGAGTGGGAGAAGCTTCAAAATGCTTGGTTGTAAGGGTTGTAATATGCTATTGGATTCCTTTGGAAGTCAAGGTGTAGGGCTATTTTTCATGCAGACCCTTCCCCTCTCAGCTTGGAAGAGTTGTGGCTTTTCAAGCAGCACTTGGCTTTGATTACCAAAGTTAAATTCAAATGAATATGGTAGATTGATATAACTTGTTTTTTCTCTGAAGTAATATGAATTGCATTTCTTAATAAACAAAACTGCATATTGTTCAATTTCTGCCATACAAAAGTACATCAGGCATTCACTATACATTTTGGTTGCCTTTGTGCATGCCTAGATGTGATGAATAATGTATACTCTGCCAAGATGTGGGAAATTAGAGATAGTTGAAAGGGTTTAAAAGGGAATATTCAATTCCCTCAATTGTTTGATCCAATGAAGAAATAACTACCTACCTTACATTAATTTTCAACATATTATACGACCCTATATGGTTTGTTAAATTTTAGAGAGCAGATAATTCTATATGCACCTAATTTTTCACTTTGCTGATTTTTTGTTTTTTTGTAGGAATCATTGGTGTATTAACTTTCTTGGAGCTTTGTCCTCAGGGGCATTGTCAGGAGTGAAGAATAACAAAAAATGGTTATGTGCATCCTTCACTGGCTGCTTTAATTGTGTATAGTATGTTTTATTAATAAATTGTTTTGGTTAAAAAAGAGAGTAGAAGAGACAGTGCCAGATTTGGAGTTCGGTGTCCTCTCCCCTGACAAATTTGTTTTTCCCGTTGAAGTGCATACATATTTGCAGGTGTATCCTTGTAAAATTAACAGTGTGTGAGGGCTCTGCATTGGTTAAACCTTTTAATTCTTTTGCAGATTAAATGTCATAAGTTCACCAGTGGTCAGTAGTCGATTACATCTTCCATGTTTTTGTGATATAATTATACTTCAAACAAGTTCTTCTACTGTTAAGGTGAAACCTATCCTTGTAAGATATTTTGAAATAGGAATCTTAATTCAGGTCATGAGGTACTTCAAGAACCTGTAAAGTAGTCATAATTGATCAAACTTATCCTCAACAGTGACCCAGCCAGAGTACAGTGTCAATGCCCTCTATTACCTTACAAATCTTCATGTGTATAATGTGCCCAACTCATATGACACCCGAGCTCTCAAGCTTCATTCATTTTTGTGTTGGATTTCACATATGATTTTCATCAGGCATGTCCCTTTCTTAAGTGCTTACATACTAAGCATGTTAGTTTTTAGGATAGGGGAGTTGTGCTTGAAAACATCGCCCTGTGTTTGCTGCAAAAATGAATGTTTAAATGGTGATAAAGTAAGGGGTGTGTATTTAGTATCAAGTAATTGCTTTTGTTCTTAATGGATACGCCAACTTCTTAAAGATAAATGACTGATGACTAAAGCTAAAAATATTTTAAGACCATTTCACCTTCTTAGGATAGGGGATCCTACTAAGGGAGTATTGGAATGTGAGTGCAGTTGAAGTTAATGTTTAGATGAGGATAAAGCGTGGGTTAGGTATTCTTGTATCAAGCAATTGAAAAACATCAAAGCAATCGCATGTGTACAATGCAATGTGAATGTTGAATGGTATAAGGTTTTTTATTTTGACCATTGGGATTCCTCCATTTACTGGGCTAGAGAGTATTCCTCCTGGAATTAATTGTATTAGTCCCCTGATCTAGGTGTTCCAAATGTGGATCGTAATGGCCATGGATTTGATTGCCCTCTTCAAAAGTTCTCGTATTGGCACAACCATGTAAGAGGCAACCATATATGAAGGAGCTCATGGCATTGTTTTGTTGAAAAAAACATTGAAAATGTCAAATGCCTCCTTTAGCCTTCCCTCTTTGCATAAAATATTTATTTCGTGTTTTCCTACCACGTTTCCAAGTGATTTTTAATGGATTCTTCTTTGCCCACATTTCCAATATTAGAAATATTGATACCATTCTTCCTACTGCAACAACTCTGTAGGACGTAGAATACATCATCCACCATTGAAGTAATAAGGTCATCAAGAATATACTCATCAATCTTGATAGCCTTCCTTACATTCTCTACCATGAAGAACTCTTCAAGGACGATATAAAATCATGTCAGTTCTTTAACGGATCGACTAAAGAAGTGCAAGGGAATACTAATAAGTATATGGTGATATGATTGAGCTCTAACTGTCACCACCTAAACAAATAATAAATCATTAAAAAATTATTTAAAAATCTTTGATCCAAGGGGAAAGTGATTAAATTTTTAGCTGCCATCTCGTGATGAACCGAAAACTGCACTATATATAAAAGTTGTCAACCCTTAAAGGAAAACATCAATGACCTGAGATCACTCTAATACTCCTACCCTGTAAATAAGCCCACTAACTCTACAAATGGGGAAATGTGTTTTTTCATACAACAAAAATTGCCTCAACTATTGGGAAGGTTTTTCCAATCCTTAAATGGACCACTCTAGAATTATGATATAATAAATGTAAAACATGGAAATGGAATGGATAAATTTCATCAGCAAAGGATAGCACTGAATTGCAAATCCACACATTTCTAAATTTCCTACAAGCTGATATCTCTCCTAAATGTATAAAACAAAATGAGAAGAAAGTGGTGTGAAGGAAAGAAGTAATGGTGATAACAACACATTATTGTTGGTAACCAACAAATAGTTGCATAGCCAAGAATAGATGTTGATAAGACAAAGAAGGATGAAGAAAATGCAACAAATGGCACTTGTGGGTGTTTTGGTGGTCTATGACTGCCAATATTAAAAGCTCTTCTTGTTAAGCATTAAAAATGACATGTTTTGATCAACGTGTCTATTGAGATCACTCTAATACTCCTACCATGTAAATAAGCCCACTAACTCTGCAAATGGGGAAATGTGTTTTTTGGTTCATATAGAAAAATTTCCTTAACTATGGGGAAGGTTTTTCCAACCCTTAAATGGACCAATCTAGAATTATGATATAATAAATGTAAAACACGGAAATGGAATGGATAAATTTCATCAGCAAAGGATAACACTGAATTGCAAATCCACACATTTCTAAATCTCCTACAAGTTGATAGCTCCCCTAAATGTATAAAACAAAATGAGAAGAAAGTGGTGTGAAGGAAAGAAGTAATGGTGATAAGAACACAATATTATTGGTAACCACAAAATAGTTGCATAGCCAAGAATAGATGTTGATCAGACAACGAAGGATGAAAAAATGTAACAAATGGCACTTGTGAGTGTTTTGGTGGTCCATGATTGCCAATATTAAAATTTATTCTTGTTAAGCATTAAAAATGACATGTTTTGATCAACATGACTGCATTTTTGTGCTTTGGCGGTGGAGGATTAAATAAACACAGCTAGATGATTCAATGCAAAGCACTTTAACATTTAATAAACAATCGTAGCATGGTTTAAAGTTGGCATTTAAAATAGTCCACTATGAGTACCAAGCAAGATTGTAAACAATTTTGAGAAACCAATATAAATTCATCAACCACGTCAAATTTAATGAATTAGTATTCCAAATGGTGGGGAATAAATTGCAGTTTTTTTCATCATCCACATGGCATCAACGTGGCCCAATGCACCCCCAAACAATGGGCCACTACCCATCAATGGCGATTGCCTCTGTATTTTTTCTACTTTTAATATTAGTCTCTATAATTATCCACTTGTAAGGGACACAAGCTAATGAACAAGGAGAGAACATGGCTTCTATTGTAGGAAGTGGAGAAGAAGGGCAGGTAAAACATTAAGCCGCCTAAAATCTTATGTGTTATCTAAGTTACATGCAAATGATGGGATAGTGCAACAACTGCCAGAAGAAAAAAATAGTAGCATTTTGTTAAACTCAATTTAGTAATCATAAAACCTTAAGCTTTGTTGGTAGATTTTATACTATTACAGTCCATGAGATCTAATTAAGGGTCATTCGTTTGCCCCCACCATTTCTAATCATACAAACTAAAATAAGTATGTAAATATGTACTAAATAATCTATGTATAAAGTTTGTAAGATACATCGAATACATTGATATTTAAAAGCCCATATCATGAATATCTCCGTACACATGAAGACCTCCGTACACATAATGAGACATGTATACATTTGCAATATTTATATCATGAATGGTAGCCTTTTGTGGGCAATTTAATAGCAATGCAAAAAAGTAAACTCTCCTGGATAAAGATAATATGAATCCCTTGATATTAAACTTCAGTAAAGATAATGTTGATTTAATTTATTGTGTTTCTTGTTTTAAATCTATGCATACATAATGGCACTTTGGACCCTTACTTTGATGCAATTGTGGGTGAATAGCTAACCATTTGACTGCCAATGATGGGAATAATACACTCCATGACCAGTTAGTGTCTGCTTTCATTACTTTCAAAATAAAATTGATTATATTTTTGGCAAGAAGTCTACATTGTTTAATGTAAATTCTGTTGATTGATGTTTGTTAGGATTCCATGGTGATTTTGATTCATATGTTGTTTAATGTAAATTTTATCGATTGATGGTTGTTAGGATTCCTGATGATCTTGATTTATATGTTGTTTAATGTAAATTTTGTTGATTGATGGTTGTTAGGATTCCCTTGATGTTTATGCTACATATACCATAACTCGAAATAAGGAGTTGACACTTGTTATGAGGGCGATACCCAAAAATAAGCCCACCCCTGTGTGCTTGGCACAACATACTTATTGGAACCTTGTAGGCCATAACAGTAGCAAAACCATACTTGATAACAAAGTGAAAATATGGGCTTCCTCTTATACTCTGGTGGATCAACATCTTATTCCAACAAGGGTTGTTGTGCCTATAAAAGGAACACCATATGATTTTAATAAAGAGACCACTTTGTTGGGAGTAGAATAAATAATGTTCCTGGAGGGTATGATATAAATATGGCTCTGGACCCTCCAAAGAAGAACCCTAGTCTGAGACATGTCATTAGAGTGAAGGATGATTTCAGTGGCAGGATTCTGAATTTGTGGACAACTTCTCTGAGCTTGCAATTTTATAGTTCCAATATGATGAAGACGACTATGGGAAAATGAGGTGCAATCTATGGGAAATATTCAGCCTTGGCCTTGGAGACCCAGACCTTCCCTGATGGTGTCCACCACCCAAACTTTCCCAATACAGTTTACAAACCAGGGCAGATCTACCGTCATACTATGGTGTATAGATTTTCAGTGCAGAAGTAGTCATCACATGTTCAACGTTAAGGATAGGTGACATGGCTTCTCAATCTATCTAATGAATTCTATTGTTTAAAGATAGTACAACATTGCCATTGAGAACAATTTTTAAATATTGCTTTTGAAGGCTCTGAATGACTTTGGTAGATTGTGGCCCATTTTTAAAAACATCAAATCACATCTGTATTAATCGGATTTCTCCATTCATGTATTCCTTAGAAGCGCCACCTTGCCTTCTTCGCTTTATAATACCCAAATTTTCACTTGACTGAAAATCCACAAAATTTGGTCCAAAATGTTCCTTGCGTAAAAATATACAATTTTTTCTAAAGACTCAAGGGAAGAATACACATTTTTGACCCCCAAAACAGATGGTGCGTCTGAATTGGGCACACCCTTTATCAACATCAACTACAAAAGTAATAACTATCCCTCTAAATCAAATAACATATACCATTCGGCGTTCACATTGCATTGTATACATGCAATTGCTAGTATCATAAAACTGAGCTTGTATGTGAAGCACAATATCTTGATTTTACTTTACAAATATAAAGGCAACTCAAACAAACTCCCCAAATTTAATTATATATGCTATTCAAGCAAATTACCCTAGATTTTCAAAAAGAGTTGATATGGTTGGATGATAGGAATACCTATCTTATAATATGATTTTTTTGTGAAGTAAGCTTTTCGTTAGAACTCTTTAAGATTTTTTTGTCATTCTTGCAAATTTTTAGTTCAGGGACATGGTGTTGGAGAAAAGACTATGATTATAATTAGCATGAGTTTAGAGTTTTGGATATATTGTCTAAAATATTTGTTTGTTTATTTTTTTACAGTTCAATTTATTTTTTCAATATACATCAAATTTTGAAAAAAATGTCGACTTAGATACCAAAAAAATTTAGCATTGCAAGTATTAAACAACTTTCCTGCAACTCACAACTAAAGCTTATCAATTCTCTAAAGGGATTGAATATGTTCTTAAAGATCCTAAGCTGTTCCCAAATGTAAAGGTAAGTTTAATTTTACAGTTGAAGTAATTAGATAGGATACTTTCGTATGTTTGTTTTTTTTTAAAGAACCTCCTAAAAATCCCCTTCGTGTCATTTGCTCAAACACTTATGATTTAACTTGGAGTGTTATATAATAAAGGTTCTCTTGCAGCAGGAAGAGCTCAAATTGTAATGTGAACTCCAAAATGTGACAAATTTTCAAGTACCGTGACAAAAATGACGAACTGCAAAGTACTGAGACATGTACAAGACCAACCACAAAGTTTGGTAGTTAATTGATTCTTCAAAATTATTGTGTAGAACAATCTTTGAATTATTCCCCTCCAATGTTTTTTTGTAATCTTTTCACTAAGATATATCAGCGAGAGCATAAATGGGGAAAAAGGCTATGGATGCTTCTGTGTATAAAACTCCATCTTTACCTCGTCTTTCCTATTGCTATGAAAGTCGAACCTAGTCAAATGTCCACATTGTTTTCTTTCTGTTTTTCCTGTTAAGAAACCTCATTGTCAGATTATAATTTTTGGCACGAAAAACATTCATTTCCTGAATTCACTTGGAAATATATGATAGAGCAAGGCATTGAGTAATGACATTACCACCTTCATTAAGTAATAGAAAACATCATAGAAACTTTAAAATTAAAGAGGAAATATCAAACAACATACTTCGACAAAAGAATCAAAATGTGCTTTAATTCCTTCAAAATATCTTCTTTTGTCCCTCTTGCATCAATCTGCGTGAGTTGAAAAACAGATTAGACGTGAACTAAGAAAATGATTTGAAGGGAGGGTAACCTGAAAAGGATTTCATTATCCATAAAATTGTCCTATCATATATGTTTGGCATAGGCAATATACATAAGATTTCCGGCATTATCATAAATTCAACACTCCATAAAGTCGCCTATATTTACAACCACACAAAGACAGTTGAATCTCGGATTTCACAAAGCTTTAGGGAAAGACACAACCCATATTGTACTCGCAATTATCAATTTATATGATGGGGATGAAGTGAAAGGGATAGTCTATTACAGCCATCAAAAGCTATATTGGACAATATCAATATCATTTGGAAAGAATATCATCTCCTAAAATACTTCAAACCTGTTTACATAACAATTATTATACTGCTAAAAATAAGAGAATTTAATAAAAATCACCTTGAGGACCTTCCCCTTTGAGTCGTAGTATTCAACAACTGGCAGACTTGATTCCACATAAACTTTTAAGCGCTTTCTTATTGTCTCGTTATTGTCATCAACTCGACCCTAGGAAACAAGATTACAAAATAATTGAGCTTTGACCTTTAGAGTTTTAGTTTATAAGAAACAATGACAAGAATAAGAGAAAAAGGAGAATGTTTGCATACTGTGCTAACCTGATTTCGGTTAAGAACACGGCACTTCATCTCTTCCATGGGACAATCAAAGAAAAGAATGAATTCTGGTTCGATTCCTGTCTGCAAGATATTTCCTAGTTACTAACATTTGATGAAAAACACGTACAAAAGAAAAGAAAAAAATTATAGTTCATTGGATGTTGAAGACCAACCAACCCATTTTGAAGCTCGGTTATTTTATAAAAAGAAATTCATTCAAATTTGTATACAAGAGTTCCAAAAAAATGTATTTTTATGCAATTGTGACAAGGGTGCTCATAGCTCCAGAATGAGAGTTTGACAATAAAGTATCAGCCAGTCTTACAACTTTTAAAGTTTCACAATAGTTTTTAGTTTTCCATGTTCAATCACCAACCATGACATAATTGTGCTTCACATTTATTCATAGACTAAAACTAATATTGCTCTGTATTTCAAATAGATCAAAAGGAGCTATTTATCAAAACCACTGCAGCCTTCCAATGACAAGAAAAACTGATGCAAGAGCATCCGGGTCCATACGCAATCCTGCATCAACCAAAATCAATTAGTCTTAGCAAATAAAGTTTTGCACAATGCTTATGCGCAATACCGTGCCACTCCTAAGAAAGCCACGCAAATACCCTTACCTTAGCCATTTTATGGAAGCCGCACTAAACTACGAATGCCGCACAACACTATGGAAGCTTACAAAAGCCGCACAACATTGTGGAAGCCGCAAAAGCTTACAAATGTTGCACACACTGCGGAAGCCATGGAATACTGGGCTTTGTAGTGTAAGCTCATTCCAAGCCGCCTTGCACTGAACATCACATTCCTCAACAAAATTGTGCTAACCTTGCACAGACCACTGATGCTTGATCAGAGCTGCCAATGTTTATCTTGAACCACGAACGTCATTTTTGTGCCATTCGACGCCAGCGAAGCCACCGAGTAGTGTGCCTCAATAGAGCCATTCCCAATCAATCAAATGATTGGATCTAAAACTGCCAAAAGTGACTGTCAATATCAATGTAGTTGTAGAAGGCACGCGTGGGCCTTGAGCCATCCTTCACAGTCGAGGACCATCAGAACCATCTGGTTCAAAGCCTGATCCGACAGAGGGGAACATTCTTGAGTAGATAAACGGTAAACCAAGGACACCTAATAGAATATCTTCAGAGGAAATCTTTACCCACATTGGTATCTTTACTCTCCTCCCTGAGCGCCCATGAATTCTATAAGTAAAAGGGGACTGTAAAATTGTAAAGCATCTTAAGAAGCCTGAATCTTGTTTGAGGCATTAAGGTCAGCCCTCCTTGTCAGTGTGAACCAGAGATTGGTTATGTAGAAGCTTAGTAGAGTTGCAAGCTTAGGATGGGTCCAGTGTTGGAATTCTTAGCAGAATCCTTGTGGACTCTCATTGTAGATTGTAAATGGAGCAAATTGGCGATGTGCCTGAAGTTGTAATCTCTTTCCTTGCATTAGTAGAAATAGTGATCATTTGTTTTTGGTTTAGAAGTTTGCTTGAAATCTCCTTTAGTGAGGTCTACTCTAACAAGAGCTAGGTGGTGTAAGGTGTCCCTTCATTGGGAACCCTAAGCACCACTACATTAGTTTAGTATTAGCACTTGGATTTGGAAGTCCTGTTAGTAATAGCTTAGGATTTGAGAGCCATGTTGAAGAGGTTAGTCAGAGTGTAGGATTTGTGAGTCCTATTGAGGAGATTGGTGCAAACATCAATCTAATTTTTGTGAGTGATCATAGGATTTGTTGCTTTCCATACTAGGGGTTTGGGTAGAAAGTAGTCACAAACATCTCTAGTATTGTGTTATTAGGTAGAGGGTGTGACAGTGTTAGTAAGAGTTCAGGATTTGAAAGCCCTGTTGAAGAGGTTAGCCACAGTGTAGGATTTGTGTCCTAGGGGTTTGGGTAGAAAGTAGTCACAAACATCTCTAGTATTGTGTTATTAGGTAGAGGGTGTGACAGTGTTAGTAAGAGTTCAGGATTTGAAAGCCCTGTTGAAGAGGTTAGCCACAGTGTAGGATTTGTGTCCTAGGGGTTTGGGTAGAAAGTAGTCACAAACATCTCTAGTATTGTGTTATTAGGTAGAGGGTGTGACAGTGTTAGTAAGAGTTCAGGATTTGAAAGCCCTGTTGAAGAGGTTAGCCACAGTGTAGGATTTGTGTCCTATTAAGAAGATTGGTGCAAACATCAATCGAAGTTTTGTGAGTGACCTTGGGGTTTGTTGTTTTCCATACTAAGGGTGTGGGTAGAAAGTAGTTACAAACATCTCCAGTATTGTGTTGTTCGGTAGAGGGTGTGAGGTTGCAAAATCTTGTTGTGAAAAGATTGTGAGGAAAGACATCACGCAAAGTGAACAAAGTGTTGAGACTAGCAAATTTGGACAACATGATAAGAGGAATGAAATCCCGTTTGGAGGCCATGGAAATTGCGCAACGTAGAGGAGTTGCCGAGGATAGTGATAGTGATGATGATCGCAAAGTGAGAGTGCCTGCAGATCAAGAGATTGCAGCAGAGCATGTAGATGAACAAGAGGACTGGTTTCTGCGAGTAATCACAAGGATTGGAAGCAAACTGCAAATAGAAGTTTCGTGCTACTCTAGGAACTTGGATCCAAAAGACTTGATAGACTGGATCGCAGAAATGGAGTACTTTGAGTACGAAGGTGTGGAAGATAACAAGAAGGTTAGATTTGCGAGTACCAAGTTGAAAGGCCATGCATCCTTGTGGTGGGATCATGTGCAGAATGAGAGAGTTCATACAGAAAAGGATAAGTTGAAGGCTAAGTTTATGTTGGTGGATTACCAGTCCCATCTATTCAAGTAGTTGCAAAATTTGCTTTACAAAGAATTGACAGTAAAGAAGTACTTTGAGGAGTTTTATCAGCTCAACAGCAGATTTGGCGATGTGGAGGATGACATTGAACAAATATCAAAGTATCTCAATGGACTGTGCATTTCTATTCAAGATGAACTCAGTATGATTAGGCTGAAATTTGTAGAGGAAGTCTATCAGTTTGCGTTGAAGGCAGAAAAGAAGTCCTGCAAACATTAGAGTGTTGCATGAGGAAAAGGAAAATTGATGCACAGAGTCATGCGTACAAAGGCGAGACAAGCACCTCACATGAGCGGATTCATGTGCAGAGAGGTCGAGGTAGATCAACGTCCCGAGGTAGAGGACACGGACAAGGAAGAGAATTCAGCAAAACTTGTTTGATGAGAGCTTAACCTATCACATGCATAGATATATGTGTGGACCGACCCAAGGTACACTTGTCATTAATATTTACATTCATTAGTTAGTGATTAATATAGGCTGACTTAGCTTAAATAAATAGGTGTGGATGAAGGGTTGTGACCCTTCGTAGTTAGGTCTATATATATGGATGAGCATGGCTCTCCCAAATCATCAATTTGTGAATTATATTCTTGCTATATACTTTTGGGAGGTTGCCCCCTCGAAGTGGCTCATTTATATAATCAGTATTCTTCTGTTCTTGCTCTTATATTGAAGTAATTCCATTCCAAGAGTTATCAAAGCATTGATTTCAGCAACTACTGGTTTTTCCGCTATATCTCACTCACAGCTGTGATTTTCTCAGAGATTTTTTTACCAAAGTTGGGGATAAAGACTATAAAGCTTCAGTAAAAATTTCAGATTTTTTTCGCTGTTTTGTGAGAGTTATTGCAATTGTAATATTTTTCATAAAATTGCTCTCTAGGCCGCATTTTTTGGAATTTATCAGATTTGTTTATATTTTTGGAAAGCTCTTTAAATTTCCATATAGGTCCATTCTTTAAATTTTCAAATTTGAGGTCATCTACATTGAGAAATTCGCTGGTCAAATTCGATCAACAAGGAAAATTTAATTGTGTACGGTCAAGCCCTTGTTATGGCAGGTCCACAAACTAGGGGTAAGAACAAGAATTCTGATACTCCAGGTAAAACTCCTTACAAAGAAGATATGGATTTAACAACGAGGATCAAGGGATCTTCTACTCTAGGGTTTTCCTCGACAGATCACAAAGTGAGCCAAATTGAATATGATATGCATAACTTACAATCGGATATGAACACTAAAGTGGACCAAATCAATCAGTGCTTGGATGATCTTATGCAAAAACTCATTCCAACCTGAATGTTCCTCAACCTCAACCAACTCCAACACAAATTTCTACACAACCGAACTAGGGTGGATCTTCTAGCCAGGCCAATGTATATAACAATACACAGCAGGGGAGGAACATGTTTCCAAAAGTAGAAATGTGTAAGTTTGATGGGAAGGATCCAATAACTTGGATCAACCAAATGGAGAATTTTTTTTATGTACATCAAATTCCTTGTGGACAGAAGGTGGTAATGGCATCCTTGTATCTTGAGCCAGAGCAATTCATTTGGTATAAATGGCTTTGTACCCAAAAGAAAAAGAAGGGTCTTAATGTCACTTGGTCGGTATTCACAAATGAGATGCAAATGCACTACTCTAATAGTGTAACAGAAAACTACTTTAGCCAGTTAGCCAAGTTGCGACAAATGGGGACAGTTAAGGATTATGTTCAGCAATTCCATAACCTATCCTTAAGGGTGGATGATATCTCTGAGAACAACCTGAATGATTTGTTCTTAGGAGGCCTCAAGGATAATATCCAATTGGATGTGCGCATGTTTAATCCGCGTTCTAGATCTCAATCTGCGATATTTGCACGGTGGGTTGCGGAAAGAGATTTGGTAAAAGGAGATCTTTCAATACTAATAAAGAGCGCATGGGGTCATCACAATCGTTCCCTAGACCTACTCGATTGACTCCTCAACAAATTGAAGAAAAACAAGCAAAAGGTTTATGTTTCAATTGTGATAGCAAATGGAGTAGGGGACATAAATGTGCTGAAAAGAAATTGTTCTACATTGAAGGGGCCACTGAGGAAGGAGATGAAGAGGAAAGGGATGCGAAGAGGTGACCAAATTTGAATCTGATGAGTCCCAACCTACAATCTCATGTCACGCACTTGCTGGTATTAGCACTCCATAAACCCTCAAGGTTGTGGGTTTCATTAAAAAACAAAAAGTGACAATGTTGATTGACTCTAGGAGTACACATAATTTTATCAATACTAAATTGGCTGCACATCTAAATTGTTTTATTTACCTGGCCCTAGAATTTCAAGTTATGATTGCAGATGGTGGAACAATCAATTGTTCAAGAAAATGCCATAAAATCAAGCTAGCAATGGGAGATTACACATTAGAGTCCCCTATGTTTGCCATTCCCATGGGAGGAGCAAATATTGTTTTGGGAGTACAATGGCTTACAACTTTGGGAACAATAGAAATGAATTTCCAGGAGTTATTTATGCGTTTTCATTCTGAGGGAAGGACATTTGAACTAAGGGGACTACAGTAAAAACTCCACAGCTGGTTAGTTCTCATCAAATGCAAAAAAATCTAAAAGGGGGATGGAAGGATTCATCGCACAGTTGTGCTCCATGGAAGTTCACCCCACACAACTTTCTACACCTCCTGATTTAGAAGATTATTAATGACCACTCGGTCGTTTTGGAGAAATGCCAAAAGGACTACCACCAAGAAGAGATCATGATCATGCCATTCACCTACTATCGGGAAGTCAACCACCAAACATTAGACCATATAGATATCCCTATGCTCAAAAGAGTGAGATTGAAAAAATGGTACAAGAGATGTTAGAGGCAGTATTATCAGACATAGTCAAAGTGCATATTCATCCCCAGTGATCATGGTGCATAAAAAGATGAGACTTGGAGGATGTGTCCAGATTATCGAGAACTTAACAAGTATACCATCAAAGATAAGTTCCCTATACCAAGTAATCAATGATTTGTTAGATGAGTTACATGGTGCGATCTATTTTACAAAACTAGATCTTCGTTCTAGCTACCATCAAATTTAGATCAAAGATGAGGATGTCCATAAGACAACTTTCAAAACTCATGAAGGCCATTATGAGTTTTTGGTAATGCCTTTTGGTCTCACTAATGCCCCATCTACATTTCAAAGTTTGATGAACATTGTGTTTAGGCCTTTCTTTCGAAATTTGTATTGGTATTTTTTTAGACACATCCTAGTCTACAGTAAGACTTGGGAAGAACATTTACAGCATGTGAACTAGGTATTGCTAACTCTAGAAACAACATCAACTTTATGCAAATCCTTCCAAGTGTTCTTTTGGAGTACAAGAGGTAGAATACTTGGGGCATATTGTGTCACATGAAGGGGTCAAAGTAGATCCTCAAAAGATAAAGGCTATGTTGGAATGGAAAGTGTCAAAACCCTTTAAAACCTTCATGGTTTTTTGGGGTTAACAGTTACTACCGCAGATTTGTAAAAAACTATGGTAGCATAGCAAAGCACCACTCACATCCTTGTTAAAAAAGACTCTTTCCACTAGAATGAACCAGCCACCAAGGCCTTTGAGAAGCTGAAAGAGGCCATGTGCACTACTCTAGTTTTGGCAACCCTAGACTTTTCAAAGACTTTCATTGTCGAATGTGATGCATCGGATCAGGAATCGGGGCAATACTCATGCAAGAAGGAAGACCCATCACATTTAAGAGTCGTCAACTCAAGGGTAAGAATTTGTTAAAGCCAATATATGAGAAAGAGATGATGGTTATTCTTCATGCAGTCAAGCAATGGAGACATTATTTGATGGGTAGACACTTTAAGGTAAAGACTGATCACGATAGTCTCAAATACTTTTTGGAACAAAGATTATCATCTGAAGAACAACAAAATGGGTGACTAAAATGTTGGGATATGACTTTGAAATTATATATAAGAAAATAAAAGAGAATGTTGTAGCCGATGCACTATGTCTAGAAGGATGATTCCATAGAGGCATTATTATGTGCCATGACTATTTGGCAAGCAGATTGGATGGATGAGGCAAGATCTGAATGGGAAAATGACCAAGATACACAAGCTCTGATTCAAAAGCTCCAACGCAAGATTCTAGTGCCTCAAACAAATTTGAGTGGAAAGGGAATGCCTTATGGTATAAAGATCGGTTATAAACTTATACCTATGCAAGAATTCTTCCCTAAAACACAAGATCCTTACAAAGCTTCATGCATCTCCAATAGGGGCCATGCTTGGATTTTTGAAAATTTATCATCGAATCAAGCAAGATTTCTTTTGGGAAGGGCTCAAAGGAGATATCCAAGAAATTGGTGGTTAAATGTATGGTGTGCCAACAAAACAAGGGGGAAACAATTAAGACACCAGGTCTTCTTCAGCCCTTATCAATTCCTAGTCAAAGGTGGGAGGAGGTCTCTATGGACTTCATAACAGGTTTACCTAGGTCATGTGGTAAAAATGTCATCATGGTTATAGTAGATAGGCTCACAAAATATGCCCATTTTTGTCCCTTGTCACATCCATTCATAGACAATATAATAGTCATTGCTTTTATGGACATTGTTATAAAGCTACACAATACCCCCAAAATCATCATGAGTGACGTGATCCAATTTTTACTAGAAATTTATGGACTGATTTATTTTCTTGTTTGGGTACTCAATTGGCTCATAGCTCATCTTATCATCCTCAATCTGATGGGCAAACAAGTAGTCAACAAATGCCTAGAAGCTTATCTTCGTTGTTTCACATCGGATAAGCAAGATAGATGGGTTAATTGGCTACCCCTAGCAGAATGGTGGTATAACACTTCATTCCATACCTCTTCCAAGATGTCTCCATTTGTGGCACTCTATGGGTACCAACCCCCTCAATCACCTCATCCTTGAAGGTCCAACCCAAAGTTTGTGTTGTGGAAGAACACATTCAACCACCAAGAGAGGTCCTAGTTAGTCTCGAGAGAATTTAGCAATGGCCCAAAACCGAATGAAGCAGCAAGCAGATCAACATCGTAGTGAGAGGCATTTTGAAGTAGGTGATTGGGTATTTGTACGCCTTCAACCATATAAACAATTGTCCCTCAAGCAACAAAAAAGGATAACAAACTCTCTCCTAAATATTATGGCCCTTATCAAATCATACGAAAATTGGCAATGTTGCATACAAGTTGGAGCTACCCCAATCTACTCACATACATCCAGTATTTCATGTTTCTTGCTTGAAGAAGGTCATTGGAAAACACATATCTACACAAACAGAGTTACCTGAACTGGATGAGGAAGGTAGGATCATTTTGGAACCCAAGACAATCCTTCAAACCCGCACTAAACGACTACAAATACGAGAGATTAAGGAGTATCTAATAAAGTGGAAGAATCTGCCCAACGTAGGCACACAGGGAAAATGATGCTTTTCTGCAACAACATCCTCGAGTTGATCAACGTTCGTGTCAACGCGTTGTTTTAAAGGGGATGGGCATGATAAGAGCTTAACCTATCACATGCATAGATATATGTGTGGGCTGACCTAAGGCACACTTGTCATTAATATTTACATTCATTAGTTAGTGATTAATGTAGGCCGACTTAGCTTTAATAAATAAGTGTGCAGAATGGTTGTGACCCTTCGTAGATAGGTTTATATATATGGATGAGCATGGCTCTCCCAAATCATCAATTTGTGAATTATATTCTTGCTATATGCTTTTGGGAGGTTGCCCCCTTGAAGTGGCTCATTGTAATGTCCCTTTTTAGGGGGACTCGAGAAATGACCAAAAGCTGAGATGTAACTCACAAATCAGATTATGGAACTGCTGATATAACCCTGCAAATCTGCGAATTAAACCCTTCCTAGGGCAGTAACTTTCCTATAGAAGTTGAACCCCTCAAAGGTGCGTCAAACCTTGCTAATGCCCTTCAAATCTTATGCCAAAATTATTAGTAAACCCTCAGCAAACACAATCAGTTGTTAGAGATCAGAATTGAGCGTGAAAATAATTAATTATGGAACCCTTAACCAGTGAACATCATCAAGCTTGGAAAAATAGTAGAACACCTCCAAAATTCACAAAACTCTAGATCTTGGCCTTAGAAAATATGGAGAACAAGATAGTAAATTCAGATTTGCCAAATTAGCATCACACATACCAAATAATCACTCCCAAGTGGGTCGCTCCACTCCAAACAAATAGATCATTGAACTAAAGAGACCAATCATGCAAGAAAATGATAATTTATTGCCTTTCAAATCAGCTTGCATACATAAAACCTCATGAAGGGTTTTTGTCCTCCACAAGTCCTCAACCAAGGGTTTCCATCCTTGGAAAAGGTCCTCAATCAAGGGGTTTCGTCCTTGAGAAAGGTAGATAAGGTGCTTCACAAGCAAACCTTAGCCAAGATATGAATATTCACCAAAACATAATTCAATAATGGCCAAACGACCTCCTTATATAACCACAAGGAGTGTTTTACAATATAAAATGATGGCCGACCCCTTAAGGTAAGTGCTTTTAAATATTTAAATGGTATTTGGAGCCTACATGCTCATAATACATTTATTTCCTAACTACTTAAGTCCTATTAGAGCGCTAGGCTTCCCAATAGGATACATGATAATAAATAAAACAACTACCTAAACAACAATAAAAATATAATTCAGATCTTCCCCTTGCTTTCCTCCTTAGACCCACGGGGAGAAGAATGGGTTAAGGTCTTCAAAAATCAGCCTTCAAAAAGGGACATGACACTCATTTATACAATCAGTATTTTTATGTTCTTCCTCTTATGTTGAAATAACTTCATTACATTGTTTTCATTGTGAAAAACTAGACATCACGCATTCGAGTATCCACACGGTGTGGAAAGTAGTGGCAACCGGAGGAATGATGCTAGCAATCATGTTGCTTAGCATGCGGATGCGGAATCTTACATTAGCAAGTAGAAAAGAAGAGCCCGAACGAGGTGAAGTGTTGATGATGAAAAGGGTATTATTAAAGCTCACGAAATAAGAAAATGTGCATGTGCAGAGTAAGAATTTATTAGGACCATTTGCAATTTTGGAGGTAAGTGTTATGAAGTCAATGTTGATAGTGGTAGCACTTATAATCTTGTTGCGGACGAGAAAGTTAAGAAGCTTGGTCTGAAGAAGATTGCACACCCGAACCTATACAAGGTGTCAAGGTTCTTGATAGGGCATCAATTGCTTGTGAATGAGAAATGCATAGTGCATATCAAGATTGATGCATATGAAGATGAAGTCATGTGCGATGTAATGGCCATGGATGTATGCCATGTGTTGTTAGGGAGACCTTGGCAAAATGACTGACAAACGGTTCATGATGGTCGTGCAAATACCTACACATGGACGAAAGTACACTCTAAAGCCTTTGAAGGATTCAAGTGTGGATGTTGAGAGGAGTCCACAGGTATTGCTTGTTTCGGGAAAGGATTTCCTAAATTTTGTTAAAGGGGATGGTAAATGATTTGCTTTCATTCCAAGGTTTGCATAGAAAACAAAGCAAAGGCACAAATCACGCGCAAAGAGAGATCCAAAGAAAAGTGAGAGAGATGATAGGTGAGTATGCGAGATATCACAACAGGATATGTCGATGGATTACCACCTACGCACAATATCACTCATCAAATGGATATGATACTAGGGGCTAGTTTGCCAAACAAAGTCGTGTATACGTTGACACCTATGAAGAATGAAGAGATGAGAAGTCAAGTGCAGAAGTTTCTTGTTAAAGGGTTGATAAGGGAGTCTTTGAGCCCATGCGCAGAATACCCACAATATTGGCACCAAAGAAAGGAGGAGAATGGAGAATGTGCATCGATCATAACCATCAACAAAATTACTATCAAGTATAGATTTCCATTACCACACATGGATGATTTGATGGACTATCTAAGTGGAGCAAAGTACTTCACGAAGATTGATCTGAAGAGTGGATACCACCAGATCAAAATCAAGAGAGGAGATGAGTGGAAGACTGCATTCAAAATGTAGGATGGATTGTATGAGTGGTTGGTCATGCCATTTGATATAACCAACGCACTAAGCATGTTCATGTGATTGATGAACAAAGTTTTGAAGCCTTTTATGGGTAAATTTGTCATTGTTTACTTGGATGATATTTTGATTTTCAACCGAGAACACAAGAAGAGCACTTAGTCCACTTGTAGAAAGTGTTAGACGCGTTTGTGGGAGGTGAAGTTGTCGGTAAACTTGAAGTGCAGTTTCATGTGGAAGGAGTTGATCGACTTTGGATTTGTGATATCTCATAAAGGCTTGAAGATGGATCCTGAGAAGGTGCGAGCTATAGTGGATTGGTCATCACCACGAAGTGTCACGAAGGCCCATGGGTTCTATGGATGTGAGCTTGTACATGAAGCTCATTAGAGAATTCAATGAAATTAGACCGATCACGAAGTGATGCGGAAGGATAAGGAGTTTTGTGGACTACAAACACAGAGTATACATTCCAAAAGCTAAAGAAGAAGGTTACTAAACAGCCACTATTGGCTTTGCCTAATTTTAACAAGGTATTTCAAGTTGATTACGATGTCGGTGGGGTAGCATCGAAGCAATGATGAGTCAAGAAGGAGACCCATCACATATTTTAGTGAGAAGTTGAATGACACAAGGAGAAAATATTTAATATATGACAGATTTTTATGTCATTGTGCAAGCTCAAGAATTGGAGGCACTACTTGTTGTCCAAGGATTTCGTGTTGTATATGGACCACCAAACACTTGCAATTTATATTAACACTCGAGGGAAACTGAATCAAAGACGTGAAATGGGTTGAGTTCTGTGAGAGCTGTCCATTTGTCTGAAGCATAGAAGTGAGAAGTCAAATAGAGTTGTAGATGCATTGAGCTGAAGATGTGTCTTGTTGACCGAGATGCAGGTGAGCGTAGTAGGGTTCGAGGGAATGAAGGAGCTCTACGTAAAGGATGAGGATTTTGCATAAGCATAGAGAACATTCACAAAGCCGTGAGCACCAACCGCACGCCATGGTTAAAGTACTTCTGTAGGAAGGCTTGTTGTTCAAAGGCACACAACAGTGTGTTTCCAAGGATCAATGAAAGAGAATTTGATCTAGGAGAAGCAATGCGAGAGGAATGTCGGGGCACTATGGGATAGATAAGACCTTGGCGCAGATTGAGCACAAAATATTTTTGGCCATGGATGGCTATTGATGTGCACAAATATGTGCTTTGAGATGCAAAGTATGCCAATTGGCAAAAGGGAAGAGTCAAAACGGAGGGTTATACCAACCACTACCACTACCTGAGAGACATGGGAGCATCTAAGTATGGATTTTGTTTTGGGATTACCTAAAATGCAAAGGGGTCATGATTCTATCTTTGTTATGGTAGAAAGATTCTTAAAGATGGCTCATTTTATTGCGTGCACAAAGACTATTGATGTTACTCATGTTGCAAATTTGTTTTCTAGGGAAGTTGTGAGATAGTATGGTTTGAAGCACCATTGATCGATAGAGATATGAAATTTGTGGGCCATTTTTGGCACACACTACGAAAGAAACTCAACACAAGGTTGCAGTTCGGTTCATGTATCACATGCGAGACAAATGGCCAAATAGAAGTTGTCACAGGAGTCTTTGTAATTTGTTGCGATATTTGGTAGGGGTGAAGGCGGGAATGTGGAATACAATTCTTGCACAGGCGGAGTTCGCATCTGACAACTCTACAAAAGAAGCACTGGGAAGTAACTTTTCCGGATAGTGTATAGAACAATTCCAATAAGAATTGCGAGTTGAGGAGTTACATGCGAGATGAGGGGAAGAGTGCAAAAGCAAAGGACTTCACACAATACATGAAGGAAGTGCGCAAGTAAGTGCACAAATAGTTGGAGCAAAGCAATGCACTATACAAGAAACCCGCAAATTTGCAAGGGAGACACATGGAGTTTAAGGTGGGAGACTTAGTTCTTGTGCACCTGAGGAAGGAGAGGTTCCCGCGAGGAACTTATGACAAACTCAAGTGGAAGAAGATTGGACCATGCGAGTCCTAAAGAACTTTGTGGATACGAGTTACAAATGTCATCTAAGGAATAGAAATCTCACCTATTTTCAACATAGTCGGTCTATACCCGTATTATGAAGGGAAAACAAGTGGAGAAGAGAACCGCAAAAAGTAGATTGGAGACAACTACCAAAGCAGCAGCGCACAAAAATTGAATGCATTTTGGAAGAGCGCATAGTGAAGACAACGCACAAATCCCGCACAAAGAGTATCTAATAAAATGGAGCGGCCGAGCTGTTGAGGATTCATCTTGGCTTACAGAAGCGAAGATTGTAAGACTTCATAATCCATTTTAGACCTTCACAAGACTACTTGAGCAAAGGTTCAAGTTTCTTCTTACCCGGATTGTATGATGCAAGAGCATTCGGTCTATATGCAATCCTACGTCAACCAAAATTAATTAGTCTTAGCAAATAAATTTTTAAGAGATGCCTACGCATAGTACCACGCCACTCTAAGCAAGCCACACACGAGACCCTTGCCTCGGCCATTTTATGGAAGCCATGCTAAACTATAAATGCCACACAAGCTTATCCCAAAGACCACGCAAACAATACGGAAGCTTCGAAGGTTGTGCAACATTGCAGAAGCCACGAAAACTAAAAACGCCACGCAACATTTTGGGAGCCGCAAAAGCTTATGAACGCTACATAACACTACGAAAGCCATGAAATCTTGGACTTTACCATGTAAGTCCATTCCAAGCCGCCTTGCACTCAATGTCACATTACACAATAGAAATGTGCACACCTTGCGAAGACATGTCACACACTACTTGCACAGACTATGAATGTTTGGCCAAAGCCGCCAATGCTTGTCTTGATCCGTGAACATCGTTGTCACGTTGTTAGACACCAGAGGAAGCCGCCAAGCACTATGTCTCGATGGGGACACTCCCAGTCGATCAAATGTGTAATGTCCCCAATGGATAATATTCAAACCCCAAAGAGAACACCTGAAATTCCTGATTTATTGCAGCAAACTGGTTGAAGAAATTTATGATAATAATGCAAGTTATCCTCAATTTTCAGATCTGAAATTACCCTAGAAATGGCGAGCTGATCTAGAACTCAATAACCCTCAAATTTGATCTAAACTTAACCAAATCTTTGCCAAAATAATCAGAATTAATTATGCATGTATGAATACCAAAATATATAATTTTTGGACCCAAAATAAGTGCTGGAAATTTATTAAAAGTCTGCAGAAGTACAACTTACAAAAGTGGCCGGAAAGAAGTGATCCCAAGCCCAAATCCACTGAAACAAAGCTGAATATGGCCTCCAAAATTATGGCAAAGTTGTTGGTGATGAGATCCGGGACAGCCATGCCCTAGAATGTGTCAAACTCCACCCACAAGGGTGTAGATAACCCTAGATATGGCTGAAAATGAAGGTAGAAATCTGCCCAAACACTCTTGTCTTCAAACCCTAGCTGGAATGCCTCAAATCTGCAATATTGGGTCTTCAATCACTGCTGAAAATCTGAAATACTCCTTGAAAGCTCAATAGAAACTCTTGAAATGGAGGATCTTCACACAAAGGATGAAATGAAGGATGACAAGGATCTTCACACAAAAGATGCCAAATGAACCCCTCTTCACCTCCTTTTATACTTTTTTGTTTCTATTTTTCAAGTGGGGCGTTCCATGTGGGATTAATAAAGTAATTTTATTTTCTTATTTTAATATTACTTTACTTTTCCGCCAACCTTTAATAATTAATTAAAGTACCAATAATAAGAATTACTTTAGTACTAAAATTAGATTATTAATTCCTCTTTTATTCTCCCTTTAGCCAACTAAATACAATGGAAAATAGGCTAAAAGGGGTTTTACCTACTAGTATTTAAAAATACATTTTATTCTTATAATAATATTAATAACTTTCCCTAGATAATGAATTGACTAGGCCCAACTTAGAAATAATATTAATGTCCATTAATTTGAAAAAGGGGACATTACAAAATGATTGGATCTACAACTGCATGGAGCAACTATCAACATTGATGCAATTATAGAAGGCAAAAAAGGGTCTTGATCGGTCCCTTCGTGGTCAAGGACCATCTAAACCATCTGGTTCAAGCCAAATCCAATGAAGGGAAACATTCTTGAGCGAGATCAACGGCAAACCAGGGACACTTGGAATATCCTTTAAGGGGATCGTTACCCGCATTGGTATCTTTACTCTTCCGCCATAACACCCATGAATTCTATACGTAGAAGGGGATTGTAAACTTGTAAAGCATCTTAAGAAGCTTGAATCTTGTCTAAGGCATTAAGGGCCACCGTCATTGTAAGTGTGAACCAAAGATTGGTTTTGTTGAAGCTTAGCAAAGTCTACAAGCTTAGGATAGGTCCTAGAGATGGAATTCTAAGCGAGAATCCCTACAGAGTCTCATTGTCAGACTACAACTAGAGTGAATTGGAGATGTGCCTGAAGTTGTAATCTCTTTCCTTGCATTAATAGAAATAATGGGCATTTGCTTTTGGGTTAGTTGTGCCTCAGATGTCACCTTAGTGAGGTCTACTTTGACAAGGGTTATGTGGTGTAAGGTGTCCCTTCATTGGGAACCCTGACAAAGAATCGCATCAAAAACCATGACTAGTGTTCAATTCATCAAAACTTATATTATTGAAAAGTATTTAAAAGGAAATTGTCTTAATGGTAGATGTTCAACTAATGAAAACTTCTATTAGTGAACATTGTTTTTATTATGAAATCCATCAAAAAAATCAAAACGCCAATAAGGAATTAATGTCTATGCTAGTGAAATTGCTATTCAAAATGCCAATAAGGAATTTACATCTATGTTAATGAAATTACTACATATAATACCAAACAAGAGAGAACCTAAAATCATACAAGCCAACATATGAACTTGCAGCAAATTGAAGAATACTAACAATCGTATACGAAATGTGCGATGGAAACGCCAAAGGGGATGCGTTGAAGAAGTTAAACTTGGGGAGTGTAACATCAAAGGAGGAAGAGGAGCGATAAAGGGGTTTGAGGAGGAAAAGTCCAGGGGGTGGGGAAATGTTGGGGGAACCAATGCAAAACTCTTCTTTCTTACAACTAGGTATATATAAAACATGTGCCATTTGTGTCAATCATTTGAAGGAAAAAGGGATTGCGATGTGCCACCGATGAGGCAATGTACTTTGGAGATATCTCAAAAAGCAAGGCGTGGTTGATGAATACTTCCAAGGGAAACTTGCATATGTTTGAATCCCAAACTCTACATATGTTAGATATGGAAACTCTGCATTTAGGGTTCCTTATGTTGCCAATTTCATGCACATTTGCGATCAAGGTTTCTCTTTAGCACTTAAGGTAACGATAAGGGTTTTTCCTCATCAATGGTCTTGATGATGTTGTCCGTCAATGACCACTAGCAAAAACCCTCGACCTTCCATTTCCTTGATGCGTGCAGCACAACTACCGAGACTCCCATTTGGAAACACCTATCAACGTAATTAATGTTTGAGGCATTGGCAAAAGAGAAATTATTTTTGCATACATGTCCGGGTCTCATCCAAGGTTATAAATAGGGAACGTTTTAGTTTGAAGATTATAATTTAGTTGATTGGTTTGAAGATTATAATTCAATTGATTGGTTTGAAGATTATAATCGTTGATAAGCCAACAAATTTGGATGCATGGAATGTGTTGAATGCATGGATGTCGGTAGAGGATAGTTAGAAGAGATGCCAACCCATATGTCGAGGCATGGGGACACGTGTAGCCTACATCATCTAGTCATTTGGAGAGTTGACCAATGCAATGTTTAACCACCGCATGCAAAGAGAAACAATGGGCAAGTCGAGGGAAGATGCAAACTCGGGTGATCCTGTCGGTGGTGCGAGGAGTTGCCAAATGCAAGCAAGTTTGAATTATAATACTCAATACGGGATCCATGATGCAATACGATGTCGAGCTTGGAGGACCCTCAATGCAAAGACCGATGCTTGTTGATCCCGAAACCAAATGCAAATCCAATACAAATCGAAGTCAAGGGATCAAGTCGAGCTCGGTGAAAGTACAATCTTCGATGCTAGCATGAAGCCAAGCGAAGTGCAAGGGAGAGACGAGGCATTCACTTTACAGGGTCTAAGGAGGAGAACAAGTTAGGAAAGATAACAAAAGGTGCATTCCAAGGTGGAAGGAGGAACGCAAGACCTTTTTGTGGGACCTATCCTAAAATATGAGCTCTCTAAAGTCATTTAGAGAGAACCTCGATAATGACCGCTCAATCCAATGGAAGACAATGACACTTACCGGACGTGGACATTTAAATAAGAAAGGCTCTTCCCATTTCTAACATGGTTTTGGCTAGTACGCATGTTTCTCGACATGGTTTTGGCCAAGTACACACTTTTATGCACTCTCCTATACCTTCCACATGCCACATGTATTTTAAATTTCAAAGCTTAACGACTCTGCTAGAGGGGTGCATTTATCCTTTGCCTTAAGTTGAGCGTTTAACAGCCAACGAGTAGATAACAAGCGACTAAGATGGCATAAGTTGGATCCAAGTCTTGTCGCCATGACTTGTTTTTCCTTCAAAACATTGGATGCAAGCTTGTTCTATGATAGATGGTCAAAGCACATGACTATGAGAAGAATTGGTGGGGCCTGGAGAACCAAATGCATGTGGACAACACTCATATGGCCGTACTTAAAACAACCAACATTTGTGCCTTGTCAAAAATTTGCCCACATCGGTCTAGTTTGGAAAAATGACTATTAATGTAATTACTTGTTAACATTACAAATTCAACAACCGGTATTGTGCAATATTATTTGTGGATAATTCATTGTTGGCTTATCTTTTTGTGTATATATAAGTGATGGTTTATGCTTCTACAATTTGCGTTTTATCGACGTAATGGAGGATTTGTCAATTGCAGGTTCATTTCTATTATCTACTACGAACGACATGTTGCGTAACAAAAGATTGGCAGTTAGGGTCTTTCCACCCCCAACACTAACAACTACATCTACAAAATCCACCTTCCATTAAGCTTCAATGGTTGCTTATGCCTTGCTCTAAACTCCCATTTTGGCCTAGCTGGGAGGATGGTGGTGCAGGTCTGAAAAGGGTCAGATGGAATCAAGTAGCGTATCAACATGAAGCAGAGATACTATCTCACAAGACAGTTGAAAGGACCTTAGATAGATCCATGAGATGATGCGAATGAGCTCGCCAACATTCCCACCGGAAAGCATAATTGTTTGTACAAATGCACATGCGCAACACGGTCTTAAAATGTCAAACCTGATTCCAAATCTAAGCTCTTCGCGGGCTACCAAGGGACCATGATGACCTAAGGGGGCAAGCCTCAAGCCATCAACCCTAACATCCACATTCTCCTTGGCCTCAGGGGCTTTGCAGAGTCTCCTTCACCACCGCGTGCAAAAAGGAAGCTTACATATGTTTGAGTCTAACACGTTTCTGCCCTTGCCCGTCGTGCCCTCCAACTCATCCTTGTTGTTCAACTTATCTTCTTCGTTAAAAAACAACTTAGCATCAACAAAACCAATCAGCATTGTCGTTGGAGTTATGGATGTCCAGGCCCTTTAATCAATGCTCCTGCACGGAGTATATTACTATATACCATGTTTTCACTTGTGTTTTTGTTTGCCTTCCACGCTTACGTTATTAAAACACATAACAATGTGATTGCAATAATCCCTAAAAGTTGTAAATCCAATAAAAAGAAGGGCTTTTCAAGTTGGCAACTATTAAGACAGATTTAATGTTCAACAAACATTGCATTAAATAGACGATGTGGCAATGGTAAGAAAAAGTGACATGTGGTCCATATGTGACTTGTCGAAGGAAAAAGAGGATTGCCTATGTTCCCTCCAATAGATTCCCCAACCCAAAAATTCTCCTCCCTCAATCCCCTTCTTCATCACGACTCTTCCCCCATCCAATGTTTCACCTTCAATCCTTCAACTTTAACTTCTTCAACACCTCCCTATTGGCAGCTCCAATGCACTTTGCCAGGGTGCGATTGCTAGTTACAATGAATAATTAGACTTACCTTTTCCATCATGGTACATTGGAGTGGAACATGTTTGCTTGGCATGAAATCCTTTGTTGAGTAAGCTTAGGACATCATAAATCATCATTTTCTTAATTGAAGAACAATACCCAAAGCAAGGAAATTTTATTTTTATTTTCTTCAAAGGCTTTTGGGTGTGTAGGTCAACATCAACAATAATACACTATAGTGGGTCCATTCATTGCAATATTTTGGGATGAGAGATGATGTTTGAACTTGCACAACACAACATTGGCGTTATTTTAGAAAGTTAATAATGAAGTGGTTCATGAGATATCCACGTAGCACCAAATAGGAAACAATTTCCACATGTTAGAAATATGAGATGGAAAAGATAAAAAAGCTAAATGTGGGAAATGTATTAATGTTGGGCATTGCCTTTTTCACGGTAGTCATTCTTCTCCAAAAAGGAAAGACGGATAGGGTGGCCTTTTAATATATACTAACTTTGATAGGTTGGTCTAGTTTTATATTTTTTTAATTTTTGAGAGGTGACAAATTTGGAAAGATATTTTGACATATATCTAAAAGGTTTAATTAAAATATTTTCCATATCGAGGAGAAAACAAGGAGAGAATCTTTCAAGGGCAATGCACGGATATGATGAAATAAGTATTGAGTAACATGAGTCAACTTAATCAAAAATAGTATCGAGCTTAAGAATAACGTTGTACTGCATCTTTTTTTAGCCATATGGAGGGTTCGCTCAGTTAGTGTTGTTAACTTGTTCGTCAGTTCTAGGGCGCTGACAACTAGCCCTAACACAATTGAAAGAAGCAGAAATTTTTGAGAAAATATGGGGAAAATGGGCTTTGCTATTTTTTATTTTATTTTTTACGGTGTCAACATTTTCGATTGGACAACGTTTCATTTCTTGGATAAGACGAAGACATGAATGGAAAGTTGGAAAGAAAAATGTGGGAATTAAATACCTGCATGTCCCACCCTATTCCATGGCTCAGATTGTTCCTACCCAAATAATATCTGCTATTTGTGCTCCACTTTATCATCTCGATCTCGCTCGCATTATTTACGTGACTGCAATTTGCACTTAAAGAGGCCAAAATAAAAAATAGGAAAAATCCAATAGGTTCCAGGTTCAAAACCCAACCACAATGCTGGCTTCTTGTAGCACTTTGTAGCCCCCTTTTTCAGTTTTAAGCTCAACTAATTGCAGGAAAATAGGCAATGCGCAAACAATCATCAATAATTGAGCCCCTATAATGGTTGGTCATATGAGCACTAGGTAGATTTTATGTGCCGATCAAAAGTTTTAGACTAAAACTCCATACGATTTCTTACGTTGTTGAGTGAAAAATTCTCTCTGATTTACAAGGAGGGATTTTTTTACTAATAAAACATTCAAAGGGTATCGTAATTTGTTTCGTTGGACACATGTTAGCTGCATTTGGTGAAACAGTGTCAATGCTTTGTGAGGTAGCCACATGGACTGCAGAATGTCAATGATCAAGGACCAAAGGAATCTGAACCCTCTATTGAGCTACTGTATGTCAGACGCGATGACCGGGATTCTTATTTAGACAACGCCTTTGGCATAACAAGCAACCAATCTAAGATGCCATGTTTCTAGCTATGCTATTGTGATTATTGTTCTAGAACATCGTGTTTTTGGCTATGTCATCATCATGATTGTTTCTAGCTATGTCCATTGCGCCATAGTTTAGAGGTAAGGTGAGGCAATTTGTTGCAATGCCAATTCAAATTTAAATCCCATTACTCGACATGCTCCTCACTTTTAGTGCTCTAAGTGTAGGTGGATTGGCAAGGTTCAGTTTACTTCTGAGCTTGATCATGAGGTCAAAACCTAGGGGTACAAAATTTGAAAAATATAAAATGTAAATGGAAAGAAATACCCTTGCGAGCTTGGCATCTAGTATGGTATTATGAACAATATATAATGGAAATGGAAATAAATCCCTTGTGGGATTGGCATCTACAGGGGTATGAAATATAAACAATATATAATGTAAATGGAAAGAACCCTCCTGTGTGCTTCAACGAGGGGGATCATATGCCCGATTGGCATCTAGATTAGTTTGTGAAACTCATGACCTAAAAAAACACCCTTTACTTTTAAGTTCTTACCTTTATAGTGCGTTTTCCCGTGACAAAGTATAAACTTGACTCATGGTTGAACATTCAGTTATCTCCATGTCTAAATCTACAATCAATAACCGTACTTCTTAGATTTGTTTGGGTACTGTCACAATGCAGCATATCCAAGACATATCTAGTGCCCCAAATTATCTCAGTAATATCCATCTTCTCTAGCGCCTACTAGCATAGCAACCCAACCCCGTTCACTACACTACTATAAGCCTAAAATAACATAGGGAGTAATGGTTTTCTTTCCCACTAAACTCAATAATACTTTCCAGATTTTTGTAGCTGTGCTTTAAAAGCATACATGTGTTGTATAGAGCAAGATCATATTTGTTTTCTTTGTGTACATTTGAATTGTTTCTTATAAGGAAACCCCAACAAGCTATAAAAATGCATGTAATTCATAATTAAATTCACAGAATTTGCAATCCTTCAAAAGACATTGGCTAAAATGCACTTACAACTAGTTCAAATACTGTACGGTTTTCTTCATTTCGAGGAAACCCGTCAATCAGAAATTTATGATTCCCACTTTCCTGCATTGCCTTAAGCAAGATCTTAACTGTCAGCTCTGAGGGAACAATATTTCCTTCCTTTATCACATTCTGGATCATTGTTCTGAAACACGCAAATTTGAACAGTTCACCCCATAGGGGCATTCAATGCAACTAAAAATTACAAAGAGAGGCCTTCAAATCAGCATATAGTTTAAACCTGAAAGCATAGTCAAACGTGATGGGGAGGACCGGATGTATACCCATTTTCAGAGCCAGAATAAATCTCGGAACGCAACAGATCTCCCGCACTCAGATGTGTAAATCCATATTTTTCAACAATCTTTGCACACTGAGTGCCCTTTCCACTGCCTGGACCACCTAGAGACAGAAATTGTCAACCAACATCAATATCCTAGATTTTGAAGTTTTTATTAAATAAAAGATTGAACACAGGCTATGTACTTGATTCAGATCTGGACCCACAATTGAATACATTACGTGGTCATCATGCAGAAAAGACCTATTGTAACATATATTTCCCTTTCATTTCTTATTAGGCATGTCTTCTCCTGATGTTGGTTTCTCGTTTCTAGCTAAGAGTTACTTTCTTGTAAATTTAACTTTAGCTCTTCAATTTATTTCCTTTATAAAAGTGAATGGTTGTAACTTGTTGCATTTCATTTATTTCCAAGTTATATATTTTATAAGAGTTATAATGTTTCCACAGTCATATGATTAGAGAAAAGAGCTTCTGGAAAAGAGTATTTTTGAATCCTAGATATCTTAACTGCAAAGATAAGAGATATAATGCTTTCACAGTTGAGAAATATATTTTATTTTCTAGATAGGAGGTTCAAAATAATGTTACGTGCAAAGATGACCACAAAATGTTGGAATGATCCATGAATAAGAAAATACCAAGTAAGAAGAGAATGGGCTCCACAGTCCATCTAATATTATTACATAGAAGTTTCTGGAAAGTCATGTGTTACATAAAAACTAGATACCTCAATGTTTCGGTCTGAACATCCAACCATCATCACAATTTTCTTCTTGCCTCCTGGTGATGGAATGGATAGTCAGACCCGAAATGTTGAGGTGTCTGGTTTCTATGTAACATTAGTCTTTTCAGAAACTTTTATGTAATCCTACAAAGTTAGTAGGTAGGATGCAAACATGGACAACAGTTTTTTGGTATCATAGGATTTGATATTGTGCAAATATGTCCACATACACACAGATATGGGGGTTCCATTTGATTTATTTCAAAGTTCTATAATTTATTTTCTAGAAACAATGTCAAGTGCAAACTTGAATACAATTTATTGAAATGGCCCATGAATAAGAGAATACTAAATTACTAGGATATAAATATGGATACAAAAGTCCAATGGGAACCCTAGAATATGACCTACCTACACACATATATGTATATGTATAAGAGAAAAATAAAAATTACAAATAAACATATTTTCCTTCAAAAATATAATATACATGATTTATTTTTTTAAATGAGGGTTTACTCAAGAACAAATTCTATATAATGTGGCAACAAGAGGCAATAGACACATCTCAACTGTAGAGAAGGGAAGCCTTGCCCATAGATGTTAATAGTGTGTTATTCAAAGATAAATTGACTATTTTTTCATTGATTTATCAAAGAAAGCTTCATTTATTACGACTAATTTAAGCTGCATGGATATGCATACAGGTACCAATACAATGTCACTCCACAAACTTACATTCCTGGATTCACACTGACGAGTTCTGAAACTAAGCTTAATCAGATTTTGTACAAAAACAAAGAAACATCATCTTGGATGCCATTGCCAGGGCAGAAAAAAGTACAAATATAAACACATAATTTTCTGCCAAAAACAAAGCAAGTGGTATTGTAAAAACAAAGAGGAGCTACTCAGAATAAACTGTAGACCATGTGGCAGCAAGAGGCAATACACACAGCATATTATTAGATAGGTAAATTGACCATCTTTTCATGGAACCCTTTGTTTGAAAGACTTCTTTGACTTTTATTACTAATAATTTTAGTTGTGTGGATATGGATACAAGCACAAACAAATTGCCATTCCACAACCTTAAGTTCTTGGGTTGTCATTGAGAGGCTCTGACCCAAAGCTTGATCAGATTTTAGACACTAACAAATAACTGCCATTTTTGGCGCCATTTGCATTAACTAGTGCCAGAAAACATAACCAGCAGATTGTCTATGGAATTGAAGAGAGACATTTTGGAAGACTAAGACGAGCAACTGATGAACCATTGCAACATTTGTGTCAAGAATATTGCAGAACCAATTACAATGTTAGAACAGAGCTCATGGCTAATAGATACTGTCCACAAGCTTAAAAAGCAGCCAAAGCGCTGAGAAGACTTCGACTAATAGATTCACGACCTGGAAGAGCCCACAAACTTTCACCAAAAACTAAGATTATGAATATAGTAAGTTACTAGGGTACAGCAGTTTTTGGGAACATTAGGATATTGTATTGCATGAATATTTATATGTTTATACTCGTGTGATATATGAAAGAAAAAATGAGCAAATGCACACCTATAATAAACATTTTTCTGCAGTTTTTTTTTTTTAAAGATATTGAAAAAGCAAATCTTCACTCGAGAAAAACTTGTTGACAATCTGGTAGCAAGAAGCAATGCAAACAACTAAACATTAGAGAGGAGTCGCCTTACCGGTCAATGTTAAAAGCATGTTAGTAAACAGGTAAATAGGCCATTTTCATTGAACTTTCTTTTGAACTAAGTTTATTTATTACAATCATTTAAGCTGCATGGTTATTGACACAACTATGAATACGCATACAACATCCAGTACGCATATGGCAATTTTTGAAAAACTCTGTTATGATAAGGTTGCTACATGGCAAAAATAACAATACCTTACAAATCATATGCAGAAAAATATTACCAATAAACATTAAAAAATTACGGCAAAACAAATTGTCAAAAAAACCTCCAAATATGAGTATAATGATGAGTGGTATATGTGAGAAGAAAGATGTTTTGCCTCTCTTTGTAATTAGTGAGTTTTTTAATTTTCGAGTTTTTTTTTCAGTTTTTTATTAAATATAACTCAAATTTTACGCCAGACATAGAATACATCAACTTACTGTGGTCAAGTCATATCTAAATACAGTTGTGTATCCTAGTATTATATTTGGATTTCTACCGGATATGCGAAAACATTTCCAAGAGGGGTAAGGTTGTATACAATTAACTATGAGAAAATATCTTTGGTTTAAGACAATATTTCAAATGTATGAAAAACATTTGCAGGTATCTGAAAATGGGAGAAAAAAAGCAAGCATGTTTGTATTCTGGGAAGATGTTTTTCTTGTAGTTCGATTTGTGTTTCGTGTAACTCATAGACAACTGCATAACAGAATTCATACAAATATACAATGCCAAAAAGCTTCCTCGATATCGAGGTGAAACAAAAAGGAACGGGACACTTGAAGAATAACCACGTATTTTACAGGAAGCCATGGATAACAGGTTTTCAAAATACCAGCTAAAAATTCCTAAACTAGATATCTTGTTCAAAAACGAAATGGACTCTGCAATTGCATAATGAAGTTCCCTTACAAACTAAATTATATATTTTTAAGATAATATTGACGCACATCACTAAGATAAACAACATAAAAACTATACAGTTTAGAGTTAAACAATTTCAAGCTTACCTAATACAAAAACAACATGCAGCTTTTTCTCTTCAAATAGAACTCCATTCTCTTTCTGCAACAAAAACATACCTGATGCTTAATAGCCTTCATATGTATTTTCCTTTTCTTCAAATTTCCTTGTACATAAAGCTTCTATCACTTGGTAACTAGAACCTAGCTCGCTTTCAAAAGCAGTAGTGGATCTGAAAAGATGAAACAATTTGTTCCATTTTGCGGGGAAGTAAACAAGATTCCTAAAGGATAGACTGTTACATAACTTACGAAACATGTTTTCCTGCATAACTTGGTGAAGAACTAAATTAGGAAATAGGTAACAACATTACCGTGAATAAGATTTATTAAAACCACAAGATAGTACCTTCTCCAACACAGGAGCTTCAGGAGCTTTTGCCAAAGTGGTGGTCATGAAATTTAATCTATGATATGGCCCAAGTTGTTCCTGCAAAGAAAAGTACAAAAATGACAAGAGGTCCAAGAAAGACAACCGAAAATTTGAAAACTAAATAGTTCAGAAAATACGAGGCATGATTAAATATTTGAAACTACTAAAGCAGCTGCACCAGTTAAAATAAATTTGATCCAATCAAATATATAAGAAATATTAGCACACATAAAGGGTCAAAATAGCACATCAGTGGGGATGCCAATTACATTCATGCCCAGATTGGCAGTAGCAAAGAAGTCTTGCAACCCGAGTAGTGAGCTGCAGCAGTTTTATAGTCAGAAACCTCGTTGATACAGAAGACTAGCATATCTCCTTGTCATCGAAAGAAAGAAAGAAAGAAATTATATTAATGTCCACGAATGACCAAAAGTAGGTCAATGGGACTCGAGAATACATCCAATTACAATAGAAAGTGCTAGGGTAAAAGGACCCTAGGATCAAAGACTAACTAAATAAAAAGAACAAAAGTACTGAAAATAAACAAGGGGTAAACCCAAAGCAGTAAAGCCCCAACCCATGTGGTTAAGGTACCAATACAAATAGCCATGTGGGGGAGCAAGAACCCTCAAAGAGCATGGGCTGATGAAAGTCAGAAAGACTGGATGGTAGTCACATCAAACATCTTTAACCATGCCTGAGACTGAGGAATCATGCGTGCCATCGTCTATCACTGTGAAATGGCCAATGCAAGGTCTGATAATGCTTATCAGGAAGTGTCCAGGGCTGAGGCGTCCATGTTGCGTAACCCAAGGAGCAAGTACAATACCCCCATAGAGTCCCTCCTAACCTCCAACACCGAAGAAGCTCCTATGATATGGAAGAAACTCATAATGTGTGCCTATCCCCGTGGCCTAGGAAGTGGTCGAGAATGAATAGTTCCACAGTGCCGAGGAGCAGATCCCCATCACCAAGAGAAAGTATTGGGGGAACGTTAGTAGTGGTGTTATGGAGAGATGTCACCTCATTGACCTACCCCCTCGGTGTGTGAAGTAGCGCAGTATCCAAGGTGCACTTAATGCCGCCAAGCTCTATGATGGGCTGAAAGAAAGAGGTGATCAGCCTTGGAGCTCTAGGAGCTCCTTGTAGGGAGCTGTGCAGAAAGGTGGCATCATTGGTCTAGGTACTAAGAGAAAGTTGAAAGAGAGTCGCCCAAAGCTCTATAAAGTATAAAGATAATGGTATCTCCCTTGGATCTCATAATAAATGGGGCATCTGAAAATGAAGTGCTCCTTTGTCTCTGTTAGGAATTAGAGCTCACATGTGTGTGAGCAAATATATTTGCAAGTTAATATTTAGGTGAGAATAAATATATTGTGAGTTATTAATACAACTCACATAGAGATGTGTAGGAGAGTGAAAGAAATAATTGGGATTGGGAGTGGTTGGTGATGAAGGCAAAATAGGGTATTGATAAAGTTGGAATCCATGTTAACAGGAGTCAAGTGTGCCTATATATGTAATAGCTTTCAATAATGAATTAATGAGTGTTGAAGATTATTAGTGTGTTAATATTGCAAAATCTGAACCAAATTTATCATTTGGTATTAGAATGGGTATGGCAACATGAGTTTTTAAAAGGGCGGCTTCATTGTTAATCTAGTTGCCCATGTATGAGATTTGTTAATATATGCAACCTGTAGTTACATTAGCATCTATTTTTATATATTTGTGAAGGAGCAGCCATGAGGTGCCATTAAAGCAGCAATTATTTTTGTGCAGCTCCAAGAAAGAGAGACGTTTTTACAACAATTTTATGCAGATTCATCAAAACTGCGATAACTTTTTCATTTCTTAACAAAAATCAAAATTTCAAAGTGTCCTGGAAAGGTTAAAAGGAGAAGAACAAAACCCAGAAAAGGTTTCAGGAGATTGTTCTTATTAAGCGAGCAGTTTTATGCAGAAAAGGTGTCGAATTTGGAGCATCGAGAGTGAAGTTTACATTCGCTTTTCATTACTATTTAGCGGCAACGCCATTTTCCATAACATGATTTCCATCTGGAAGGGCGTTCAAAGGGAGCACCTCTGCTGATTAGCATATCCGGGAATAAAGTCATGTTGTTGCCGTCCTACACATATGGCATCTATAGTGGATCCTAATCTTCATATTGTCAACCATCAGTCCTGTGCTGCTGTGTCTCTGTTGTCCACCATGTATGCATGTATGATCAATTTATGATCTAACTATTCTTGCATAGATCTGATCCTGCAGTAGTGGCAAATCAACAGCACTAAAATGACTAAAATCGGGATCATTTTCCAAGTGGCAGAGGTGACAGTCTTGTATCATTTTGTGATTAGGTGGCAATGATCCAAAATAGTGACTGCAGACGTGATAGCAAGGGCTCAGTCCTCAAAAAAAAAAATTACTTTGTAAGTTTATTTTGTGATGTAAAAGTGAAATAACTGCAAACAGATGAATAGGAGAGCAGATATCTACTGTGTATTTTTGTTGTGTACTTCTGTAGCGATTGGTCAATGAAAAGCCCAACACTCACTGGAAATGAAAGCAGGAATAGTTGAGTTCTCATATGTAGGTGATCATTGGAAGTATGTGGTTGGCCGGTGAAAAGCCCAACATTCACTGGAAGTGAAAGTGTGAGCAGTTGTGGTTCCCCCGTATGTAGGTGATCATGTGCAACAGATAACTCGAGTAACAAAGTACAGACCTTGGGCATGTACAGTCATGCATTACTATTTCTAATTCCAAGGGTGTGTCCTATGGTGTGCTTACTCCCCATGTTCACACTAGGGGGATGTTAAGAATTAGTTCTCACATGTGCGCGAGCAAATATATTTGTGAGTTAATATTTAGGTGAGAATAAATATATTGTCAATTGTCACTACAACTCACATAGAGATGTGTAGGAGAGTGAGAGAAAAAATAGTGATTGGGAGTGGTGAAGGCAAATAGGGTGTTGATAAAGTTGGACTCTTCCTATAAATGTAATAGCTTTCAATAATGAATTAACGAGTCCTGAAAATTATTATCGGGTTAATATTGCAAAATCTGAACCAAATTTATCAATCTCCCTAGAGGAAGCAAAGACAACAGATCCGGTCCCCGCATGAAATATGATGATTAGTCTCAACCTACAATTGGTGTGAGCACACCCTCAACTGGCCAAGAGGAAACCTCAAGCCGTGAGAACAATGACATCGGAGATATTCAAGATGATGAATGACACCATCCACCACCAACAAGAATTCTCAACATTAAAGGAAGCTCAGGGTTGAACAGCTGAGGAGAGGTCCAAGTGATCTAAATGTGCTACCTGTAATTTCCTCTCTGACAGCTCTAATAACAACCTCCTTTACAGAAAAAAGTCGATGAGGGGCATCCAAGGAATACCTAAAAGGAGGTAATGTGCCAATAGAGATGCCGATAGACTGGAAGAGCAAACTATTCTCAGAGTACCAACAACATTGGTGTCTATTGGGGCCCAATGATGCAATCCTCTCTGAAGAACATAGGGCTAGGTATGGGTACCTCTCATGGCCTGAAGTTAAATCCCCATGATTTTGAATCTGTCAGTGTAGAAAGTAATCCTAAATATAGGCTTGAGGTGCAAATGCTGAGCAGAAAACTCAAATTGGACGATGCATTAAGGAACACTCCATTTGCAAGGAAACATACACTAAATCATGAGAATCTAGACCCTCTCAATATGAGCCCAATCAACGAACCCTAGACTAGGTCCCCAAACCTCAGATCCATACAAAACTGTAGGCTTGGTGATTGTTTCAAAGCAGCACATCTTCGAAGGGATATCTTGGAAGTGGATCTAAAAACATTAGCGCTCTAAGACCAAAAGCAAGGCATATCTCTTGCAAAGGCATGACCGAGAATCAGGCATCATACTAAAAGATGGTCCAGAAAATTGGACCCCGAGTAACTGTAGGCCAATGTGATCTCTAACAGTTCCCTTTATAGAGGAACTGAAACCAAGGAAGAGAACATTTGGAGGTGTTGAATATCATGACCTTAGTTTTGCTAAGATTGACCACCAACTAACGAAGCTCACAGAAACAAGCAAGGGTATCAAGTTGTCTCCGTAAACCATCAGCAAAGCGAGAGAGAAGAACAACGTCATCAACAAACATAAGTATGTCTATCACCACATCATGTAAAATGCAACCATCATCAACATGGGTATGTTATCGAAGAAAATCTTCAAGCTCATTGATGTAAATGCTGAAGAGGGTCAGGGAGAGAGGGCAAGGCAGGGCAGGGCATCCTTGTTTGACCCCAATGGTATCATTCATACTCCACACCATTGTCAGGAAGGGGGTGGATAAAAAGAACTTCGAATGTGTACTGAATAGTAGATACTATAACTACAGGGACTAAATAATTATCAAAGCAAATTAAATCCCTGTAAAGACCGCATGGTATCATGGAAAACTTGCTAGATTTATGTTAAAGAAACTTGCATTTTGCATTCAACAGTCTCAGTTGATATAAGAGGCAGTGTATACAATGAGAATATTTATAATTCAACACTATAGCCAAGAGCGTACTATTAAAATGCTTATCACGTATATACTAACAGATAGTGAACCGTGAGGATGATAAATAAATAACCAATATGGAATTAAAATATTAGGTTATCCAACATCTGTTACTAAAGATGGCATTCAGCCTCCAATCCAAATTGACAAGCTCTGATTAACATTTACAGACAAAAAAATGATTTGAAAGTTATATAATGGACCAAAACTCTGAGTTCTAGTCACAGCCCAACCACAGTTTCTCAGAAGACCTTGACAGAAATATTTCTGATGATGAGGAAATATAGATGCTTCTCAAGTCCATCTGTAGTGTAGATTTCTAATACCAACCATGAGCCACATTCAAATCAAGTAAAGGGCATTGATGACTTAGAAGTTAGAATAATGAGGGTTTCAGGAACAACCTGGCTTTTTTCTGCAAAAGTGCTATACAGGCTGAGCAGTGTATTTCTGCAAAAGGTATCAATCAGGGTTTCCTTGTTTGCCTGCAAGTGATTTTTCAGCTCTTTTCAAAACCAGTGCATATCCTGTACAAGAAGCCTAGAAGTTTGAAAATTTTACAGATTTCAAGATAAAAATCCTGATGCATAAATCCAATTCACATTAGCATAGGAATCTAGTAGCTTTAGAATTCGTCTAAACATAGAATTTATCAATTAAATTTGGCAATAATTTTGTTTCAGATTATATTAGATCTTGTATAAATATAAATAAATACTAGAGAACCATTGAATCTCATGACCAGAAAGAATGGCATGAAAGCAAATGCAGAAGAACGTGTCTAATCTGAAAGTCAAACACAAAACCTTGCAACCTTATGGCTCTACAGAATTTCAGCGGAGTAAATCAATTCAGATCTTGTGTATCAGAAAACCAAACAATACAAAAGAAAAATTTGTTACAACAAAAGGTAAATGAAGAGACAGGGATTATACAACTTCAATCAACCATTAAAAAATCTCATAGTCTTACTATCTGAAAGAATAGAATTACAGCAAATGGAGGCTGGAATTTCTACATCTACCTAACCTATCAGAATCGTATTGGTAAATAATTTTGTCAAAAGAAAAAATAGATTTTTGTACAACATGTTGGACAAAGTCCTTTCTCTATCCTAACTTTCTAAGGAGAGGTTCCCTTTATTGGTTATTCACAAACAGGATGTAGGTGTTTGTCCAGGATTCACAAATGTGCAAGAAGCATGAGTATTTGTTATTTTAACTGAATTAGAAATTTATAATGGAAGTGCAGAAAACAAAAACCCATGTACTAGTCTTAATTAAATGGAGGGCTTCAATCTTTATGTATGAAAGGAAGCACTGGGAAACAATGACAATTTACCATATCTCATAAAGCCTCAACTGCATATATGAAAGATATTGTACATCATCAAATGATGAGGATGATAACATATAAGACAGAAAGCAAAAACACTCAAAGGTTATGAATTCACTTCTGCATCTCTTTCCTTAAAACTAAAGTTTTCAAGTATAAAGTTGCACAGTAAAACTGAAAATGGTCAAAAAGTCCCAGTTTTACATTACAAGACTCCATTAGTATTTATAATTTGAGTTTCAAAAGAAGTTACATAACTGCTTTAACTACTTTTCCAACCGTCTTTTGAAATATTAAAACATACTAATTGAAGAAAATAGATATAAGACAAACATTGACCCCACTATGAAGGGGCAATCAAAAGAGATGAGTGGCCCTTTGAAGAGTGGGACCCATTGTCTTTAATCAAATCAATTGGCTTGCCTTCTCAGCTTTTAGGCATGATATTGGTCAATAGCATTTTTATCATTTTTTTATCAAGAGAATCCAAATATCTAACTCTAGTACCTCACGAGTATAACAGTTACAGACTCTTCTTAGGCATCTTCCCTTGTTTCAACTGCTTTCAATTTTACATTATTCATTATATTTTGTACCTTGATAAGATCATCAACAGAATCCTGGTTGAAGTTCATCCACTTTGGGAGATCCTCCTTGATCTATTTATGAAAATTCTTCCAATATCCTTTTTCATCAAAGAATATACAAGGGATCCTCTCAATGAAATCCTGAATTTGTAGCATGACATCAAGGTTTTTGTCTTCAATTTCTCTGAATGATTTGATTTTGGATTTAGCAGCCTCAAGCCACTCATATGAAGTATCCTTGTTCATATCTTCAAATCTTGAAATACACCAATCTCATTCGACATTTCTTTGAGGTCAGGAATCAGATTTTCCCACATTGTTACTTCATCCTCGAATTTTTCTCAACTTCCTCGACCTTCTCATGATTGATGGTGAGTTTTTGCAATTTCTTCATTGCCTCATCAATTGTATTGAAGCCTCTAACCATCAAATTCTCAATCCATGTTTTTGTGGCCCTGCCATATTTTCCAAATCAACTGACTTGAGGAGAGCATTTTTGTTTAAGCCCAGATCTAGCATGAAGGGAGAACCTGGTATTGTGTGCTCTCATCTAGACTTAGAAGATGCTGAAAGCATAGTCCCAGTTGATTAATCTGCTCTTTCAGGTCAGCTTTCAACTTCTCATCCCACTTCATTCAATTGATCATGGATTCCACAATTGTCTTCAGTTGTTAAATTTCTCCTTATCAAGTGGGCTTTCCTAGGAGAAAATCTTAGAACTGATAGTCATCTGCTGACATGTCTTCTTGGTTCTTGTCAACAGGATTAGCAAATTTGGTGTGTATCATTCCTCGATCATCCAAAGCCAGCATCACTTGTGTCTTGGCTCTCTTAGCTTTGGTTGAATGAATAAAGACACAACATCAAAATATGGTACAACAACCCTCACTACCTTTTTCTTTTGATGGTCATTTGTTTGACCCATCTAAATGTATCTATTGTAGGATTTTCTTGTGTAGCAAGGTCAGAAGAATCGACAATCTGTTTGGAAGGGGAAGGAGGATCTTGTACAAAGACTTGGTTAGGCTCTAAATTGCCGAATTCAAATTTGTGTTCGAATTTGTGGAGGATAAATTTGTAAAAAAATTGTTACCACAAAAATCAGCTATAAAATTCATGATTAAATTCGACTACAAGAAAAATTATGCTCATATTTTAGATTAAATATTCAAAAAGAAAAAATGAATTTCAATGAATTCTAATGAAGTTAAACGAATTTCAACAAATTATTTAGTCATATTTGGTATTTGGCAAATTTCGAATTTTTACATCAAATTCACTAAATGCAATTACTTAGGTTAGGCTAAGGAGTGGGAGACACTAGGGAGCTATCCACATTTTTTAAAACATTGGTGGCTCTTAGGAGGAGGCATTTGATGTGATGGGCCATAAGACAAAGGAGATTGTGTACTACATCGAACAATACCTTTGACTATGATCAATAAATAAGTATCGTTGGGTGGTATTATGAATGAGTAGAGTGGAATCTAATACATTATCAACACCAATGACAAACTTTAAAGGAGAAAGGGGAGGGGGACATACAACTTTACGTGACAAGGAGGTATCTAAGGACCCTCGAATAACGAATCACCATTTTCCTTGCACTTCTTTGATCACCACCGCAAGGAGTGTCAATTTTATTTTGTTTGTACAATTCATCGTCACGTTTACCTCCACCAACACCTAATACATTTTTCATTGCCATTTCTAGCAAGTGGCATTTCTTTGTGTTTAAGAAGATAATCTCAATTAGGAGCCACAACCCGTAAATGAATGTCCTTCTCCAAAGTAGCAAGTTCTTTCTTGTGCACTTAGCAATCCTTCCTCCAAGACATGGCAATGTGTGATCAACCCACATTCTAGTTTTGTTTTCAAGTGATGATTCCTAAGAACGAGACCAATCAACTTTTGGAAGTGTTTTTAGTATTGTTTTCAAGCTATGATTCCTCATGCGTACAAGGCCAATCATATTTCGCATACTTGTACTCTCCAATGCCCAAAGAAACCCTAAAATATTTGACTCGCAACTTAAAAATACCTAAATTTCTTTAAATCGCATATCTATTCAAGTTATAAATTATAATACTCTACGGTGTCCAAAAACTCGCCAAAATAATAAATTTAGAAACCAACCTAAAAACTGCTTAAAAACTCGTAAGTATTTGCCAAAAACTCACGAGTAATCATCAAAAACTCACCAAGATGTCGCCACAAACTCACGAGTATTTGACAAATACTCAACAAAAGGTTCCACAAGTCTTGGGGGAGTTTACTTGCCCGGCTAAAAATATGGCGAGTACTCATCGACTCGGAGGGTACTTGCCGACTCGAAGTGTACTAGCCAAGTTTACAAACTATGAGGCCAATCAACTTTTGGAAGTAGTTCCACGAAGACTTAGTTAAGAGTGAAGATTGTATATCACTACCATCATCAGGTGACTTTATTTAAAACCTTTTCAAATTGAATTATTTGACCTACTCTAAGGTCATTCTACTATAAGCTTGTCTCCTGGACTTTTGCATCATCTTTGCAAATTTCCCAATAATCTTCAAGGCAAAGGAAGGGGATGTGTCTATGATTCCCTCCTACAATACCTTCAATCTTCCCTATGTTGTCAAATGAGGGCCTCTTCTCATAAGGGAACAAATTATATTGTGCAATTTCATGTTCCAAGGTCCTGATGACAGCAACCATTTTGCACAAGTAGTGCCCAATCTTGATGGGGAAATGCACACCAATGTTATGTTTCAAGCAAGAAATTGATGTCAATTGGCAAATTGTTGACAACACTCAATCGATGGTAGTTTGCCACTCACATACCTCAGTAACCAAAAAGGGCAGCCAAAGAAACCACAAACTCTAATATATGTGAAGATAGGGAATTACATGAAATAGTTTGCCCGTGCAGCAAACTCCATGCCAACATCAAACGTCCTCTTGCTCAAATCTCCCTCAAGATTTCTTAATACATAAAATAAGAAAGCATCATTGACACATTTGAAAAATTTGGCTCCTTTTTGTTTCTCCAAATGCGGTAGAATTCGAGACCAGGTTACCAAACTTCATAAGCTCTTTTCTTGTCAAACCAAAATGATTCTCCTATGGGCAACAACACAAACCAAGTATCAAGCTAAATTGGTTAGCATGTAATCGTTTCATTCACATAGCTGTTTTTGGATGGAGTTGTTGATAATGCTCGTCGAATGACTCGATACATCCATGGAAGAAATTGACCGACCTCAAAGCTTCCTGTCACCCAAGTAAGGTAAGCATGTCCCTAACTCTTCGTAAAAATCACTTCAATGAGGCACCTTCAAGATTTCCATGATGCACTACCTCTTAGTCTTCAACAAGCTTTTGTTAATTACATTCGAACATTTTTGGCATTCTACTCCTAGAAGGACGTAGATTTTTTAATGCCACAACTTACTCGCAGGGTAAAATGCCCAAGAGTTCATCAAATGAGTCCGACTACAATCTAGCTACAATTTCTTCAACTACCACTTGGACCTCCAACACTTAAACGATATAACAGTTTGGTGCTTACAATCACAAGTTCGCAACTCTAAAGAGATACAACAAATCCTGCCACCCATCCAAGTTTGTTATCAAACAACCTTATATACATTACACTTACATCCCGTGGCCTTAGCCATTATTGCAAATCATTAAAATCAACATGCCCTATCTTGATATCGGAAATGTGTTTGCCTTCCAACTCAATATTGGTCTTCCGCTCCACTCCTTTGAAATGAAATTTCATGGCAAGTTTTGGAGAAACAAATGTCATGAATGTAGAGACATCTTGTAATATAAACCTAAGGATGTGTGCAAGTAATACGAAAGCGGGGACGAATGCAGTTTGCATAGGGGATGAAAGCAAGTTAACGACAAATGATCAATAGAGGCGTAGAGTTTTATAGGAATCAACAAACGAAAACGTAGTTAGAAGACCATCAAATGCGGGAGCTACATGTGTGTGGGGAATTCTAATGTTTATTGCCTTTGCAAGTCAAAGAAGACATAAGTCCTTTACAAACAATAAAAATAAGCAAGAGCACAAAATACCGATACCCCCAATGGATTAGCTTGTAAAAGGATTTTCTTTTGACCAAGACAAGAAAGACAAGATTTCTTAACAAGTTAGCTCAATAGCAAATGTGTATCGAAGCCCAATTTTCATTTTCTGACAATTTACACTTGAACATTCTATTGGGGAAAAGAAGTGAAAAGGGTTAGAATTTCATTACGAATCAGCTCGAAGAAGTATTCCTTAGGATTGAGTCGGCGAATCAAAGAGCTCTTTCCTCATTCCTCATTCCTCGTTTACAAATGAACGAGAGTGTAAAAGAGTTCAACCATCATTGATAAAATGGACTTGACAAACTAATTTGGTCGAAGAAGGCGGAGATGAATTGCAGAGGGGCTATATAAGAAAGGTGTCTATTTCCCCAACAAAGTGAACTATGAAAAGTTTTTACTAGGAAAGGTTAGAGAATTCAGAACTTTGGAATAAAGCAAACATGTAAGATAGCCCCAATTTCTTTGCCAATTCACACTATAAAAAGAGCAAAGTGTGGGAAAAAAATGAAATTTAAACAATACAAACAAGGATTTGGACTCGGACACATGACTTAGGAAAATTTATTTGAAAACCACTTAGACATGAAAATTTTGAAAATTGCAATTCTAAAATTTGAAGTAAATTTAGGAGACAGCAAATCAAATAGCACTTTTTTTTAATTTTTGACTGAAAATATTAACATCACCATGAAAGATGAGTGAGAAAAGGGACTTGGAAAGGGCTTTTGGATCACTTAGGACAAGAGCTGTAATACTTAACGAGGGTGATTCGTTACAATGGATATAATGGCAGACAAATTCAAAGAGCATTTAAGTAAACCATAATGCGAGAAGGCAAGGAAACAAAGACTTCAAAGGATGAAAGAAAGCCCATGATTAAACCGCCTTACATATAAGGCCTCATTAACAGGATTGCAAGAAGTTTAACAAGGAAGAATTTCAAAGTAGTATTTACTCCCTTGGAAACATTGAGAAACATCCTTGATAAAGCAAAGGCCCCTCAAGACCCCAAACTATATGGAATTTATTTGGTCTCATGCTCATGTCGAAAACAATAGATTGGCGAGAAGGGGAGAACAATGAAAACTAGACTTAAGGAGCACACTGCAGATATTATACATGAGCGAGTTGCAAAGTCAGCACTGGCAGAACACTCTTCCAATTTCAAACATCACCTTTGCATAGAAGATGTTAGATTAATTGCGAAGGTGGACCATTAGAAAGAATGTGGAGTAAGCAAGGCAGTCAAAACTGAAAAAATCCCTAATAATTTAAATAAAGATGGACTTTTTTTAAGTAATTCTTGGAAACCCTTTATGCACTTAATGAAAAATAAATAATCAAGAGGCTCAAATAATACGGAAGGTCATGCATCAAGCAAGGTCTAATATAGTGTAATAACTTTTGTTTGTGGAAATGAAAAAAAAATCTCCCGACGATGGATCCCACAATTGGGCCCAAAACATTGAGAAATCTAATTTCGTGGGTAGTGTCTCCAAAAACCAATTTTTCCATTAACCCTCACTGCCGAAGCCTAAAACAATTAATCATACCCCTCCATGGAAGGACATTGTATGATGAGATTAGACTCTTTGGGTCTTCTCAATCAAAAATTCTTGAAGAATAACAAAGCTTGCTTTCCTAAAGAGATGTAGAGATAATAACATCATCCCCATGTTTGCATATATCAAACATCAATTACGGCGTGTGAACAAATAAAGGATATTTTTAAAATGGGAATGGCTCTAGTCAAATCGTAAATACAAAAACGAGAAATGAGCTAGCGGATACCTCTAGTAAGCTCTTGAAAATACATTTAAAATTGGGCAATATTTTAGACTCTAGGATCACTTACGACAGAGTCGAATACTTAACGAGGGTGCTTTGTTACAATGGATATAATGACAGACAAATTCAAAGAGCATTTAAGTGATAACACGAGAAGGCAAGGAAACAAAGACTTCGAGAGGCCGAAAGAAAGCCCGTGATTAAACTACCTCGCATACAAGGCCTCACTAATAGGATTGCAAGAAGTTCAACAAGGAAGGATTTCAAAGTAGTATTTACTCCCTTGAAACATTGAAAAACATCCTTGATAAAGCAAAGGACCCTCAAGACCCCAAACTATATAGAGGAGTTTACTCACCCCATGCTCATGTGGAAAACAATACATTGGCGAGACAAGAAGAACAATGAAAACTAGACTTAAGGAGAACAATGCATATATTCTACAAAAGCAAGTTGCAGAAAGTCGCACTTGCAAAACACTCTTCCAATTTCAAACATCACATTTGCAAAGACGATGCTAGATTAATTGCAAAGGTGGGCCATTGGAAAGAACACATAATACGCAAGCCAACCGAAATTGAAAATATCCCTAACAATTTAAATAAAGATGATGGCCTTGTTTTAAGTAATTCTTGAAACCCTTAATGCACTTAATGAAACAAATGATCAAGGGGCTTAGAGGATACGGAAGGTCATGCATCAAGCAAGGTCTTATTTATCAGTAATAACTTTTCTTTGTGGAAATGAAAACTCTTTTCTCCTAATGATGGGTTCCACAATGGACCTGAAATGTCGAGAAATCTTGTTTCATGGCACTTTGCGTCCGAAAACCACTTTGTCAATTAATCCTCACTACCGAACCCTAACACAAATAATTCATATAAGTTGTCATTTATGCCGTGAAAAATGCTTCAATGGGTAAGGGAGGGCCTAGCATTTGTCCCACAAACAAGTTGTTCATGGTTTTGATGAATCTCCAATATATACTCTCAACCACACAAATGAAAAGCTCCTACAATTCTCTAAAATACCCGAATTGGCTAACAAACACAGCAACACTACGAGTTACAAGGATGCTCGCAAAGCATGGTACCCACAAGTGGATTATTGTGGACCCAAAAGTTATGGCTGATAACATAATATATTTAGGGACCATGCTATAGTTGTAGTTGATGGGTGTCTAAGCCTCTATCAGATTTGTTGAGGAACGGATGAGACAATTTTGGCATCATGAAGGCAATCCTAAAATCATATCATGTACCCAATAATACTTTATAGTGGCATCAAGTATCACAGATAAGATCCATGTGTTTAAAGGACCTTTGATAATCATGCAGGCTCATTCATCAAGCTGTGGCACTTCGTGCTCGATTCACATAGGAATTTCCATTAAACATACCAGTTATGATCCGCCTTTTGAAACTTTCTCTTGGATTTTGGAGTGTGTAATTGTTTCAAATGATTAGAGAAATGCTTGGAAGTTATTTGGGAACTTTTGGAATCGCAAGAGGAATTAGATTAGTGGGCTACACTAAGATCGATCTTGTCATGGGCAGGGCCGCAACCGACCACTTCTTAAATCTATGGAAACCTAGATGGGTGACTTCATCCGGGAGAAACCCCTTAAATTACAAAGTTATCTTGTTCAGGTGTTGCATTCCTATGATGTAAAGAAACTGTGGGAGAAAATGGAAATAAAAATATCGCTTCTCCCATCAATCAAGAAAATACTCTTGACAAGGAGATAGTTTTATCTCAATCAAGGGTAAAGCAATGCGAGGCCATGGTAGAGGTTGGGAAAGTAGTAACATAACTTTGCAAAGGAAAGTGAGTAATCAAAAATAATCATGAACCAGAAATTTTCCCATGCCATTTTAACACGCCATACAAGTCAATGGTAAAACCTGGAACTTACTTGGTCAAAACCACAAATATTTCAAATAAGTGTTGTGTAATTCAAAAAAACTTTCTTTTACACGTGTGTGGTCAAATCTGGAATTTACTTGGTCAAAACCACAATTTTTGTACTAAGTGTTGTGTAATTCAAAAACCTTGTTTTAAACATGTGCAAACAAAAATTGCAGTTCATTCAGAAAGAAATGCAGTGGTTTTTCAGTTATAAAAGGCTGCCAACTTTTTTTTCGGAATTGGCAATTGAAACTTGGATGGTATTGAAAATTCAAAATGTTTTTAAGTCTCTTGACCTGTTTGATGACATGTTTGTCATAGTCATTATTTTCATATTTACTACATTTATGTTTATTTTGAAGTCTACACACTATGTTTGGCATAAAATAAAACAAAATTATTTTTTGCTTTTTTATGAATACAATACTATATCATTTTTAAATTTCTCATGTTTTGCCATGTTTTTCCGATTTTGAACCCGTGTAGTTGAAAAACACTTTAATTTTTCCCACACTTTGTGTCATTGTCGTGTGAATGGAATGCTACTATGGTTGGAAAAGTTGAGCTCCACAAAGGAATGCAAATAGATTTGAGATTCTCATTGAGGTTACAAAGAATTTTCAGCATAGTTACCATGTTCAAAAAGTTCAGATGGTTCGAAAGGGGAAAAAAGTTCGGAAGTTTGGAATTTTTCAAAAGGTTCGGTTCGGTTCAGTTCGGTTTAGAAAATTTACAAATATAAAATATATAAAAATAATAAATACTATACATATATGATGATATTTGAAAAGAAAAACCAATTACACATAATAATAGAAAGGTATATTATCTACAAAGTTTTTCCTTTACGTGCTTGGGTATAAGTGTTTCATGTTTCGTTTTTGTTTTGTGTTGAAGTTCTTATAATTTAAATTTTTCAATTAAAAGAGGAAAAATAATGTTCAACTGAACTTGTTTGGTAAGTTCCGTCAGACCAAAAGTACAGTTTGAACGGAATTTTCACTAAGTTCATAAGAACATGGTATCTATGATTTTCAAACAAGGATAATATGAAAGTTGAAGGCCCTTTGAATACTACTCAAGAGGCAGAAAACGGGAAATAAGAAACCAGAGGATTATCCTCTAAATTAAGATATGAACTCAAACAAGCTATGTGATCTCTCCCTACAGCAGTCACATAGTTTAGCATCCGGCCGGAAAAAAGAAAAGCAAATCTCCATCTTTTCTTGATTCTCTGAACCCAAAACCCTCTTTGAGGCTTGAAAACTTTGGCCGAGTATGAAAACTGAAAACCAATTAAGCTACTCAGTTAATGAGATTTATATGTTATTCCCAATTGTGCTTTACAAGATACCAATAGAAGAAATATTCTTGGATTAGATCCCTAGATAACAACCATCCCCTAGAGCTCAAACTGGGACTGAGGTTTGAAGCAGTTCTGGAAAATGTTCATAACTCCCCTGAAACCCTTGAAAGTTGATAGTAAAATTAGAAAAAACTGTTTTTGCTGTGAAAAGGATAGGCCCCAAGCCCAGACAGATGTCCCATTGAATTCTTTCAGAAATTTTGGGATATTGTTGAATCTGATCTTCTAGAGGTTATTGAAGAATGGCGAACTCCCAAATAAATGTTTCAAGCTTTTAACAATACCTGCCTTGCTCTCATCCCCCAAAAAATCCAATGCTGTGAAGCTATATACCTATAGCCCTATGTATTACAGTTTGCAAATTTTTAACCAAATTGATCGGCAAAAGACAGAAAGCTATTTTGAACACCTTCCTTTCTCCTGGACGAGGTGAATTTGTGAAGGGCTAATAGATTTCGGATGGTAGTATTATTGCACTGAAAGGGATTAACTCTAGTCTCTGTGGACTTTAAAAAGTAAAAGAATGTTCATCAAACTATATATGACGAAGGCGTATGATAAATTTGATTGCCCTTTTCTGAATTTCTTTTATTCGGAATCCATGAGGCATAGACGGATATGGTGTAATATTGTTTTGCAGCTTGCTAAAGCCTCCTCCTCTGTGTTGATCAAAGGATCCCCTTCAAATATATTTAGTGCCCAAAAAGGCCAACAGCAAGGGAGACCTTTCATACCCTTATCCTTTTTAATACTAGCAGAAGGTTTAGACAAATATTTGAGCTTTAGGCTTAACCCACAGCGTCAGGATAGCAAATCTGGAGAAAATCTAAGCCAACTTGCAATTTCTCGATGACAGAACTCTCTTAGGTGAGCCAATAGCATCGAAGACTCAAAGCAATGGCTCTCAGAAGATGCCTCAACAATCTTCATTTTTGTTGCGCTTGTTGCTCCTCCATCTATTCCAAAGAATTTATAAAAATCCAGAGGCAACTTTTGTGTCTTGGCAATGTAGAGAGCTGTAAGTGACATTTTGCGGGATAGGATAAGGCCTGTCCCCATGGAGCGTGGGATGGCCTTGCATTTAGAAAATTGGCTGATAACAATGGGGTTCTAGCTGCAAAGTTATGCTTTTGTTTGGTGGAAGACCTGACTTGAGCATAATATAAGGATCTTTCAAGTGACTCGTAGACTGATCTATCAGATAGCTCACCACATCCTTGTATTCATCTAATAAATCTGTACAGCCCACTCTAACATAGCACCTGTTTGGACACATGAAATCACATCTTGATTAAGATCGGAATATATTCTCCTCTCCAAAACATGGGGTTGGAAACCCAGGTAGTATGGAGGAAGTCTGGAACCCTCTATGGGAATTAATGAATTCCTCCATCAAAAGAGGAAGGAAAAGAGAGGCGTACTTCATTGCAAATGGGACCATTAATTTTCACCTAAGCAGAACTATATTTTTTTGTAGTGTAGAGAATAATGTGAGCCTTTACTGTGATGAATACATAAGTGCTCTTTCGACGTGGCTAGAAAACCTTGGAATAAGGCAAAGGAAATTTAGAACGGGACTTACACCCCTACTTATTGTTCGTTTCAAGAATCAAGGCTAAATTTTAGAGCTTAATTAATCCTATCATCAATGTCTTAGGTCGATGCCTAAAGCTATCATTGCCTTCTGCCATGCCTTGAATAAGATGTTTTTACTTTTTAGCTATGCTTTGGTATGCCACACCTGGAGTTCATTCAACAACAATCTTGAATTGTCATGCCTGTATCTATTAGTCAGGTTGAATTACTAGTTCATGATTAATGAGCAGAGAGATGAATACAGAGATGGAAATACTGTATCATTACTGATTATAAGGAGTGATGGGATTTGGTCCATTTTAATCCCTGTTAGTTTCAGTGATTATGGGTTTGCTACCGTAGTGCTCTTCAATCTGTTGCTTTAAGATTTCAAGTCTTTGGCTTCCATTGACATGCCAAGGGGTTGACCAGCCAAGGGGTGGCAGTTGTGATAAATCTACTGGACAAATGCCAAGAAACATAGGATGTCAAGTATGGTTGCCATGGACACTTTGGCAGAAGTAGCACAAGCTATGCTTTGCTAATGCTAGCAAATTCTGCTTTGGTGAAGAGGAAGAGGAGAAAAAAACATGGGATTTTTTAAAATAAAGGGAAACTTCTGCAGAATGTAGATTTAAATTGGGAGTACACCTAGGACCCTGGCTATACGAGGTGAATTAAGTTTTTCTTTGCAACTGTCTCGGAGATAAATCTGTCTGCTGGACATATAGCCCTTGGAGTTGACTGTAACATGACTCGCTCAAGTAGAGTCAATTGGCAGCATCAAGGCCACAGTTTTGTTTTGAGAAAGATTTGGATAACCTTCACAGAAATAAAGGGTTGTGACATGCTGAAAAATTGGGTTCTGTTAGCTTCTCACCCAACACCTCTTCAAGCTCCAAAATGCCCGTAGTGGGTCTCATAATGAGTGGTAGTGAAATGAAAGCTCTTCAGCTCTTGGATTCTTTTGAAACCTCGCACAGGTCTCTGGGTTTCAGAGAGCAGAGGTGGTATTTCTTTCCTTGGAACACTGTGTCCGTCAAGCCCTCCTAGATATGCATAAGGCCATAATTAAACTTGCAAAGAAGGAAGAAAATTGGATGCAGATGCTTTGGAGAAGAGGATTGGCTCCAAAACCTCCTTTTGCCCCCAAGCCTCTCCATGATGCAGGTACCTAGCCTTTACCGTCAGGGCTCATAAATTTCTTCCAGTTTCTGTCTACCCTAGTTTTTACTACTACTTTATTCTGATTACTTTGATGAATGTCTATTGCTAGGTACTAAGCACTGTCAAGTTGTTAATTCAGATAAGCTTTACACGGGCTATCTTCATAACTGACTTTATTAAAAATTCTTCTATTAAGGAGGTCAGAATTTTCTTTTTGTTGAATTTTAATAATGCCCAGTGGCTGGTTTTCAGCCTGTTAAAAGTGTGGTACTTTCAAGGGAAGTTCTGTTTACAAGGAAACCCTTCTTCAGGTGATATTGTGTAGTTGATGGATTTTGTCATTTTGATATCATGGTTGGGGCATGACTTGAAAACTGGACCTCCTGAATAATTTAATTTTACTTGGTATTTAATATAATATTTTATTCTAGCCCCAAGAACATCTTCATGTAGGAATGGAACAAAAATCTACCAGAACTGCTTATGCTGTGCTTCTCAATGCTTGATTTTACCAAATTCAAGAGCGACTTAGTATACAAATCTAGCTTAATCCCTGTCACAAAATTAAAAAATTGGACAAGCTCACTAGATGGTAGTAGGCTAGCCAGTATCATTCTGAAGGACTGCCATCTACCCTAAAATTTATCGTGGTGCAAAACTTAAATCAACAGAGATTGTGCAGAAATATAATATGACCCAAGGCACTTTTAACAGGGCAATCCATGTTCAAATCCACCATCCAGGTGAGGTTGAGGTGTAATGATTATGGGATACATTCAAGTTTGACCTAGTTTTACAGAACTTAAGAATTTAGTCCAAGCTAACCCCACACCAGGTTAGAGATGACCCATAAGGTCACTTGAGATTTACGAAAAAAAAATGTGACCCAATGAATAATATAAAGATATAAAGATAGTCACATCCTCTAGTGAAGCTGGTCCTGTCCAAATTTTAACATGAAAACTGTCATCCTGGATGCATACAATAGATAGTTATTTTCCTGTAAACCGAACCCACATGGCCAAAGAAAATAGAAGCATAAATTAAGGTGAAAGAAAAGCCCAATTTAACTCCCCACCCATTTTTCCAAACAAAAGATACCGAGACTTAAATGTAGACTATTTGATAAACTCAACTTTATGAATAGTCACCACCAAGGAATTTCAACCATGGCTGTTTTGGGTTAAAAAAAAAATAATATATCATTGTCTACAGCATATGTTCTTTTCTAGTACTATGCCATTGGATTGTCCATCTACTAATTTTCTACTGTTCGAAATCATTCCCATTAAGTGGGTGAACAAAATCAACTCTTCTTTCACTATTACCATCCCAGAAACTTCTCCTCTGGTAACAGAAATGATAATGTGACACTAAAACCTTAAATCTGGGCTGCTATCAATGTGTACATCATGGGATTACCCATTAATACATTCTAAGTTAAATTTATAATTTTTCCAAAAGCAAAGCAATCTGGGCAGCAATCTAAAATTGCTCAACAATCGGGTTATAGTCAAATGTGTATCCATAATACAGGTAAAAGGTCTCTGTTATACATAAGGCCACAAACAAAAATTGGTGTACCTGATCTCTGAACAAGGTAGGTGATGAGTTACGTTTGAAAGCGCCAGAAGAAGAATAACAATGTGAAGAAAGAATGGCCGTCAGTCTTCTGAGAGGACGCCATTCGCCCATCATCTTCACTCCTCGTACGAAATTTAAATCTGGCCCAGTTGGGATGATGATCGGTAAAGGCTCCAAAGGATCCGAAAAACCGGGTGAGCAACAACTGATCAATTAGGGTCAATGAAGGACCTGAAAAATGTGAAAATAATTCTTCACGAGTCAAAGAAATGAAATGATAGGAAAGAATTTGATTGTGTCCACGAACCCCGTATCCTACAACTGTTTCAACGACCAAATTCAGTTTCATGGAAGTTTGATTTTTTCATATCTATATATATATATATATATATATATATATATATTTTTATTTTTTATTTTTTTTTTTTTGAAAGGGTTATAGTTATGGGAGGGAGACTCGGGTGACTTGTAGCGCAGTGAGATAAGTTTGAGCACTCATGCTCCACCCAGGTCAAACCCCACTAAGGCAGATTGAAGCTCCCACCCCTCAACGTTGATAGAAGTAGAATTTCTCAAGCACACACTGCACGAGCTGTGCAAAGACACGACTCAAAAAAAAAAGAGGGGTTATAGTTTAATTGGTTCTTGTGGTAACTTCATCCATGCAACTAAGATTGCATTGAGTTTCTACTAAATAATGGTTACTTTTTAGTCTTGATAGTCGTTGGTCTTAATCAAAAGAAGGTTGATCATTTATGCACTTATCAAAGATGATATTTGATTAGACTCGAGTTGTCTTGCAGACACATACCAATAAAAAAATAAGGGTTATAGGGTAATTGGTTCATTGTGGTAACTTCATCCATACAACCAAGATTGCATTGAGTTTCTACTAAATAATGGTTACTTTTTAGTCTTGATAGTCGTTGGTCTTAATCTTAAGAAGGTTGATCATTTATGCACTTATCAAAGATGATACTTGCTTAGAATTGACTTCATCCCTTTTAAGCATGGGGACATTACACTTGCCGAAAATGAATCTTTGTGGGTTAGCTCTTTTTCTATTGATTTATATTTTTATAAAAGGGTTAGTTTAAATGTTAAGACATGAAGGATAGTTCTTCTAACAAAGATAATACTTGCTTAGACTTGGCCTTTGTTCCTTTCACGTGTGATAGGCATCAGCATTAGCCAAGAAGGAATCTTTGTGGGCTCTTTATGAACAAAACAACGTCACTAATGGGGGCATTATTGATACGGGGTTATTTAAGTGCACATGTTATCATGTATCAACCAAAACAGCTTAGATTAGTTGTATGGCATTTTGTGTTGGTTGGGTTACTGAAGCATTAAGTCAATTTTGTGTTAGTGGCGAGCCGTAGAGTACTAACTAAAGTCGTGGAACATTGATGTATAGCATTTTGTGTTGTCGGTGAGTTGTGAAGCACTAAGTCAATTTTGTGTTGTCGATGGGCCACAAAGTATTTGGTGAGGCCGCAGAACACTATAGAAGTTGTGAAGGTCTATTAAAGTTATGAAACACTACGAAAGTTACGCAAGTTGACTAAAGTTGTGAAATACTAGAAAAAAATCACAAATAACTATGGAACCAAGTTGATGCCACAAAGATCACATAGAATTCATTTAGTTATGCTTCGAGTCTTGTGATGGCTACTTTGGGCCTTATCTTTATAATGCTCCATAATTTTAGGAATTTGATAACTAAGTTCAATGTAGCAACGCAAAACACTATGGAAGTTGTGAAGGTCTATTAAAGTTGTGAAACACTACGAAAAGCTACGCAAGTTGACTAAAGTTGCGAAATACTAGAAAAATTCGCAAATAACTATAGAACCTAGTTGATGCCACAAAGATCACGAGAATTCATTTAGTTATGTTTCGAGTCTCAGTGATGGCTCCTTTAGGCCTTATCTTTATAATGCTCCATAATATTAGGAATTTGTTAACTAAGTTCAATGTAGTATTATGTGGCTTGCATGCCTATATTAACAAAGCCCAATTACCTTAGGAGAGCTCATCTAAGTCTAGGAAGGGGATCGGTGAGAACTTAAATCTCATGAAGAGTGTTGAGTTCATAAATAGGTTGAGTACAACCTTTTATTGTTAATGTATTGTTGATATTACATCGTTGACAATCAATTTGTGTGTTATTCCTCTTAGTTGAATTTAATAAAATTGTTATATTTTTGTTGTTTATTTTCATTTTGTGTTATTACACTCCTTTGTATATTTTCGTGTGAAACTCTAAGGGTTGTTTGGTCCAAGGTGACTCTTCATCGGGCATCCTAACTATGTTTGCATCATTTGGTATAGGAGCAAGGATTTCTTTCCTCGTGAGTTAAAATATGGCAGATACTAATGGTTTTCCACATTTGTGAGTATGGGTAGAAAATTTTCATGGACGTCTTTGATTATTAAGTAGAAGGTATGAGGATCGCACAACAAGATTGACGGTTTTCCACATTTGCAAGTATGGATTGAGCGCAGAAGGTGTTAAGGTTTCAAACGTGGCATTCTTTTGAGGAAACACAATGGAACACAAAGAGAAATGTTGTAAGATGTCACAGAGACCGAGGTACAAGACTTGAGGACTTGGCCGAATTAGCGCAAGGACTATGCAAGCTCGCTTTGGAGGCCATATAATATGCACAATGCCTAGGGTTTGTTGAGAAATATTTGAGTGACAATGAAGAATACCTGTGTAGCAAAAAGTATAGGTCGTGAATGAGGAAGATTAAGATGTGCAAGTCAAACACTATAAGATACACTTTTATGTGTGATTAGTAGGATGGGGAGTAATCCAAGATTGACACCCCTAAGTTATTCTATAAGTGTGAAACCAAAAGAGCTCATTGATTAGATAACAACACCCGAGAAGTATTTTGACTATGGAGACATGGAAGATCCATGAGATTCAAATTTGCCTACACAAATTTGAAGGGTCACACATCTCTCTAATGGGAATATATCCAAACAAAAAAGTGAAAAAGGGCGGGACAAAGTGCAAAACCTACGAAAAATCTCAATGTGAAGGAGTATGTTGAGAGTCTTATTAACTCACCATTCAAGTGGTTTATTTGGAAGATGATATGGAGAAGATATTTAGATATATTAATGGATTGTATATTGTAGTTCAAGATTAATTTTGGAGTGATCCAAGTGCGGTCAAGATAGGAGGCTTATCATTATGCACTAAAGGTGGAGGATAAGTTTACTCATAACTAGTAGAGCACAGGGAAAGGAAAAGGAAAGGAATTGCAAAGTCGCAAACAGGGAGGTGGTAGGGGAAACTCCACACATCATGAAACAGAGGCTAATTTTGTGTTGCATGGTGAAGGAACACCTAGATGAGGAGGAAATACAACCATGTGAAGAGGATCCTTCGGATGCAAAAGAGGTCATGGATTCCACGGAACATGTTATAAGTGTGGAGAAATAAGGCATAGATATTTTGATTTCATGCAAGTGTAAGTGCACATAATGTTTAATCCAATGAAGATGATATGTTAAGCCATGGAGAATACCCGGATATGGGAGAGGCATTGATATTCAAGTGTGCATTTTTGAAACCAAAAAAGAAGAATTCGATCCTAAATAGAACAAAGATTTATTCAAAATGCGTGTAAGTCGGGAGGAAAAATCTGCAAGTTAATAAGTAAACAATAAAAGCATAAATAATTTGGTTTCAGATGAGAGGGTGGATAAGTTGGGGTTGAAGAATATTGTACATCCTAATTCCTACAATTTTTGTGGTCAGTAGAAGGGATACTAACTTTTGGTGACTGGGAAATGTCTAGTCTAGAGAGATACAAAGTTGAACTCATATGCAACATCATGCCTATGGACATGTGTCATGTGTTACTTAAAAGCCATGGCAATTCAATTAGAAGGCACAACTTGATGGTCACATGAACACATATAATGTGGTGAAGGGTGGACAATAATACACTCAATTTAATGAAGGAGAAGAGTAAGGAGCAAAGCATGGACCTAAGGTTCTATTGTTATAAGGGAAGTAATTCACAAGTGATGTAGATCAGAATAGTGCATGGTTTGCATTGAAAATAAAATCCATGCAAAGAGAGAGTGTGGGTACAATGGTAGAAAGAGATGAATTGATGTCACGAGAAGTAAAGGACATGTTAGGAGAGTTTGTAGAGATAATTTTGAGTGAGTTTCCTAAAGGGTTACTACTTATGAAGAATATAATTCGCCGCATGGATTTAATTCCAAGATCATGTTTGTTAAACAAGGTAACATACATGATGACACCACAAGAGAATTTGGAGATATAGAAAGTTCAAAAGTAGTTGGATAGATGAGTGGTCAAAGAGAGTTTAAGATCATGTGTAGTACCAACAATTTTGGAACCGAAGAAGCATTGTGAGTATGTGCACGAGCTCCAAAGCCATCAACAAGATCGTCATCAAGTATAAGTTTTCATTTCCGTGCATGGATGACATCATGACTGCGTCTACATAGCTTGAGATATTTTAGTAAGATTGATTTGAGAGAGGATATCATCGTATTGGCATAAGAGAGGGTGATTGTAGACATAAAATCTATGCATCTGGGTACATTTCTAGGTCCTAAAGCATACTAATGTATACATGATTCCTAAGCAAGAAAACTAGTGGTTGACAACTCCTTTTGGTCTTTTGATTGCTTTATCTATTGCACTTTACTAGCTTTACACATCTTACAACTCGTCGGACACTTGACTAATTTATCTTTTGATGAACTCGAACATTAGCGCCCAGATAAGATGGGAGTGCCTAAGCACTCTTGTCCTCCTGAGCATTCATGCCCTTCTTTATCTTCTTCTTACTCTTTTTGTCTCTTTTACTTCTTGACCACCTTTAAAAACTTTGGGTTGGCCTTTCACTCTTCAATTACGAAATTCAAACAAGGGAATCATATATATACTTAGTTATTGCTCTCAAATAAGGTGCCAAACACTATAATCATTATCTATCACCACCTAAGCTTGCACAAAGGCATAAGAGCATTATAAGGCATACATCTAGCACTTTCATACAAGGGACAAGGGTTGCATTATTCTAGCATACACAACATAGGAGGGGAGTTCATTCTATTTCATCACATACATCTTGCATACTTGGAGCAAATCTAAATATATCTCACTTTCATCATGCAACTTGCACAAGGGCAACCTAGGGCATAATTACACACATAAGCACAAAGAACTACACTGAGTCCGAGATGTAGTGCAAGTTGCTCGATCATAATTTCACTCTTCAGTGACCATCGGGGTTAGTCTGACTCCCCATTTTACATCTTTCTTTATTAAATTCAATGTAGTTTGTGGGAATGTGCAGGGTAGACATTTATTTTACAAAGTTACAGGTATGACCAACAACATTACAAAAAACCAAATCAACAACGAAGCTCTTCTAACCTAGAAAAGATCGAACTTGAGCATCTAAACGGACACAAACACCCAGCTTAAATCACCAATGCCTACAGGGCGCTCCCCTGTCCTCCCATGGGCACTTCATGTGCATTTTTAGGGTTCCATACCCTCATCGAGTCTCGACACCACAGCTTCTCGGCTGATCTAGCATATACTTAGTCCAGATCACTCTCATGTTGCGTAGAATCAGCTAAGTCATCTTCCCCTCTCGTTTTCTTAGGGTTTTACATTGTTAAATGCTTATTGCTTGGACATTACTTTAGCTCATTATCTAAATATCATTAGGTGCGAAGTTACTCTAAAATATGATTCAATTTAATTTAGATTAAATCATTTGGTTAACCTAACATGAAATCCAACATCTCACACCTATGTAAACCACAATTCAATCCCTCGTAGCTGGAATCCAACATCTCAAGGATCTTTGTCATGCTCATGCTAGTTCTACTACACCTCATCCTGATCCCATGTCTACTACAAGTGCTCATACAAGCGAGGTCAACATCTCATCACAATAAACACCTCTCAAATTTGATCGAAATGTTGGGAAACATGATATTCTCTCTGAGCTCCTTAATTACCAATTAATTACCTTGTCACCTACTCATTACTACCCTCCTTATCAGCTTACAAACTACAAAGGTCACCCATTTTACAATTATCATAGAATTAATGGACATCATGACAATAGTTGATATGATTTAGAATGATGAATCGTGCAACTTGATCATCAAGGCTTTGTTTCATTCTGCTACACATCCATCTCCAATTACCAAACCCCAATGGATTCCCAAATTTGATCCCTCTATCTCCAAAGAAACATCATGTCATACTTATTAATGTTCCTTCTCTAGTAATTCAAGAGCCACCTATCCAACCTAGTATCATACCACCTTTAGAAGTACCTACCCCATTACCTCCTCATATTGTGTCATATGCAGTGTTACCAATCACAAATATGCAACCACCATTAAAGGAAGAGCAACCAATTACCCCACTCCAAGCTGAGATCACTCACCAACCTCCTAAGTTTGAACTTATAATTCCTTTCGATCCAGATCATGACTATGTCGATGATTGGGATTTGGATGAAGCTTACAATGTCAAGGAACCATTTGATATGTCGGATGAGCATTTACACACATTAGATTTCAATCTTAGTAATGTTGTTGATTCCGAATCTAATGTTGGTCATACCCTTGATTAAACATATTATTATGATGACCATAATATTTCTCATGACACATTTCTACATGTGCCACCACGGCGTGATCTCTCTACCATCATCGCATAGATCTCCATCACTCGCACACTTGGAGGACATCAAACTTTCCCCCATAGTTACACTTTACAATCAATAGTTCGCTATCCATACTACTCACATACACACCCAAACATTATTTTTGCTTTACACTTCAAGTTGATCGCTTACAACAATACCTTCTCTTATCTACACTATGAGCACACCTTGCTACATCTATATATGTTTATGGCTTCCCTTTTTGTTGTTATGTTACTCCATACACTCTTTGTTACTCATGTTTACTTATGGATCCTTATATTGATGATACACATACTACTTTATATATATGGTATACATCATTTTGATCACTATACATACTCTGGTTATTCTTGCTCACAATGATCACATATATTTTCCAACAACTCTTGATATACACACTTGGGGGCATCATACTTCCCCTCTTCGCACTTACTTCTTATACCATTACTTCTTTCTATTTATACAACACAATGTTGTTGTTACATACTTTGCCTCGCCATTCGATGATGCACTCGTGTTTTCAAGGTTCATACATGATTGTTGAGGGCATTAAATGAACCTTACTCACACACTTGGGGGGCATCACACTTTCTCCCCCCTCCATCACTATTAGTTATCTCTATCATCTACTCATAGCTTATCTACTACATTTCACGCTTTGTGCTTCACAATAAATCTTTCCTAACATCTAATATCAATCACATACAATACCTTTGTTACCCAATGACACACTCTTGTTCTATGGTTCATGCTTGACTATTGAGGGTGAAATTCCTCCATGAACCTCACTTGTCGCATCTTGGTTGCTCATGCTCTGTGCTTCATGCCTATCTTTTTTAGCATTACCACATATCTAATACACATACTTTATCTCGCATTGCACTGATGATGCACTCTTGTTCTACGGTTCATACTTGATTGTTGAGGGAGCATTCCAAAAATGAACCTCATCTCACACAGATCTACTGGAGGATACTCAACCCCTCTCATTTGTACCTCTTGGTCGTATTTACTCTTGTTAGCTTATATTATTTGCATGTTGCACTTTGTTTCCCATGCTAGTTGGACACTTAATATGTCATTATCTTTTTCTATACATACATTCGTGTTCACGTGATCTCTTGAGGTGAATGCAGGACTTTCACATATTCTTACACGATACACGATGCTCGACACGCTCTTTACTAGTCCCGTTAAGGCTCTTGGGGGCATCTATCTTTGATACTCTCATACTCCACACATCACATGTCCCACCTATTACAATCTTTACTACTTCTTAACATTAGCACTTACTTTTCACCAATCTTTACATACTTTGACATACTATTTATATTTCTAACATGCTAACAGGTGCTTCATGTGTAGCATTTTCCTTGCATGACTATATACAACCGTAGTTATCTATCACTTTTTACTTGCTTTTGTTTCATGGGCTATGCCTATGTCATTACTTAATCATTGTTTTCTATTGGCCTTTCACCCTCGTTGTATTTTGACATTGTGAGTGATGTCCCATATACGCAACCCGCTTTTCATGGTCTCTTTTGTCTTCACATTTGCTTGTTACATTTTCTTCCATTACATACTAGCTCATTACATAAGAACACTTGTTTACTAGTCCATCTTGTTTATATGTGCCTCTGCTTCTACCCCGCACATCCAATACCCCCGTAGGTATCCAATCTCATATATGGATATCAAAATCAAGTCCTCTCATTTGGCTTGCATCCTCATACTTCGCATCACATGCACCCCAAACGAGGGGAGACATCTATTGGGTTAACAAATCACCCTTTCAAAGCTCAAAGTGTTAGAATTGACAAGGACTGAGAGGGGGTATGAATCAGTCTTGTAATTAAAATTTTACTTTTCTACTTCAAAGAATAAACATACAATCTCTCATAAGCCACAAATAAGAAAGTTTGATCATCATAGATATGGTTCATCATGAAATGCATACATGAAGAAAACACAAGATATGTTTAAAGCCTTTCTGTATTGATATTCAGAATAGAGTACAAAACCTTGATCCTTATCAAAATTTTACAAGATAAAAACAAGAGCTCAATGGCATTTAGCTAAAAACAATAAGACTATTCTCCTTCATCAATTTTTCACTATAGAGACTTCATCTTCTACAATCCACAACAACTAGCTATAAACCTAGAAGAATCTTTTCAAGGTTTTGGGCTATGCCCAAGAGGTTTTGCTTTGCAGAAAAGTTTTCTTCAATAGAAGAAAAAAAGGAGGGTTTTCATCAACTCTTTCAAGTAAAATCATCTCCCTTTTGTACACCATTCAATTGGCTTTTCATCTTTCACAAACTTTTCAACTTCTTTGACTTCACTCATTCGATCTAACTCTTCATACTTCAAAGCTCACTTCAAAACTTCAAAAATGTGACACTTCACCTTTTCAAAAGTCTAAATTTTCCCATTCTTCAATGAGCTTGACCTCAAACAACAACTCTTCATATTTCCATTCGAGATCAAGCAATGAAGAAATGACTCTTCCACTCTCTCATACACTTTCATCTTCTTGACAAGAGATAAACAACTCATCATTTTCCCATGAGAATATCAAGAGGCATGCAATTTGGAATAGGAAAAAAGAGTTTTTAACTCTTCTCCATCGAGATAGGGACCTGCTTAAACTTGTTGAAGGAAAACCAAACAATTCAAAAAATAAATCACAAACTTGAACTCATGAGATGGAAGTCATATTATGCCTTCATTCATTGTTTAGAGACACATTTATTGTCTTGTCACCGATCTTCATTATGTTGTAAAATTCTTGCCCAATATTGAGCTTCATGCAAGTTGATTTACCTTCCAAATAGTTTCCATGGTGTTCTTAATCTCTAACATTAACAAATGCACCTCTCACCGTATTAACCAAAGATAGTCGAGCAATAATTTTGTACAAAACTCAAGTTCTGTTCACTCCGCATTTACTTTACTAACCGCACTGCCATGAGCTTCTTCAAGTTTCCAACCAATTCAAACATTTTTAATATTTAAGCATGCTTGCCTCAACCTTATTGATCTTGAACAAGATAGAATACATCCTTTCATTTCAAGAAGTTATGCAAAATATAGAGAACAACGAAAACATTGTTCAACTATGGATGACACGACTTTCTGAATTTCGTTGAGTAATAATCCTCGATACTCCATCATTCTCAAAAATTATTTTTGCAAACTGTTAGAAATGATCTCATAGAAATTATTCTAAAATTTCAAGCAATTTGACCAATTAAAATGAAAGTATCGAGCAAAAGAAGATCTGAAAAACCCTAGGCAGAGATACACCAACTGTGTATCCTCGAATGATGAAAAAATTCACCGACTCCTTCAAAAATGGATCAAATTCTAAAATTATTTCTCTTGAGACTCCATAGAGACTTCCTTTGTCTTTTCAAGTGGCTTTTGTATCATGGATGTCTGACAAACACTCCCAGCAAAGACAAAACCAGTCCACAGACCTTAAAAAGCTAACACTTATTATGACAGTCATGTCAAAAACAAGCTTAGTCACCTAAATCAAGTTTTAAATTCATTTTAGATGAAGCATATGCATTTATGAGGACATCTCAATGTTAATTTATTGATATTCAATTTCTTTTAACTCAATTTCTTGACACACTCTTTCGCATTCAACCTTCGACCAAGGACAGTCATATCACCAACTCCAAATTGCATGTTAGATGTTGCCCAATCAACACTATCTCCTTCAGGGGCATACCCATTTGTTTCAATGCTCATTTATTTGATGGAGAATATCCCAATTTCTCACTCTTGAAGGTTGTTTCAGACTTGACATAGGCTAGACTTAAACTTGAACTAGAACATGCTCTCAAGGATACAAGAGACACTCCTTTACAACACTTTAGACTACAAAGATGCATTCTTCAAGGTTTGAACACCATTGAGGGGAGATAGAGAGCATATACCAAGTGCCTATCAAGCTCCAAGGATTGTATAAACTTGAAGATTCCTTTTGAAGAGCAAAAACTAACAAAACCATGGAGTCTATCCCTTGAGAAGAGAAGACATTAGAAGCACTGGACTAAGATTGGAGACTTGAACACCAAACCATGACCCAAGAAGGATGAAAAAACATCAAAACATATCCAATAAATATTTACAAGGCTTAAACTAGTCATTTTAGATCAAGATTTACCTTTTGCTTCTTTCCATTCAAAACACAACTAGGAAAGGGAAGAAATTGCTCATATTTTTTAAATACACCTCCTTTTGACAAACCACTTTTTACACATGATTTATAGGAAAATTTACTCCAAAATTCATTTTATTATTTATTCAAAGGATTCTCTATATTTTTGCATGACTACTAAGAAGCCAGATAACTCAAAATGAGCTTTTCAATGCACTGCAGCTTTGCAAAAACTTACACAACTTTCTCAAACAACCTCCCCGATGTCCTCAAATTTTGCATGGAGAACAAGAAAACCTTCCTTTAACATCTCCCATGATTTTTCTATCAAAAATAGCTCTTCATTGATCCAACCCATCTCATTTGTATACAGGGAACAATTGGGTGTCCCAAAGGCGCTTTGGCTAAGGATGACTTTTGCTCCAAAACCCATTTCTTGACTTTCTAAGCCTTAGAATGAGTTCATTCACCTATTATACACATGCTCCAAGCATTTCACTGTTTCACTTTGCATCACAGAGACTTACATGACTCACATGCACCTAGAAGGCATCAATTGACTCAACATGGAATGACTTAACTTGACTGGACCAAGTGGACTTGTTTGACCTTCATACCACATTTGAGAGACTCAATCCATACATATGCATTTGTGGAGACCCCTATATCACCTAACCAACATGCCTAGATCACCTAGCCAACACACATAGTTCACCTAGACCACTTGACATTAATGGACTTGACATCAATGACAACACAACTGACACACTCTTCCAACAAACTCCCCTTTTCATTGATGGAAACTACCTAGAAACATTGATGGCACACACACACACTTAGATTTCCCTCATTTTCATGTTTCTTGTCACACTTCTCCCCCTTTGACATCTATGACAAAGGCATGCATTGACTTGACATGAAATAATGACAACCAAGGATAATTCATAATGGAAACAAAGCTCATACAATGACTTACTTGACTAAGAAGCTCCCCCTTAGATTGAATTGTCTTCACTTTGACTCCTTTAGCATCTGATGATCCTTTAGACCTATTTTGGTCTTCATGAAGGTACTATAGCAACCATGAAATCTGAGTCAACACCACTCTTAACATGCCAATAATGTTAGTTTCATCGTGACAAAGCATTATGTCATCATTCTTGAGCAACATCCACTAAATCAGAGTGTAACCATGAAATCAGAGTGCGGTGCTCGATTATAAGTTCACTCTTCGAGTGATCGTTGGGGTTAGCTTGACTCCCAATTCAACATCTTATTTATTACATTTGACGTGTTTTGTGGGCATGTGTAGGTAGACATCTATTTTTCATGTTACAGGTATGACTATGACGACGTTAGAGAAAAACTAGAGCGATAAAGAGAGACTAATAAAGTGAAGCTCCTCGATCCTAGATAAGACCATAACCTAAGCATATAAACAAACCTGACACCTAGATTAGTCACCGTGTTTGGGGTGCTCCTATCCACCCGTGGACACATTTATCATATGTATCTCTCTAGGGTTACGAACCCTCGTTAAGTCTTGACAACACTATTTCTAGCCATATCCAATGATAATTAGTCCAAGTCACTCCCAAGTTGCGCAATATCAACTAAGTCATCTTCCCCTCTTATTTGCTTAGGGTTTTATATCGTTAAATGCTTATTGTTTATCTCTTGTTGTACTTAATTACCTAAATATCATATATCATAGTAGTTACTCTAAAATTTATATTTAATACTATTTAAATTAAATCATTTGGTGAACCTAATTGATCAAACCCTACCTTCTAAACATGCATCAGATCCTCTCTCCTTCTTCCAAATTTATGGACCAATCCTCTTACCCATCTTATGCACCCACCATATTTTCTAGCATAGCTTCCATCATTGTTGATTTTATGCAATTCAATACCCAACACCCTCCCCACTTCAACCCTCCAATGCCCGACCCCTATTAATCCTGATAACATAACCAATCAATCCATTTTCGAGTCAATTCAAGCTTTACACCTTTTTTTTCAAGATAAATTTCAAGCTATGGAAACCACGATTCAATCCCTCATAGCTAAAATCCAACATCTCAAGGATGCTTCTCATGCCCATGCTAGTTCTTCTTCTACACCTCATCTTGATCCCATGTCTACTACATGTGCTCATATAAGTGAGGTTAAGGTCTTACCACAACAAACACCTCTCAAGTTTGATCGAAATGTTAGGCAACACGATATTCTCTCTGAGCTCCTTAATCACCAGTTAATTACCTTGTCACCTATTCATTCCTACCCTCCCTACCATCTTATAAACTACAAAGGTCACTTGTTTTGTAATTATCATAGAATTAATGGACATCATGACAATGATTGTTATGCTTTATAACGAAGAATCATGCAACTTGAGCATCAAGGATTTATTTTATTTGTTACACACTCATCTCCAATTACCAAATCCCAATGGGTACCCAAATTTGATCCCTCTATGTCCAGTGAGCATCGCAACATACTTACTAATGTTCCTTCTCTGGTAATCGGGGAACCACCTATCCAACCCAATATCATACCACCTCTAGAAGTACCTACCCCATTACCTCCTCCTATTGTGTCATTTGCAATGTTACCAATCCCAAATATGCAACCACCATTAAAGGAAGAGCAACCAATTCCCTCACCACAAGCTGAGATCACTCACCAACCTCCTAAGTTTAAACTTATAATTCCTTTCAATCTAGATAATGACTATGTCAATGACTGGGACTCGATAAATCTTACGATGTCGATGAACCATTTGATATGTCAGATGAGCATTTGCGCACATTAGATTTCAATCCTAGCAATGTTATTGAATCCGTTTTTGATGTTGGTCATACCCTTAATTCTACCTATTATTGTGATGACCATAAAATTTCCCATGACATATTTCCACATATGCCAACATGACGTGGTCTCTCTCGCCATCATTACATAAATCTCTAGCACTCACACATTTGGGGTACATAAAAAATTTCCCCATAGTCACACATTCTAATCAATAGTTGCCTATCCATACTACTCGCATTTCCCAATCCATGAGTTCAACCCATCGGCCTAAGTCCCCTACCCGAGAACCCCATTCTATAGGTGTGCTCCACCTCCTTTACCACATCGGTCCTCCCACACATATACATAGATGCTCTCCTACACCACTCGTCCCTAGACCATGGTCACATGCCCTCTCTTTCTTGGATACCGTATAAGGGCCCTCACTCTTCAATGTTGTTAGATAGCCTTATATCCATCACATACTCTGGGCATGTTGCACTTACTCCCCACCATCGATATTAGATGTATCTATTTAGTACACTTCACACTTCAGTGCTTCATGTTTACCTTTTTGAACATTTCCTTTCTTTTTTATATTTACTATTGTCCAACCATCACACTTGTTAGGATCTGATTTTTCATTTGGATGGATATGAGGCCGAATTTCAAAGATCTCCTCCTTTTTGCAACATTTGACTCCTCCTTCAAGAAACCATTTTTAGTGCAGCCAAAATCCACTCTCGAGGTGAGTGTCAACACCTACGGGGGGGATGATAGTCTCAACTGGTAGTTGATTCTCCCCTTCATCAAATTCAGGCTCTTCCCAAACTACCTCCTAAACATCCTCCTCCGAATTTGCCGATGAGGAATATAAATCATCCCCAACAACCAACAGGCACGATTGAGAATCCTTCCACTATGAAACTTTTTCATTCACCTTTAGTTTCACTTTCTAGACACTCAAACAATGTGACCCAAGGCAAAAGATTTCTTGCATCTGAAGGGCAAGCCTTCATAGTCGAGAGGTTGAGTCCATATCCTATCCAAAACTTTGAGTTCAATGGAAGCAGGTGTAAACACAAAATCACGCACTTGGAGTCATTATCTAGTCCTGGTATAATACTACTATTCATATGGTTCTCAAGTTAAAGAGTAATAATTAACCCATGTATTTGGCCATTTTGCATTGTATTTTGTTGCTACTTTCGATCTTGCACCCGTACTTTCCCAGTTTGTACTCTCATACTGTGTTTTTCCTATTTCTGACTAGGACACCTAGCTAGGACTGCAGCGCCCCAAGTACCTTGGTCCCCTCTGACCGTCTTGATCCTCTTTACGCTCTCCTCTCACTTTTTGGGCACTTTCTACCCGTTTGAGCTTCTTATATTTGTGGTGGTTGGCCTTTTCGGGGTTAGTTATGAAACTAAAGCAAGATAACCATATAAATATAAAGTTATGTGACCGTAATGAGGGACTAAGCACTAAGCACTAACTATCTCCACCTAAGGTTGCGTCCATCAAAGGCATCCATAGTTACATTTGCATCCATCTAGCTCCATCACAAGGCACAAATGTTGGTTCATCTGCATCAAACTTCATAGGAGGGGAGTCTATTGTTTCCATGCACACATTTATTACATTCTACATCTAGTTACTTTTTCACTACTTCACAAAGTGTGACTGGCACAAGAGCACCCAGGGCACAATCTTCACACACACACACACACCTAAAACTACATTGGTCTGAGATGTAGTGCAATGCTCAGTGATAAGTCCATCAATTTGGTAGCTGAGGACAGTCTGACCCCTTCATATGCATCTTTTTATGGTTTTGATGTTTTGTTTAGGGTTTTACAGGGATTCTTCATTACAGGTTTATGACAACATCTAATGAAGTGCAAAGAATATCGACATTCACGCAACATGAAGTGAACACAGTGAACACCTCGTGACACCTCAAAGGAGGTTTTCTCGGTCATTTCGCACACTAAGGCACCCAAATCACAAACCAGGGTGCCCACGGCACCCCTATCTCTCTCCGTGCCCTAGTCTAGCTGCATAATATAGATCTGCACTTTCTCGTGCTCTGTGTGAAAGTTTCCTCCTCTTGTTCATCCGGTCTCCATCATGCGACACACAGCCTCCCGCAACATCATCGAATTAGCTAAGGATTTCTTAACCCTCTTTGCACATTAGGTTTCATATTGTTATTGCTTAGTTGCTTGGGTATTTCATTGATTATTTATTTATTGCAAACTTGCATTAGATTAGGCTAGGATATTATATTTTAACATTAACATTTTGGTGAACCCGAAGGATCCAACTCTTCCTTTTGAACATGTCTTCTCCTTATCAAGTCATGGTTCAATCATCTTATCCTTCTTTCGCACCAACTAAAGTATCTGGTATAGTCACTACTATTGCTGATTTCATGCAAGTGTGTACTCAACATCCTCCTCACTTTGTTACCCTCAGCCGATCCATCCATCAATGTAGTTACTACTCACCGCACTCGCCCTCCTATAGTTCCACTCGTTACTCTTCCTCCACCTATCACTTCCTCAGCTCCTTTGGCTCCTCCTAAGGGTTATGATATCATAGAACAACTTAAAAACACACCAGCTAAGATTTCTCTCTATGACCTCTTGCGTAGTGCACCAGACTGTCGTCAAACACTAGAAGTAGCCCTTTGTTTCATTCATATAGAAAGTGATCATTCCGCGATGGCCTTCACTAATGAGGATCTATCACTATTTGTTAAAAGTAATCCATGTGCACCCTTGCTCATTGTCGCCGTCATTATCACCACTTACATCAAACACGTACTTATTGACAATGGGTCAATTGTCAACCTATGTGCTCATTCTCTTTTAAAACAACTGGGTATTAACGATAATCTAATTTCTAAGAATTCTACTCTCATCCGAGGTTATGATTCTACCACTTACACATGTCTAGGGACTATCTCATTACACATTCAAGTTGGGCCTAAGACCGTTCTCATTGACTTCTATGTTATAGATGCCTCATTTCAATTCAATCTATTGTTAGGTAGGCCTTGGATCCAAGTAATGCAAGTGGTCCCATCTACTGTTCACCAATGTGTCAAATTCTTACATGATGGATATGAACACACTGTTTCGGTAGATCTTGAACCGTTCAATCTTTCTTACATAGACCCCATTATGGCTATGCCTATTCCTCCTACACAATGTATCCCATACAGTAGTATTGATACATATGACGTTGATCATTCTAGTGCTTCCCACTCATCCGCCACTCAGAATACTCCAGTCATTTCTACTCATACTATTGTCATCATTTCACCTACACTACCTACCTCCATCCACACTACTACTCAACTTGTTGAGGTTTCCCTCGCTCCTACACCAATACACCTCCTAGTAATATTCTTGACAAAGCTATATAACACGATAATGTTAACACAGATGATTTTGAGGATTCAGATGACAAAGTCGATGTTGGTGAACTCATTGATGAAGCATTAGGCCAACTGAATTTTACACATGTCGATGTAGATGACTCTTACCTCGAAGATACCTTTGTGGCCGATGGCCCGGTGAATATAAATTCAAGACCCTCTTCTACCAATGCTATGATACTCTATCAGGGACCCGTTAACACTTTAGACGTTATTTCATCTCCTCCTACATAGTTCGCATCCTCTCCACCTCCTTTCACATGCACATTATTCATCAACAACTCCTTTTGGCATAACATTCCGATCGATTGTACTTGTTCATATACTATTTACACACTTGAGGGCTTAACTAGACTTGGTTTGACACTTAATGACATTTTACCACCAATTCACTCGCCTCATCTTTATCATGGTTATTTTCACATTACATCTGCTTATGGCCTTCATGTACATTTCATCCGAAGATATTCATTGTATGCACCCCTCGCACTTCTCCATTGACACTGGGGCAATCTTGGCTTGACTATATTGGTGGTACTTTAGATACAGACCACACTTCTCTCATGTTTCCTATGCCATTTGGCAATGTTTCCATTAGTAATGACTCATCTCCTACTTATTCTCAGAATCTTTCTTGTTGGTATGCACACGATTGTCCACCAGTACCCTTCATTGATGAAGAATATGTCATGAGTGTCTACACCCTACGTCACAATGGTTCTTTATATGATCCACCTCATTCTATTGATTATCACGTCTCAAATGCTGATATGGTGGGTTTCAATCACGACAATGATGATATGTTAGACAATGTCACATGATTATAATCACCACCACACACTTGGGGGGCATGACATCTATACCCCCCCCTAACATCATGTGACATCTTATTATCTCATCGCTTTTTCCACATACTTACACATACATCTTAACATATACATCTACATCGTCACTACCCAATGACACACTCTTGTGCTTCGGTTCACACTTGATTGTTGAGGGCATTCTATACACATGAACCCCACACACTACACTATACACATTATGTGTCTTCATACATTCTACACTTTGCATCCTACATCTTGTCCTATATACATCATACACATTCTACTCATGCCTCACATACTACACCATAACCACTACATATTGCGCATTTTCACACATCATACATGTCATCTTACATTTTACATCCTACACCTTACATATTACATCTTGCGTCTTACATCTACTATGCATCTACACATCTTAGGTCATCTACGCATCTTGCATTACATACCATACACCCTACTACACACATTACGCATTTTACACATTCTCTTCTACACACTACACTCACTACCCGATGACGCACTCTAGTCTCGCGGTCCATACTTTGGATTATTAAGGGTATACATAACAAATGGACCTCATCACCCTTACACGTTCATCATTCAATATTTTCTCATGCAACATACCTAGATTAAGTGATATACACTTTAGGCTACAGGGTCACTTCTTCTACCATCATCTTGTGATAGGCTACATCATCACTTTCACTTGCATTATTTAGTGGTATACGCTTTAGGCTAAATCACCACTCCTTTCTATTCATCTTGTCGTGATATACGCTTAGGCTACAACATCACGCATAACTCATCTATGTCGCATATCATCACTACACACTCATCACAACACGTTGCACACAACACATAGTTCGACCATTTCCCGATGACACACTCTTGTTTATGGCTAATTTTTATCACGAGGGGCATACCAAATGAACTTCACTGTATACAATTGCATTCACTCAGGGAGCATGTGACTCCTATCATTCACTCTACATTCCATTCCATCCATCCACAACATACTGCATTTTATGGTTGCATTTACTCTTGCTTGCACTTACTCTTACATGTATGCTTTATTACACATGTTAGATATATATCTTATATGTCATTATCATTATCATACACACATGCAGTTCACTTGCTTTCTAGTTGTGATCGCAGACTATATAAGGATACTATATGCAGTATGGATGCTTAACTACCACCCCCATAACACCTCCCGGGCATTCACATTCATACGCTATAGGTGTTATTGTTTCATTTTTGTTTATAGCACACTACTTTGGTTTATACATGCTTTGACATATGTTTTATCTTTCTAACATGCTAATGGGTGCTTCATGTGCAACATTTGTTTTGTAGGGATACTTGTTTGTTATATTGTCTGTTATTACTTGTTATTGTTTGTGGGATTTTCCTTTTCTTGTGTGCACACTTGTTTGTTTGCGGCCTTGAGTGTCTTGCGACACCGTGAGTGGTGTCCCATGTTTGCAAACTGCTTTGTGTGGCCTACTATGTCCTCTTGGGTGTTTACATTATATACTTTTGTTTTAGATTACACACTCTCTATTTGGCTTACACTTGTTTTCTACATTATCTCATGACGTCGCATGTGCCCCCAAAGGGGGGGTATCATTTGGGTTTACACACAATACTGATACAGTTCAGTTTTTGTTCATGACATAGTGGGTTACACAACAAGTGAGTTCAGACCAATCTACAAAACTCCATACACAACGGCTTTTACAGGCGGATTGTCCTTAACATTTTGGGGAGTAGTTACAGGTTAGAGGATAAAACAAACCTTCCTCTCTACACTACTTCGGTGAGTGGTGTCAGATCACCCAAAAAATAAACAGTACAGTGATATCTTCACTCTCGAGAAGCGATTCTGTAGAGGATAAATCAAACTTTCCTCCCTACACTTCTTCGGCCAATGGCGTGAGATCACCCGAAAAACTCACACGACGTTGATAGGGTCCTTTCTACACCCTTTTTCTCATCACGAACCAGTGCACATGTTCATTTTTCATTTTTATACTTTCTTTACATTTTTTTACATATATACATGCATTTTCACACATTACACATATACATGCATATTTTACCACTTGATTGTCTTCTCTTTACAGTCCATCCATATGGGAAGAAAACAACCAACAACACACACATAATGTACATCACACACACACACACAATACTACCCATATAGGTACACCACACACATTGGCATCTACACACGTGTTTCCACCCTAGGTCCACTCTCATTATTTTATACACTTTTCATCTTTATTCTCCACGCTCCATTTTTTTGTCACTCCATGCTTCATCTAGGCCCTCAACACATTTTGTACATCACTCTACATGAATATCACGTACACATCTTTATCTACTTTATGTTACCGAGCATTTTGCTCACCAACATAGAGTGGGGCCGATGAGGCCAAAATATGTCTAATTAATGTATAATATATGATCTCATCTTACTCTCCTTTTTATTAAGTTTGATTGCATTGTGTGACTTTTAGTTGATCTAATATGAGTTAGGATGTAATTGTCTGTCTTTTGATTGATTGTGATTCTAATGTTAAAAGCTCTAGAATTCCTAACAAAGTGTGTGTTTGAAATTCAGTTTTGTAATAAAGTAGGTCTAATCAGTTGAGGAAATGAAGCAGGTAGCATTCAATATGTTTTTGGTAGCATATGTTCCTACACAACTTAGTTCTAGAACTTCCAAGCTAGTTCCAACTCCATCACACAGTCATCATCTAGTTCCAGAACTTTCAAACTTAGTTCTAGAACTCCAGTATTTAGTTCTGGAATTTTCGGACTTAGCTCTGGAACTCCTGGGGATAGCTCCAACTCTCACGGTGTTGAACCTTAACGATTTCCTATGGTTTTGGAACTTCTCTGAAGTTCCGAACCGATGGGAGTTATCTATTCTAACCACATCCGGAGATTTTGCATCTATGACCCTTTCAATCAAGAAAGGATGAGAAGATTTCTGAACGTAAATCCAGGGAGAGTTATCTTACAGCTATCTGATCAACCGCAATCCGACTCAACATATATTATGGGCATGATTCGATTTCATTAGAATCATTGAGACAACTGTGATTGTAAAATGTATATAAAAGCATATATGAGATAGAAATAGAACAAATAAGAGAAATATAAACTAAGTATTTAGATCCAATACGTTTTGTAATACTAAATGTTTTATCAATAAAATAGTCATTCCTATTTGAGAGAATTATGAGTTGTTAAATCCTGATTCGAGGAGGAGCAAGGGCCCACTCCCCCAAGGACCAGGATATTCGTTTATTTGGTATTTATATTTCTTCAACAAATAGCTTAGATCTGTTGATTCTGTATTGTTTTAATTCTTTCAGTTAAACTCAGTTGTATACTTGTTCCTGCAGGTGTTTAGATATATTCTTATATTTCTTGCAATTGTTTTCAAGCATTATAAATTAAGTGTGTTTACTTTCAAAAACAAGTGTGTTTCCATTATGTACAGTGTGTTTCCTTTCAACAAAGTTTTCAGTGTGTTTACTTTTAATAAGTTTTCATAGTTTGATTTAAATAAGGTTTTGCTAAGAAGTCCTTAAGACATTAAAGGGATCCCCCAGAAAATACAAAAATAACAACGAAATAACTGCTAGATCGATAAAATTACTCTTGTTGCATATAGCTTTAGACACACCCCTGGTTTGATATGACATCAACAAGAAGTTGATTAAATGAAGGGAATAATGACACCCATTATTTTTGGCGCCATTGTCGGGGACAGTAGTTGGAACTTTCTAATTAAGTGTTAGCAAGAGCAACAAATCATACATCTAGTAGTTGAAGGATATTCCCCACTATATCACAAAATATATGAGTAGACCAAGAGACTCACAGGTAGATTCCTCCCAAAAACATCTTCACAAGAATTCATAACATCCTCTAGTCAAAGTAAGGAAATTGATCAAGAATTGGAGGCACCATTATCCCCTGTCAGACAAGAAACATAATTGCCATTTTTGAATTCTTAGATTAGTCACCTGAAGGAAGTGGAACTTTTAGGAGAAGGCTTATTACTCAAGATCCATTTAGGACGAGTTTCGATTCTCAATTAAGTAGTCAACCTCCTACTCCTGATTTTTCACCTTCCCCAAGGCATACCGCTTACCACATTGATTGGGAGGAAAATTTAGAAAATATTTTAAAAATGGAACGAGAAGCTAAAAGAGCACCTGATAGGACCTTTACTTATCCAATCCAATTGGGAGATGATGATACATCAATGAAAAATATCTCACCTGCACATTTACCCACATTTAGAGGGATGTCATCTGAAGATCCTGACCAATTTATATTTGAGTTCAAGGTACTATGTTAGACCTATGATTATAAGACAAATAATAAAAACTCAAGTTGTTTCCATCCACTTTGAAGGATGCAAAGCAATGAGGTGGTTCATGGGATTACCATCCAACTCTATTAGCACTTGGGCACAAATGGAGACTACCTTCCTAGACAAATACCAGGATTATTATAGAGGGAGAAATAGGAAGGAAGAATTCTTCAAAATCAAGCAGGAGGAAGATGAAAACATAGAAGACTATTTAGACAGATTCCTCTTTGTTAGCAAAAGATGTGGATTTGTGCTTTCAGAGGAGTTAAGTAAAACCATTTTTCTTAAAGGTTTGGATGACGAATCTAGGGAAGCCCTTAACTTGATAGGAGGTGGAGACATTGATCAGATAAGAATGAATGGAATTAAGGAGATTTGTAGAAGCTATTCCAGAACAAGAGGTGGACCTAGAAAAGGAAAATCAATGAAAAGTCTAAATCCAGATATGAACAAACTAATGGATGAGTTAGCAAATTTTAAAACAAACATTTTAGTGCAATTAACCTCTACTATGGATGGATTACAAGCTAAAGTAAATTCCAAAACTGAACCATTGGCTATGTATTGTCCTAGATGCAGGAAGAAGCATGCATTAAGAGACTGTCCTTTGGATAAAACATAAATGTGTCTTATCTGTGAATCTAAAGAACATGATACTGATGTTTGTTCTTTACTTCCCGTTATTAAGAATCGCCTAAACAAACCAAAGGCCTCATCTACAATAGAAGAATTGAATTTTGTTCAGAGACAACCTAACCAAGGGAAATTTATGCCAAGATTAGCTCCTAATCCCTGGACGATGCCATGGGTTGCTCAAGCAGTACCACAAAATTGGGGACAACCACCTTGGGTACCTCAACCAACTTGGAACCCTCAAGATTGGGCAAATCAAGCTTGGTATGCTCAGGGACATCAACAACCATGGGTGGTCAAGGAAATCCTTATGCTTGGTAACAACCTAGATGGAACCCTAGTAATTATGCTCAAGGAAGAACATATCCAAATCAAAATCAATAGGCCATCATGGGATCCCCTGCACAAAATTCACAAACTGAGAACGTAGTCCAAACGCAAATGCCAAAGACAACTCAGTAAAAAATCCAAGAAACAAACAAAAAACTCATGTTTATGGAACAAAACCAAAAATCGGTTGATTTACATGCTACGGATTGTAAGGATATTCAAACTAGATCTGGGAAAATCATTAATACCCCCCCTCATAATCACTAAAATGATAGAAGAAAATGAAATTCCTAGTATTGTTGTTCCAAAAGAGGATATAGAAAGAAAAGAAAAGGAGCCGAGATAAAGCAACACTACCGAGATTCCATTTCCGTAAAGATTTAAAGAAGCTATAGAAATCAAGGAGTCTAAATTGGTACATGAATTAAGGAAATTGAATATTGAAATACCAATCGCTTACAAGCAATTAATGACATTCCATAATTGAACAAATCAATCAAAATATTATGTCTCGAAAAATCGGAAGAAACAATACCCCAAGACTATCAAAGTAGATGGGAAACTTGTTGATTTAGTAGAGAGGAAAAAATTTACTTCCCAAATATGGAGATCCCGGAAGTCTTGTTATTTCGTCTCTATAGGAAATAAGGATGTACATAATGTTTTGGTAGATTTGGGAGTGACTATCAATGTAATGACAGTAGATACTCTGAAAACATTACCATTAACAGGTATACAACCTACTAATACCATATTGCAGATGGCGGAGACCGATTTGTAGCAAAACCAAAAGGAATTATCAAGATGTGACGGTTATGGTGGAGTCGTGGAATATCCAGTTGACTTCCTTATACTGCAGCCAAAGATGTAAAACATTGGGTTATCCCATTATTTTGGGTAGACCATGGTTAGCTACAGTTGTTTCTTTAATTGATTGCAGGTCAAGTGATATGACAATCTCGAATGGTAAGAACTCTAAACAAATTTCCTTATATCCTACCGCACGACCTTTTACTGACAATCATGAACAATTGTGGGTTGATTCTCCTTAAACTAATAAGCAAAATTTGTCTTCTTTGGCTATGATCACATTGCGGATCGCATAAGAGAAGTAGAAGAGATGATTAATCCACCATCGAGGAGAACCAGCTTGTCCTCGAAGCAATAAAAATAGTTCTAGAACCCGTGAACTTAGTTCCGGAACCACCACATTTAGTTCCGGAACCAAGACAACAACAATTCTCTTTGATTGAAAATAATTTCACTCCGGAGGAACGAGATTTCTTGTGGGGAGAGGATGAATCAATAGCTTTAGTTTCAAGTACATCAGGAAGTGGTGAAGAATTTCGGAAAGTAGCAGTGATGAAGAATTGGGCCTACAAAGAGATAAGTATCATAATTCTCATTACTATCCTTTTTCTAGTATTCTGTCTCAAGGAACTTTTGGAGATGTTGTTACATACCATATGTTGTTACCACCTGCATGTCTATTAAATACTTTAATGAAACCCTTCCCACAAATCAGTTCATCACATATCGAACAAAGTATGTTGAAATTCAACTAGGTAAAACTTTAAACATTAACAATTGGTCAAGGATGACGAAGAAGCCAAATTGTTTGATGTTCTAAAAATCATACTAAAGATTTTGTTTGGGATTACAAAGACATCAAGGGAATTCACCCAAGTATCTCGCACTCATCGCATCTATACTCGAAAACATTAAACCAGCTTAAGCAACCTCAAAGAAGGATTAACCCAGCTTTAAGGGATATAGTCAAATAAGAAATTGAAAAACTATTACAAGTAGGTTTCATCTACCCTATCTCAAATAGCCAGTGGGTATCTCCTCTTGTAATTGTTCCCAAAAAGAATGGAAAATGGAGAATATGTGTTGACTATAGGGAATTGAACAAAGCCACAATGAGAGATTATTTTCCCTTACCATTCATAGATTAAGTCCTAGATAACCTTTCAGGTAAATAGTACTTTTCTTTCTTGGATGGCTTTAGTGGGTACAATCGATCGGAGTTGCTGCTTTGAAGATCGTGACAATACTACATTTACATGTCTATGGGGAACCTTTGCACTTATAGGGTGTTACCATTTGGTTTATGCAATGCTCCCGAACTTTCCGGAGAGAGTACTTGCAATCTTTGCTGATTTAACAAATGATTGTGTTGAGGTATATATGGATGACTTCACCGTATATAGAGATACATTTGAAGATGCTTTGAGAAATCGACAGTGTTAACAAGATGTGAACAACACAACTTGTCTCTTAGTGATGAAAAGTGTTTGATGATGGTGGATGAGGGGATTGTATTAGGACACCATATTTCAAAAAAGGAATTCGTGTGGATCAAAACAAAATTAGGATCTTTTCATATTTACCTATTCCTCGTAACCCTACGTATATCAAATCATTTCTAGGACACACTAGGTACTATAGGCGCTTTATAAAATATTTCAAAAATTGTTTCCCCATGTTTAATTTGCTAACCAAGGACCAGAATTTCTTTGGGATGAAAAGTGTCAAGATGCTTTTGAAGAAATTAAAGAGAAATTAATCGTGTCCCAATATTGAGAGGACCTAATTGGGAAAATTCGCTTCATATCCAAATAGATGCCTCAAATTATTCCATTGGTGTAGTATTGGGACAGAAAGATGAGGAAGGAAAGATGTATGCCATTTATTATCTTAGCAAGAATCTTACTCCCACTGAAAAGAATTACACCACCACTGAAAAGGAATTTCTTGCTATGATTTATGCAATCAATAAATTCAGACATTACATTACAGGGTACAAGATATTTGTACACATAGATCATTCAACAATTAAGTATTTAATGAACAAACCAGTGGTTGGAGGAAAAATAATCAGATGGTTATTACTTTTGCAAGAATTTGATATTACCATTATGGACAATCTAGGTAAATCTAATATGGTAGCTGATTTTTTGTCAAGACTAACCACCACAGGGGAGCAAGATCCACCAAGGATAGCTTTCGTATGAACAACTATTTGAAATCTCAAAGCAAGTACACCATGGTTCATTGATATGGAAAATTATCTCGCAACAGGAAGTTTCCTCCTTCTTTCACTAAGAAACAAATAAAGAAGTTAATTAAAACCAAAGGTACACAATTCAAATGGTTAAATGGAATGTTATTTAAATGTGGTCCTGATTTTGTCTTGCGTAGGTGTGTAAGAGAGGATGAAATCTTTGACATCCTCAGAGCATGTCATGATGAACCAAGTGGAGGACATTATTCAGTGAAAAGAATAACTCATAAGATACTTGACACTAGTTATTATTGGCCATCTCTGCATACGAGGATGTGAAGATATATATCAAGAGGTGTGATCCTTGTCAAAGGACGGACAACCAACTTTCACCAATGAAATGCCTCTTCACCTCAAGTTGTGGTTCAACCATTTGAGAGATGGGGATTGGATTTTGTTGGTCCCTTTAATCCTCCTTCACAAGGGAAGGAATATATTCTTGTGTGTACCGACTGTGTGACAAAATGGGCAGTATGTAGGCATTGACAAATGCCATTGAAGAAGTAGTTGTTGATTTCCTTCTAACAAATTATGATAAAGTTTGGAGCACCAAGGAGCATAGTTTCAAGTCAAAATACAATTCATGTCTAATATGATCCAAGGTTTCACAAGGTATTACCAAATCAATCATAGAAGTCATCTCCTTACCACCCACGTCAAATGGACAAGCTGAAGTAACAAATAAAGAATTGAGAACATCCTTACCAAAACAGTTGAAGCTAGGAGAAAAGATTGGGTAAAGAGACTACCTGAAGCTGTCTGGGCTTATAATACAACTTGGAAAACTACAACAGGTTTTCACCATATGAATTAGTCTATGGGAAAAAGCCCTTGTTGCCTATAGAGTTTGAACTTCAGACATTGAGGACAATAGTGAAGGTGGGAATTGAGTTGAATGTAGCTCAAAAAGAAAGAATCCTTCGTCTCAATGAGTTTGATGAATTAAGGATGGAAGCACTTCAACAGACAGAGATAATTCAAGAGCAAAGGAAGCAATGACATGACACACATATCAAGATAAGGCAATTCAAAGTAGGAGACTGGGCATTGCTGTTCGATTCTAAGTACCAACAATTCAAGGGTAAATTGAGAACCATATGGTTGGGACCCTATCGACATTAGCAGATATTCGACAATGGTTCTATTTAGCTACTTCCCATTGATGACAAAGCAGTAGAACACTCTTGGTCAATGGACATGGGTTGAAACTCTATAGGAAACCTCCCACTAAGGATGAATTCTTGAGGAAGATTGAAGTAGACAAAAAAATTGATCATATGGAAGAACCCAATTCTTCCAAAATGATCAAATAACTAGATGATAGATCCAAAATAAAGGGAAGAAGATGAAAACTAGCAAATGGTGTTTTCTTCCCAAAATAAAAATAAAATAAAAATAAAATAATAATAATAATAAAAAAATCTCTCAAAGGTCAATTGAAAACCAACAAATGGTGGTTGATCTCTTTTTGGCTAGTTCAAATAAGGGAATTCTTTTGAATTCCAGTTGTCTTATCTAATCATGTTTTGTTCCACTTGTAGGAATGACAAGTCATCATAGCAAAAGGGTTACATCATCAAGGACGGTAATTATATCTTTTAACTTATTTAGGGTTGATTAAATGTTTGCATGTGTGATTTGACTTAATTTAAAAGTAGGTATGATGAGTCATCTATTTATACATTATGATTACAAGTGTGTAATCATGAAGTTGATTTGGATGGAATAAGTGGCGGCATGGTTATCATTAATAATCATTATTTCAAACTCAAGTGAAATAAGTTGCAAAGATATTTTGAGGAAGGAGCAACGAAGTAAGTTTGTGTCCGCAACAAAGAACAAAGAATTCAGCAGCTAAGAACAGAGGTTCCGCAGCTAAGAATGAAGGTTCCACAGCTAAGAATAGAGGTTCCGCAACCAAAGTCGTCAGTCCCGCAGCTAAGCAAGAGGGCCTACAACCAGTTTGCACAAAATCAAAAGAGACAAAACTCGAGCCAATATGGGGATTAAGAAGAAATCAAAACCAGAGGATGATTCCCAGTGTTCTCATGAGACGAAGAAGTGACATCCATCTTTGAGCATGCGCAGGATGACTAGAGTTCCCGTAGAAAATTTTAAGGCACAATGACGAATTGGTAAGAGAATTTGTCATAAACCTAGAACAATCTAGGACAAAGGTGAGAAATATTTGTATTCCTTTTTATGTGAATACTTTAAGTAATGTGTCTAGAGTGCCAATTGTGCATGTCCCACAACTCTGCCAAAGGGACTTTGAAAGAACTGGTCGAAGTCTTACTGCAAAAAGGAGAAACTGAACCCCGTACATCTACAATACAAAGAAAATCATAAAAGGGGTCAAAAGGGCCAGTTTGCCCAAACCCTTTGACAGGTAGCATTTTGGATAGTAAAATATTTAACCTGTGATGGTCAATTTGGGTATGTGGGAAAAGAAGTCCTAAAATGCTCATATATTTGAAGTATGGAGCCACAAAACTTGAGTACATAATAAACCTTCAAGGGTTTCTTTTTTATTCTATCCAGACCATGGCTCAAAGGTATTCATGGGGTGTTGGGACAATCAGGCATCACGGCCTAATTCATTTAATATGCTAACACCATTTTCTGTCAAAGAAGAATGGAGAAGAAATTTGGGACAAATTTCTTGGCAAGTTCAAGAAAAACCCTAATATTATCAAAAGGACAATTCCAGCCCCATTCTCTCCTTCAACTAACTGAAATTGATGCCCCTGCAGAAGAACAAAGAGGGAAATGGAAAGAAAAAATATACCAAAAAGAAGAAGGTCGGTGAGAAAGATCAAAACAACAGAGCCTTTTGTACCTGTGAAGGAAATTCCTTCTTCTGACAGTAGCTTCAGGGGAGCCAATATCTGTCTTTGATGGTGATAGCTCACCCATGCAGGAGCAAGGAAGAATAGTAAGAAGAAGCTCTAGAAGGAAATCCACCACTGGGCATGTTGAAATTCCCCAGAGAAGAAAAATTCATAAGAGGTCTAGGGAAACCCCAGAGGGAAGGAGTGAGCTAGAAAGGATGGAAAAGGAAGCTGTTGACATTTTAGGCAGCATGGCCATGACTCCTCTTGAGCCAAGTCAAGCTGAAATGGACAAAGGAAGAAAGATTTGAAGAGTAGAATTTTCAGAATCGGGCCGAACCTCCAAAGATCACCACACGAAGAAGAAGAGTTGGCATCCTAGAGAAGAAAAGGAAAATTTCCTTTAATAGAGGAAGAATTCCCAACTCCTCAAGTAATTTCAGAGGAAGAAGAAAGACATCAAGTTAAACAGTTCGCTTCTTTTCTAGAGCAGAGCTTGTTATCGTGAAAAAGACGAGGAATTGGATTTCCTCAAACTTAAATTGAACAAAGGGAAATGCTCGTTGGAGAGCTAACAACTCACCAGTAGCCAGGATCGGGAATTATCAACAACCAAGAAACAACCGATAGAAAAGAGGAAGAATTTCAGACTTCCGTAAAAAGCAGTATTGTGTCCACAATCTCGCACATACCGAGTTAACCTATTCGCCACTCAAACATCTATGGAATGACACTTGCAGGGAACTCAGAGAGGCCAAAACATCAAATGAAGAATCAAGACCAAGATGGAAGAAGAGATGAAAGCAAGAAAAGAATGGGAAGAAAATTTTTATAAGGAGGAAGGAAATAAATATAAATGTATTACAAAAATTCATATGGTCTCGTATTATGAGTGAACAATTGCTTGCCTACACGGGGCCCTCTCCCGCATATAATGTGTTTTTAGAAGAGCAATTTATTCATTGACAGCTTGTCAAGGATCGCGCACGTGGGCTTCCACATGAACTAAAAGATGAATTTGAATTCATGGCAAACTACTCTCTATCTAGTCCTAAGTAGGAAAATCTTCTCATGTAAATTTTCTCTTTGTAATTTTATGCTAGAGAAAAACACATGATTTATGATCAATTTGTATGTAGGGGAGAGCCAGCTCAATGCATTTGTCTCTGTTCTGCAAAACCAAATTGCATGGAAGGAAAGGGAATCTGAATTTTTATTGAAAGTTAGCTCAATAGGTCTCTGTATGAGAGCTCATTATGGTAAACCCTCTGCCTTCCTCACACATTTTAGAACTCATGCCTTTGATGAGAGATTCAAGACACACTATCTTGCCATTATGTAAAAGAGTATTGATGCCTTCACCTCCTATGAGGAGGAAAATTTTGAAGATATTTATGAAGGATGCTCAAGAAGGTGGGAACTCCTTACTGTTTCCTTGAGAAGAAGGGAAGTAATTTCCCTACTAACTGATCGGAGTTTAGAACGGCAAATGAATTATGCACAATAATTCCCAAGTCAATGAAACCTACGGGCAAATATGGATGGAAATGCGAACAAGGCCCTCTCTACTTCTCACCCCCATGTCTCGTTGGCAAAACAGAGAACCTCAAGACCTACTAAATTTGAACAAAGTGGGAGAGGAAAATAGAAGCAGGATTAGGTACAAGACATCTAAGTTTAAACATTGGAAAATCCAGCTTTCAGTGATCTCGAGCAATCAAATGGAGTGCATAACATATAACCCCACTTTTGAAGAATGAAGTTTGTAAAGGACTTACAAACAAGTAAGTTTGGGGGAAATGATGATGCCGTAATATGTCCGATTAATGTATAATATATGATCTCATCTTACTCTCCTTTTATTAAGCTTGATTGCATTGTGTGACTTTTAGTCGATCCGATACGAGTTAGGATGTAATTTTCTGTCTTTTGATTGATTGTGATTCTAATGTTAAGCTCTAGAATTCCCGATGAAGTGTGTGTTTGAAATTCAGTTATGTAATAAAGTAGGTCTAATCACCAAGGAATGAAGCGTAGCGTTCAATATGTTTTTGGTAGCATCTGTTCCTACACAACTTAGTTCTGAGACTTCCAAGCTAGTTCTAGAACTCCATCACATAGTCATCATCTAGTTCCAGAACTTTCAGACTTAGTTCCTAACTCCAAAGATTTAGTTCTGAATTTTCAAACTTAGCTTCTAACTCCTGGGATAGCTCCTAACTCTCATGGTGTTGAACCTTAACGATTTCCTATGGTTTTGGAACTTCTCTGAAGTTCCGTAACCGATGGGAGTTATCTATTCTAACCACATCCAGAGATTTTGCATCTATGACTCTTTCAATTAGTAAAGGACGAGAAGATTTCTGAACGTAGATCCAGGGAGAGTTATCTTACAACTGCATGATCAACCGCAATCCAACTCAACATCTATTTTGGGCATGATTCGATTTCATTAGAATCATTGAGACAATTATGATTGTAAAATGTATATAAAAGCAGACCTGTAGTAGATATATAATATATAGAATATGATATGAGATAGAAATAGAACAAAGAAGAGAAATATAGACTAAGTACTCAGATCTAGTACGTTTTGTAATACCGAATGTTTTATCAATAAAATAGCCATTCTTATTTGAGAGAATTCTGAGTGTTAAATCCCGATTGAGGAGGAACAAGGGCCCACTCCCCGAGGACCAGGATATTCGCTTATTTGGTATTTATATTTCTTCAAAGAAATAACATAGATCTGTTGATTCGTATTGTTTTAATTCTTTCAGCTTAAACTTTGTTGTATACTTGTTCTCGCAGTGTTTAGATAGATTCTTATATTTCTTGAAATTATTTTCAAGCATTATAAATTATGTGTGTTTACTTTAAGAAGCAAGTGTGTTTCCATTATGTACAATGTTTTTCCTTTCAACAAAGTTTTCAAAGTGTTTACTTTCAACAAGTTTTCATAGTTTGATTTAAATAAGGTTTTACCAAGAAGTCCTTAAGACATCAAGGGATCCCCGTAAAATACAAAAATAACAACAATAACTACTAGATCGATAAAATTACTCTTGTTGCATATAGCTTTAGACACACTTTGTAATAAAATTACTTGTATAATTCAGATTAAGAGCAACAATAGAACACCAAATAACACAATATTTCAGAATAATGATCTCAATATGCAATTAGAATAGCTTCGCCACTTCGAGGGGCAACCTCCAAACCATATAATAAGACTCAAATGCTCAAATGATAATGAAATACTACCTATAATCCCCTATATATACTATTCATATGCTATGGCCATCACCAAGGCCGACCTATTAAGCATAAGAAAGTATAAATGATATAATAAAATGATATGGTAAGCCACAAGTCGGCTACTCATATCCTAATACAAGCAATAGGTTAAGGGCGTAAAGCACACACCCCTAGTTTGATATGACATCAACAAGAAGTTGATTAAATGAAGGGAATAATGACACCCATTAGGGGCAAATGTAGACACAAAATCACACAATTCAAGTCATTATCTAGTCTCGCCTCATACTACTATTCATATGGTTCTTAAGTGAAAAGAGTAATAATCAACCCATGTCTTTGCCATTTTGCATTATATTTTGTTGCTACTTCCAATCTTGATCTCAGTACTTTCCCTATTTGTACTCTCATATTGTGTGTTTTCTTATTTCGACTAGGGCGCCCACCAGATCAGGGTGCCTGGTCCCCTCTGGGTGCCCTAATCCTCTATACACTTTCCTCTCACTTTTTGGGCACTTTTTAGCCGTTTGAGCTTCTTATATTTGTGGTGGCCACCTTTTCGGGGTTAGTTACTTAAATTAAAGTAAGATAACCATATAAATATAAAGTCATGTGACTCGTAACAAGGACCAAACACTAAGCACTAGCTATCTCCAACTAAGGTCAGCATCCATCAAAGGCATCTATACCTACATTTGCATCCATCTATCTCCATCACAAGACACAAAGGTTGGTTCATCTACATCACACTTCATAGGAGGGGAGTCTATTGTTTCCATGCACACATTCTACATCTAGTTACTTACTCGCTACTTCACAAAATGTGACTGACATAAGAGCACCTAGGGCACAATATTCACACACACACACACACCTAGAACTACATTGGGTCTGAGATGTAGTGAAACACTTAGTGATAAGTCCATCAATTTGGCGCATTGACGACAATTCGACCCCCTTCATATGCATCTTTCTTTTTTAGGGGTTTAATGCTTTGTATGGGGTTTTGTAGGTGATTCTTCATTGCAGTTTACGACGACATCTGACAAAGTGTAGTGACATTCACGCGATAGGAAGCAAACACATGCAAACACATCAGTGACACCTCGCAGGAGGTTTTTGGTCATTTACGCAAACCATGGCACCCAAATCTTAGACTAGGCGCCCTATCCCTCTCCAGCGCCCTGGGCCTAGCTAGGCAATCCATGTATGCACTTTCTCAAGCTCTTGTGCGAAGGTTTCCTCCTCATGTTCATCTGGTCTCCACAAATGGCACACGGTCCCATGACATCATAGAATCAACTAAGGCTTTCTTAACCCTCTTTGCACATTAGGGTTTCATATTTGCATCATGCTTAGTTACTTGGGTATTTCATTAATTATTTATTTACTGCAAACTTGTATTAGATTAGGCTAGGATATTACATTTTAGCATAACCAACGGGTAGATCAAGAGAGGTATCCAAATCCACCAAAATGCGAGCATAGGTAGTATGTGTGTAAAGTTCAGTTTTAGAATCGATGGACAAACATTTGCCCAAAGCATTACCAATAGAAATCAAACTCTCCTCCCCCAAAATTGCAACAGAAAATGAGGTAAACCATAGGTAAACGAACCCATACAAGCTTGACGTTGAAAGTCATGCGGTGATAGGATCAAGGACGTGAACCATGGGTTCATCAACAAATGATGATTCTATAGTTCCCAAATCTTGGAAAGGATAACATCTCTATCTTCAACAACATCAAAACCACAATAAAAACCCCTAGCACAGGGGTAAATTTCAACTTTACCTTTCAAGAGAGGTCGCCATTTCAAGGAGATCCAAGAATGAAGAAGCGCAAGCCGTGCTAAAGGCCATTGAAGCGACAAATCAACCCTCGGGTCGAGAAATTTTTTTCCACTTGAATCACCGACACCTCGAAAGAAACCAAAGGGAAGAGCTTGATGACCTTAAGTGGATTAGAGGTCACGCAGGTCGCAACCACAACCTCGTAAAAGGATCGCTTATCAAAGGGGGCTTGTTGAGGAACAACCCCAATAGAGTCCTCCTTCTTGCCCGCTAAGCCAAAGCACCCCGCAACAGAGCCCCGAGACCCACAACCAATCACGTTGTGACCAAAATCAATGCCCAAAGCCGAGCCACAATTTGGGAGAGGCAAACACGAACCGCTACCATCAACGTTGCTGCCGCAACCAAGCACACCGTAACTAGAATTAGGGATAGGGGGATAAAGTGAGGAACAACGGAAGAAGACTAAACCATTTTTCAAGTTCAATGTTCTTGACATCACCCTCGACATTAAGTTCATGACATGCCATTAATTAAAATATGTAAGAAAGACAACAACTTCTTCTATTATCTTTTAGCCTAAATTAATCTAAAAAAATTGGTTAATAAATATTAAATATACAATCAAAACCCTTGAAGAGTACATAACATTTAGCTTTTAAGCTTTCCAACTTGATTGAAACCCTAAAATAAAAACCTAGTGTATTAGATGGATGTAGTAGGCCCGCCAAATAGCTAGTAATGTAAAGCTAAATAACCCTTCGAGCATGCCTCACCCCGCCTCAAATAAATTAAATGGAAGACCTCGGTTGGTGGGTAACGATAAATAAATAAAAACCTTGAAAATTCGTAAAACACATAGCCTCAAATTGTATTGAATAATAAATATAAGTCCGCCCCCATAAATATGACTCCACGAAATTTTTCGTGGCACATTGCTGTTTACGAAGGGTTTTTATCCATCTCGGAAGCTCTTTTTGCGCTGCAATTCCACCCGGGAACATCGATTTCGCTCTAAAATATGGTACACAATCGTTGAAACCCTAGCGTTTTTGATTTATACATTGATTATACTGCATTCTAGAGTAATGTTGCAAATAATTTTGCTAACAAAGAGGAGTTGAAGATCTTGTTTATGTTATGCTAGATTCAAATGCACGATTAGATTTCATGGATAGGAGGGCAGTTATTTTTTTAGTTGCGTCCAAATAGAATTTTATGTTTATTGCTGATTTCTGCTGCTTATGTTAAATTTAATGTAATTAGTTGTCAATATCGCTGGCTGGGGTAATTTTTTCGAAATCTTGAACCGAACAGTTGCGAGCTTTGATGGTTTGTTCATTTTAGCCGCAATTAATTTAAGATCTTCAAATTTAATGTTATCAGTATGAGTGTACTTGGTTGGGGTGATTTTGTCTCGAATTGAACAGTATAGTTGAAGGGGTTTATGTTTACACATCCGAACTGTTTTGTCGGGTCTGGTTAAGTAAGTCTCAGGCCGCAATAATTGGCACGTTATATTTTTCTTGTTGATTAGTGCTTGATTTATAAACTTCAAGGCAATTTGTTTGTTTTGGATTTGGAGGAGACCTCTTGAAATCAATCTCTGGCTCATTAAGGGACTTAAGTATTTCTAATTATTGGTAATTGTTGTGCTAGTTTGTGGGCTGTCTGCAATGTGAGGTTGGGGAAATGCTTGAATACTTCCATTATTGTTACTCCATAATTTCGCCACTTGTCTGGTGCAGTTATGAGATTCATTATTGTTTTGAGTGGGTTAAAACTTGGGCCACACTCTTAGAGTGTCCCTTATTTCCATTGCACCACAAGTCCCTGGACCACAGAAGAACTTAAGATTAAATTTGACCATAGTCGGGCTTTGTTTGATGCACAAAATGATACCAAAGTAAAATATAATGTGTAGCGTATTATTCATTTTGAGCTGGAAATCTCAGGCACAAAAGCAAACCAACACTTACCTCAAAGGCCTAGTTGACAACTCAGTTGTAGGGAAGTTCTCCAGCAGGGGATGCACGATTGCCCTGCACTCAATGAACTGAAGATCACTGCAGTCCTGCAAAGATGTCCCAATAGTCTCACATCTGTGTACCGGGAAGAGGGATTGCCATACCCAAGTTTGTCAGCATTGTGCCAATTGGGCTTGTCATCTAGGCAACACTCTTAAACTTAGCTGAGATGAAGGGGAAACAGGGGACTCTCTGCTATATATGTTAGCAGTATAGTGGATGCAGACCACAGTTGATTTTCTGGTGGGTTAGCTCACTAAATCGCAATTTAAGTCATACTTTGCTTCCTGAAAAAAATAAAAATCTAGTCATTAATAAATTTACGAAGCCTTTCATATGGAGCTATTTTCAATAAAATCCTAGTAATTTCCAAAATTAAAGCAAAATTCTAGGTTTCTGAAAATCTGAACTGGCTGTGCCAGAGGAATTGTCTAGCAGAGTAGTATAATGTAATGGATCTTAACATTTGTAATTTTGGTATTGTTTGGGTGGATTTCCACAATAGAGGAAGCTATTTTGTATCCTCCGCATGGCTACTGAATTGATCTAGTTTGTCAATTTTGTTTGGTTTACAATTGTACATCGATGTTGCCAAATTTTTCAACACACTTTAGAGCCATGCTTTTTTTGGAGGTTCTATCCACATCTTGTAAAGGTTGAATCTGCAAAGGGAAGTAGCCTCAGTGGTAAAGAGTGTCCAGCAGTCCTGATCAGCTTGTCAATTTTGTTTAGTTTACAACTTCACATCGATGTTGCCAAATTTATCAACATACGTTAGAGCCATGCTTTTGTTGGAGGTTCTATCCACATTCTTGCAAAGATTGAATTTGTGAAGGACAGTAGCCTCAGTGGTAAAGTGTGTCTAGCAGTCCCAACCAGTTCGTCAATTTGTTTAGTTTTCAACTTTGCATCAATGTTGCCAAATTTATCAGCACACTTTAGAGCCATGCTTTTGTTGGAGGTTCTATACGCACTATTCCTAAGCTTGAATTTGTGAAGGGCAACAGCCTCAGTAGTAATGAGTGTCCAGTCCCAATCAGTTCATTAATATTGTCTAGGTACAACGTTACAGTGATGTTGCCAAATTTATCAACACACCTTAGTGCCATACTCTTGCAAAGCTTTAATCTGTGAAGGGCAGCAGCCTCGGTGGTAATGAGTGTCCGGCAGTCTCAATCCGTTCATCAATATTGTGTGGGTTACAACTTTACAGTGATGTTGCCAAATTTATCAACACACTTTAGTGCCATGCTTTTGTTGGAGGTTCTATACATACTCTTGCAAAGCTTGAATCTGTGAAGGGAAGTAGTCTCGGTTGTAAAGAATGTCCAGCAGTCCCGACCAGATTTTCAAGGTTAGAGTTCTAGCTGCTCCATGTCTCACTACAGGGTTTGCATTCATTTATTTTATTTAAACATATGTTTTATATTTTTAACTGTAGGTCAGTCTTTAGAAGCTCCATTGCTAGATTGAAAGTACTTGATACAACTTAAGAGGCACTGGAACTATTTCTAGGAAGAAAAACATCAATTACTCAGTTAGTTGCAACCTATGTTACAAGGTACATCGGATTTTATGCAAATTGTATAAACTTTACCAAACTTTCTTCCTGTCAAACATCTGCTTGAATTTTATCCATTGCTTTAACCTGGGAAGTTTCTCACATGATTTTGCACTATTTTAAAAATATGTATATATGTGCATATACCAAGTGAGAACAGAGAAAGGAAAGTTTTCTCAACTCTGTTCCTCCAACATATTTATGATCTTTTTAGAAAATTTAAATGAGAAAAGAAATTCTTTGTTTGAACTCAAAGATGTTTTTTTTCCGAATTTACAATTGGTGAACTTGAACCGAACTTTGTCCTCATCAAACATGAACTTAAACTTGAATCTTGTGACTTAGGCTACAACTTACAACAGAAGAAGAGTTCCTTTTACTGATGATACTGCATCTCATATGTTGTTCTTGCAGATTGTCACATATTGTTAAAACACTTAAAATTATAAAATATTAATGAGTCTCTTAGTTGAGATGTTTTCTTTGTCAGAAGTAAGGAATATCATAGGCAACTTCTAGTTGCTTTGTGCTTTTCAATTGCCGTGTGCAACAAATTCTGCCATGTTCTTGAAAATGACACCCTCATAGTTGGGTTAAGTTTCAATCTCTAGTATTTTTGACATTATGTAATCCTACTCAAACTATGAGGTAATGCAATGGTTGAAAATTCACTGTTTAATGGGCTTTTGAACTGCACCTATAGGAAAGTGCCATGTTCATCATTAAACACACTAGTGAAATCCTTATAGTCAATGCCACTTGATGATCATTGATGTCTCAGGTAGCTTGAGATAGCTCACTTTGTGCTTCCATGCATTAGATCATCACCCTATGTACTTCAAATGATTAGTTTCCCGTGCCTAAAACCCTCCTTTCATAACCTTAAATTTACCAACGGCATGCCTGAAAGCACAAGGTTCCTTTCTCTTCCTTTGCTGGTATTTCTCTGATTACGTAAGACAACTGTATACCAGTTGCAACTTGCCATTCCATAAATCTCCTTGATTTAATTTTGAAAAGCTTACATGTAAGAAAGGAAAATGCACCGTACAATGCACTTATGGATGCAAATGGCCTCTGTAAAAGATTAAAATCATTGTGTAGCATGACGACCATCCTCATGGAGTGTCTGGTACCAAAGCTATGTAGTGTATAGATACAATTACGAATGAAGTGAACTGATGTGACTTGCATGAGCTGAAAATCCCTCTATGGAACTATGTTCCATGGGGACATGTCCCCACCCCTTGGTCTCCTCTTTGTGTCCCCCAACCCTGTACATGTGCTATTTTGATTTTCCTATTCACATCATTTCTAGGATTTTGAGGGTACTCCTTGATGTCCCCCATATTGTGTTCCCGTGTTTACCTGTCCCCACCAAAAGGGGATTCAATGTAACATAGCCATAGTTACCAGATCTGGTTGGATCTGGATTTTTCAGGCAGCCTGGATAAATTTGGTCTGGGTCGGTCCTGTTTCTTTTTCCAAAAAATATTTATTTTTAGAATTTTTCTTTTTGCAATAAAAAGACACCAAACACCCTTAACATTTTATATTACATTATTAACTTCTTTTTTTGTATGTCATTTTTTCATATTTATAAATTATGCTCATATGTAATATGTATATGTTCCGCATTGATTTTTTCTGAACTTTCTCAAGAGTTCCGGATTTTTCGGATTATTTTCCCCTCATGAGCAGATCCGGATTTCCGGACCTGGTAACTATGAACATAGCTATGGAATATTATGAATAAAACATATGTTATTTCATCTTTTCATCTGTACCGATCATATAAACAATGCACTGCTTGACAATTGCCTAAAACTGGCTAAGTAGGATTTATTCCTGGAAATAGTATAATCAAGAGGAAATGACCATGCTAAGATGTTAACAAACTGTTCAGATATAATTTACTGATGACAGAAGTAAACATACATTAATATAATACCCCAGACTTGTGGGATACAAAAATCAGCTGCATTGCTTTATCTTGGAACAGTTTGAAATAGCGTAGGTCCCCTTGCTTGACTTTTAAACTGTTGAAACTTAGGTGGTATTCATATTGATCTCTTTGATCTTATGCACAACAGAGATATTTCCATAATAATGCAGTCTGCTTATCTATGTTTTGTTGTTTTTAGCGATATATGAAGTCTATTTCTTAGTTGTTGCACTCTGGAACCTCCATATGCTAGGTTCTGACTTCAAGAGGAATCTCTATCCATGAAAAAAACAACTGTGGATCATTGTAAAGTTTATTGCAGACATTGAAGGATCATTGTGTCCAGTGCTGATCTAAAACAAACTATTATGTTAAACTACCTAAAATTTAAGGTGTTATGAAGTTTGGATGACTGTTTGGCATGAGTTCTATTTCTATATGGCGGTAGTCTTAAAGGACGGTTGTCTAAAGATATCTTTTTGCTTTTAGAAAAGTGCTTTGAAGCTTGATCTTGTTGTTTATTTGATGTTCTTCTATCATTGTGGTATTTTGTTTGATAAACAGTGTAGTACCATCAATAATTTATTCATTTTTCACTATCTTTTTACTTGGAATGCAGATACTACTGTATTATGTTTAAGCCATTTTTGTCTCAGTATAATTTTATCCTGTAAGTTTTGGTCCTTTGGAATTGTTGTTTATGATCTCTTGGATGGATTAAGATTTCATACACATATCACCGCTTGTCTCTAAAGATTTTATTATATTTACCACGTTTCATCACATAAAAATCATGGCGATTGTTGCAGTTTTGCATTTGTATCTTGACATTGGATGTGTAGGTATCCCAGTGTTGAGTTTGTTGTTTGCTTCCTAGTTCTACTATGTATGAAAAGGGTGCCTTCTTTGTTTGTTGGTTTGCTAAGTCTTTAGATATGTAATTGTGTGTACAGCCAGAGTCTATTAGGATGTGGGGTTTTGATTTGTTTTTTATTGCACATGTTTCATAGGGTAGTGATTAAGTTTTTCATTTTAATGGTATGCACCTTTATGATTCCTATTTGTTTGGTAGATTTGTTTTGATGGAATGCTTATTGTGTTGGGTGGAAACCTATCAATCATATTTTGTTTTGGGATCTTCCTAATTTGTAGGGTGTGGCGTTGTTGTAACAAAACCAATGCATGTTTATCATTTTCATAATCTCTATGCAGGTGAGGAAAAGTTGTATGGTGGCCAGTATTGCTTTAAGATTTGGCTGATAAATTACCTGAATGAATATTAAAGCTATGATATAGGTTATACATATTCCAAAGTAGATGTACATAATATCCTTGCATTATGTTTAGGGAATTTTAGAAGCAATTTTCTTCGAGATCATTGGTGCTTCAAAGGAAGTGTTTTCAAGTGCAATAATCGGGATGCTTCCATTATAACAGGCACAGATGGAACCTATGAATTCAAAATAGATAATGAGATTTATCAAATGAATAAGTTTTTATGCATCTGTTTATATTTTATATTGAGAAACAAGAATTAGTCTTCTAGTAGCCTTGATACTTATAATATTTGAATGCCTTTTTGGCCAGGAAGTGATGATTTGAATTTCATGCATTTATCTCTAGGAGTCATTTCTTGAGTTTTATTAGTAATGCAAATGTTAATTTATATGTGCATCTTATAATGTGTTATATTTTCATGCACTTTAAAGTTTATTGAAATAAACAAACTGTTTTTGGGACACGAGTCATCAATCGTTTTTTCTTTTCTAACTGATGCTGTCCTATAAATTCTTTTGAATAGGAGGGTAGACTTGGACAAAATCAAGGTCACGAGCCAGGGAGACAACTCAAAGTACTGCTGATATGACTGCTTTTGTAAGTAGAAAACTTTTACTGCCATTGTAGCATTAATGAGCACGAGTGTTCAAGAAGAAACTAATGGGACTAACAAACATTCCTTATATAGATCTCAAGGTGCCTAAAGAAATACAGAAATATGTAAATAAGTCAAACAACATTGTACTGTTGTTCAATTGCTAGAAAATAGCTCAGAACTTGTATTAGTTGCCAAAGATTTCCCCATACTTATTGCGAATGTCATCAGAAGAAGTGTTTGTTGCTGTGGGAGTGTACATAAGCTACAAAATATTCGAGTGCCAAATTTTTTTGAATTCTTATTCAGGCCAGTAGACTTGGAGAAAGTGCTCATAACAAGTTTTATACTGGAGAGAAAAATGTAAAATATCTTTGCCCTAAAAATGAGTCACATGGAAATTTTACGACAATGTTAATCCCTATGTCATATTCATTTCCTTATGGATTTTTTCTTTTTATATGTATGTGGGGCCTTCCATATTTGAAGTGCCATATGCCGGAAAATTTCGTGTTTCCGGCAATGGTTCCAGTAGGCTCTTTCTGGCAAGATGACATGGGTATCCTCATGGAGCATTGATATTGTTTTACCAAATGCAGCCAACAGGTGTCCAATCTGATTGGTTCACCTTTGCTAGTGCTACCGGCCTGTGCAAAAATAGGAGCTTTGGAAACAGGGCGTGGACATTTATGAAGAAGGAACATTGGTAGATGTCTTAGTTGCAGGTGTCTTGCCAGAAATGTCTGCAAATGTGGGAGCATGTGAATTGTTCAACTAAATGCCTGAAAGATATGTGGTCTCATGGACTGCAATGATTGTGGGCTATGCACAAAATGGTTTTGTTAAAATTGCCTTGGAACCTTTCAAGCAAGCACAGTTGGCAGATTTGAAGCTACACTCCACAACCTTTGCTGCTATCTTCCCTGCCAGTGCCAAAATGGGAGATTGAGAACAGCATGTGGACATCCATCGAAGCATAATGGAATGCTTTTTTTAGATGTATTAGCAGGTGTCCTAGAAGACATGTATGCAAAATGTGGAGACATACACAATGCATGTGAACTGTTCAACGAAGTGTCTTAAACAGGTGGTCTCATGGACTGCCATGATTTTTTTTTTTTTGACAAAGGGTAAAAGTTAGGATTTTGAAAGGATCCTCATCCTTGTACAAAAAGATCCAACAAGAGGATCCCCAAAAGACAACCAAAAACGAAACTACTGCTTATTATGAATCTCATTGAGAATATTGGTTGCTTCCATATCAACCTCAGAGTTATACCTAGCAGAGTTTACCACAATGTCAATGGAGATTTTAATCTCCTCACAAGCATTATTAATTACATCCTTCAAAATATCAGTATAATCTTGCTAATTTTTGATGACAGTGAACACTCTGAATTTTCCGAAGGATATGGCTGACAGAGGGAGTGTAAGGATCTTCATCTTCTGTAATGTGGTCGACTGCAGGCAAGCAAGATGAGGGCAAATTGATTACGAGCGACTACGTACCCACATCATTGGGATCTTCGCAGTCCTCAAGAGTTCAAGAGACCATAAGCAACCGCCAACTCATCGAGGGAATTTGGCACCCGCTCTGGAAGAATGGGAGAAGAAGCATCCATAGTGACCGAATCCGGTAGGAGCCTAAACAACATCAACCAAAGGCGGGAAAGTAGGGCGGATGGGGAAAGCAGGGTAGGCGAGACCGAACATGATTAGGTGAAGCTTGCGCAACAAGAGAGAAAAAGGAGGAGACAAAATCGAAGAAGCATGCGGCTGCGTAAGAGGAGACGAAATGGGGGAAAGAGGAGGTGAGAGAATCTCAAGGGAGTCATCAAAGCTGTAGTGAATAAAATGCCAAAGGTGACGGGACTTGCAAGGGGTAGTGTCCGAGGGACAAGAGGAAGCAACACCGAGGGACAGAGAGGGCAGGGACAGGAGAGGAAAGGGGTGACAATTTGTGCTTGCACTTAGAAGACGTAACGAGGTAGCGGGAATGAGTTGGGCAAGGGTGGCTTTAATGATCAACAGGGAGAGTAAACCCTGGTGAAGGATAGGGCCCAAGCCCTTCCTAGTAAGAACAATTGAGTCAGCCAAAGAATTGAAAAGAAAGAGAGAAATTTACCTTTCTTTTGTGCCGAAAATGGGCCAGAAGGAAAAGGTGAACACTATGAATCACCTTGTGACACAACGCATCACCTTGTTCTAGCAATGCTTAAGAGAACTTCTCTTAAAGCTAGATTGATACTTTGGAATTTCTTTAGAGTCTTCAATGTATGCAAACAATTTCATTAGCAAACGATCGCTTAACATAAGTAGCCCCACTGTTTGGAAGGCCTGTCGCTTTAACAATGTTGTTGGCCGAGATGGAGAAAACCAGATCACCCACTCTGTCTTTCCCTCATCCCAAGAAGCAAGAATGTAATTGGAGATCATAAGGGAGTGGCCATGCAAAGATTCCAAGAAGGCCGAGACCCCACCTGTGACCAAGATGTCCCATATTTCCTTGCCCTCTTTAACGTCATGGTATTTTGCAGGATCAATGCGCACAATTTTCCCACCCATGATCAAAAAACCAGAGGAAGAGAGAATGTCGTGAAAATTAATAACCCGAAGAAGGTTTAAAATGCCACAATTATTTAAGGCTCGCACATTTCCAAACACGAGGGTGAGATATGGTGAGAGAGAAGGATTTGCCCCGACGCCCTCGGTGCATGTTGATGTGTAACGAATTAAAACGATCAATATCCCAATTGACAGCTTTGCCTTGTGTGGAGATACAGAGGATCCGAGAGGACAAAGTAATGATTTTTGGAGCGGATGCAACCACTTTGGCTAAGGCAACTAATATGAGAACAAATACAAGGGTTCTGGCGGAAGCACCCAAAATTGGTGAAGCATGGGAGGGGTCTTTTAAAAGGATGAAGCCCTTAAGGAGACTACATCACATCAAACCATGAGGGGTTATCTTACTTCCAAGGTTGCATCACTTTTGATAAGAGCGGCTAGATCTTAGGAAAGGAATCATACCAGGAAGTGTAGCCAATACCATCAACACCTTTGTTAGCAAGAGCATCTATAAGAGCATTCCCTTCTCGGTAAACGTGTTGGTAAGAAACTTCAACAAAATCTTGCTGAATAGCTTTGGCGTCCCGAACAATACTGTAGATGGTTTAAGAGTAGGAGCTGATATCTTTCATGATTTTGATGAGATTTAGAGAATCGCTTTCAACAATGATTTTGTTAGTCCCGAGATTTCTAGCCATTTCCATGCCTTTGAGGATAGCCAAAGCTTCCGCTTTGTGGCTGTTATCGAAACCCGTTTGTGGCAAAAGCTGCTATAAGATTGCCTTTGTTGTCCCTCGAGCACCGCCACAACCCAAGGGGCCAGGTTTCCTTTGAGGCACCATCAACATTTAACTTCCACTAGCCAAAAGGTGGAGCTTTCCAAATGAGTAAAGCAACTCTTCTCGTATTTGACTCGCCATAGGACAAGCTCAAAGGAGAGATCTTTTAGCCAATTAACACTAATAAGAAGATCTAACATAGAGTTGTTTCTCGTAGGGAAGAGTTGAGATCCTCTTGAAGCATTCTAACAATGGAGCTAGCTATTGCACCCTCATTTTGGGAAGAGTCTTTGAAGATGCGCCAATTTCGTTCCTTCCAGATACCCCAAACCACGTGGGAAGAAGAGCTTTCTAGGCCAAAGAAAGGCCTTTGTTTTGGAAGGGGGAAAACCATTGGTCAAAAGTTTCTTTTATAGATCCTAAAAGGTCCAGGGCATCCCAAAAGAGCTTAAGATATAGGACCAAATTTTAGAAGAGAAAGGACACTTTGCACAAAGAGATGGAAAGAGTCTTCGATATTATTTAAGCAAAGGTTGCATCTAGTGTTAGTGTAGAATTTATTTTCCTCGCTTTTTTCAGCATTACCCTACGCGGGATATTCCACCTCACTTGGAGTTTCCCTACACTTATGGGATATGCTTGCTTAGGTGTACACTTGACTACACTATTCTAGGTGTTGGTTACCACTTGACTACACCATTCTAGTTGTTGGTTACCACTATTCTAGGTGGATATTGCCATGATTCTAGGAGGAGGTTACAAATTCACCTCCTATATGTACATCTCTTGCATTATTCTATTTGATTGTATTGAGTTGGAGCTATTTCTGTGTTATTGCAATTATCTCTCTTGTATTTTCGTAATTTGCATTCTTGTATGCTTGCATTGTTTTGTCTTGGAACAATTCACGTCTCACATCATTCACTGTGCATTCTTTGAACCAAGTAGATTCGTGGTGCTTCTCCGATATCTAGAAGGTAGTGAGTAATCTCTTCGCTACATGAGTTTCAAGCCCGTAATAATGGCATCCTTCCAAACAAGTTAGGCAAACATGCAAATTTTGGGAATAATATGAGCTAGCCAAAAGTGTTTCAGGGGCAAATCATCCTTAATAACAAATAAGGAGTCAGACGCCAAGTTAACAGAGAAAAGACCATAAGAAGTCCAAGGCCAGATCACAATGTCAGAGGAAGGATATAAGCCAATGTGCCGCGAAGAGAGGAGACGTTCCAAAGAGTCAATCAACATGGCTTGATTATTGTCGCATCCTTGCCATTTGGGCAGCAACCATCTGGGTGGATAGGAGTTTCTGTCGATGTAGCTAGCAACCGACAAACCCATAAGACGAATCAAGTGAGGCTTGATAGGGTTCTAGATAGAGTCCTTGGAGAGTGGCTGATCCGAGATCCACCAATCATCCCAAAAATCAATTTTATTACCATCACCTAGGTTTCATTTAACACCTTTGCATATATGGTTTGTTGTTGATGATAGAGTTCAAGATTGCCGATCCAAGAGGGAGTGGGTTAGCAGATAGAAAATTGGTACCAAGACTCAAGTATTTATCACGTAAAAGAATTGCCCAAGGATCAAGGGATCTCGTGGCAATGGCCCAACCAAGTTTAGCCAAAAGGCTTTATTCATATCGCAGATTCTTCTCAAACTCGGATCACCCAATCTTTTTGGATTGCAAACAGGGTCCCAAGCGACGAGGTGAGTTCTCTTCTTCTCCGTTGTGCTTGACCATAAGAAATGTTTTTGTATCTGATTCAATCTTGGAGGCAACCATAGAGGGTATTTTCAGGAGGGAGAGGAAGTAGATCGATATACTTTGGAGAGTGGATTTGACGAGTTGAGTTTGCCTATTTGGCTAAGAAGAGAACCCTTCTAGCCCGCAAGTTTCATTTGAAGCCTGTCAAAGACAAAGTTCCATAACCCCTTCACTTGCCTACATTTAAAAAGAGGAAGACCGAGGTAAGAGGAAGGTAAATCCACCACCATGCATTGAAAGATATCCGCAATTCTCCTCTCTCTCTTCTAAGGGGTATTGAAGAAGGAGATGCAACAGCTTAGCCAGTTAATCTTTTGACCGAGCTTCTTGGTATGCATCTAGAATGCTTAAGAGTAGATCTAGCTTCCACAATTGGACGCAACTCCAAGAAGGATTGTGTTTTCAACCAATTGATTATGAGGAGTAGTAGGAAGTCTAGTAGTGATGTAAAGGCCTGAGATAGAAGATGATGTCATAGCCACACCGAGAGCTCTACCGAGGGAGTTCGCCATTAAGATAAATAAGGGGAAAACAAATCTCCTTGTTGAGCCCTATCTTGCCCGAGAAGTAACCTTTAGAATACCCATTAACTAAAATAGAGAAATGGGGGTGGAAATACAACAATGCACCCACCTCATCCATTTTTCGCAAAATCCAAATTTCTTCAAAACTTTGATAAGAAAGCTCCAACTAACTTTGTCAAAGGCTTTCTACATATCAAGTTTGAGCACATAACCCGTCAATTTGGTGAGGTGAGCAGAGTGGATAACTTCATGGACAATGATGATGCCTCCTTGAATCAACCAACCTTGGATGAAGCCATATTGTTGAGCAGACACCATCTTGGAGATAAAGGGTTTTAATCTATTGACCATCATTTTGGAATGATTTTGTAAGAGGTATTACACAAACTTATAGGTTTAAAATCAATCTTTTTGTCTTAGCAAACTCGGGGGTGAGAATAATAAAGGTGGAGTTCCATTCTTTGAGGAGGACATCATTATTTTGGAATTCCTTGACAACCAAAAGAAGATCTTGCTTAATAATATCCCAGAAATGTTGAAAAAGGCGGTTGGGAAGCCGTTGAGGCCTGGAGATTTCTCCCCATTCATATCAAAAACAACTTTATTCATCTCCTCCATCTCAAAAGGCGGGTGAGGGTGCCATTGGTCTCTCAGTAGTTATAGGCTTGAATTGAAGCCAACATTTCATCCATTTTTGCTAGGGGAGCCATCTTCCACAGAACCCAAAAGAGTGTTGTAGAAAAGTGTGACTTCATCAATGATGTCCTTTTCCTTGTTGATTACCGTCCCATTAGCTTGGATCAACTCAATTATCTTGTTTCTAGTTTTGTGTTTTTGGGCAGTTAAGTGGAAAAACTTTGTATTCCTATCTCCCTCTTTTAGCCAAAGGGCTCTTGATATTTGTTCTTTGGGCAATCTCTTCCTCCCTAATGTGTTATGGAGATTTGTCAGAGAATTTAATTCCAAAGAGTGCAATTCCGTAATTGCCCTTAACTTCAATCTCTAGCCACCACCGAAAGCTCCTAGGCGATGCTATTTTTCCTTTCCCTAATATTGCCAAACATTGCCACCTTCCATCTCTTGAGCTGTCTTTTAACCTCTTAACTTTTTGGCGAAATGAAACATTGCAGATCCCTCAATTTCCAATGACCACCATTTAGCAATCGATCTTGAGATCATGGTTGACCAAAAGCTAGCTCAAAGTGGAAAGGGGGTGATATGAGACCACCTTCCATCTCTTAAGTCATCTTTTAACCTCCCGCAACGCTTTGGCTAAATGGAACATTTTTGCAGATCCCTCAATTTCCAAAGACAACCATTTAGCAATCAGATCTTGAGATCATGGTTGACCAACCAAGCTAACTCAAAGTGGGAAGGGGGCGATCTAAGGCCACCATCCTTTGCCACAATGAGAAGAAGGGGAGAATGATCGGGGAGATTTTCTGGGAGACCAAGAGGCGCTTCAGTAGTGAGAGATCCAGTCCAAAGAACCCATCATTCTATCAAGTCTCGTTGGAATATGATTTTTATCCAACCTTTTATTTGACCAAGTGAATTTGTTTCCATGGAGCTCCAAGTCGAATAGAGTGCTGACATCGACGAAATTTTGGAGGGCTTCTATGTTGCTCACGCCTGCATGAATACCCCCTATTTTTCATCATTGAACATTGGAGTATTGAAGTCACCCATAATGAACCATGGCAGGGACCCCCAATTTTGCTTCATAGCCAAAATGTCATACCAAATTTTTTCTCTTTGTGACTCAAAGTTAGGAGCATAGAGATTTAGAGCAATCCAGCCAAAGTTTAACCCTATCTTTTGGAAGAAGACCGCCATAAAAGAGCTAGATTGGAGTAGGCATTCCCCATAGAACACTGTAGGATCCCAGAGAGTATAAAGCCCTCCCAAGTTTCCCGACGAGGCTTGATCAATAAACACAACTTTGGGCCAAAGTTTATGAATGTTATTATCATCCTTCAACTTGGTTTCTTGCAGCATTATAATATTAGGCTTATGCGATGAAGTAACATCTTTGAAAATTCAAATTTTTGGGAGGCGTTGATGTCTCTGATGTTCCAAGAAAGAAGTTTCATTCGAACCTTTTAGTTTGGGTATGCCCGTATCGTTAAGACGGTTTCATGTACCATCCGCCACTCCCAAGTTTCCCGAAGAGGCTTGATCAATAAACACAACTTTGGGCCAAAGTTTATGAATGTTATTATCATCCTTCAACTTGGTTTCTTGCAGCATTATAATATTAGGCTTATGCGATAGGCGAACATCTTTGAAAATTCTAATTTTTTGGGAGGCGTTGATGTCTCTGATGTTCCAAGAAAGAAGTTTCATTCCGAACCTTTTAGTTTGGGTATGCCTGGTATCGTTAAGACGGTTTGCGTACCATCTGCCACTCCCAAGTTTCCCGAAGAGGCTTGATCAATAAACACAACTTTGGGCCAAAGTTTATGAATGTTATTATCATCCTTCAACTTGGTTTCTTGCAGCATTATAATATTAGGCTTATGCGACAAGCGAACATCTTTGAAAATTCTAATTGTTTGGGAGGCGTTGATGTCTCTGATGTTCCAAGAAAGAAGTTTCATTCCGAACCTTTTAGTTTGGGTATGCCTGGTATCGTTAAGACGGTTTGCGTACCATCTGCCACTCCTTGATCAGCTTCTTGATGCATCTTGGAGGAATTTGGGGGTTTGCCTTTAGGCTTAGAGACACGCATAGATCAATATTCTTGATGGCGCTTCTAGTTATCCTTTGGCTGGAGTTGTCGCGAGGGGTATCACTAGATTTCTTACCTTCTACATCAAGAGCAAGAGGGGCAGCGGGGACCGAAAGGCAGGACCTGACAAGGGGTGGAGAGGGGGCAGAAAAACCAACAGAGACCGCAAGAAGAGCAAGATGGTCGAGGAAAGAAACTCGCCTTCTTCCAGAAGATGGGGAGGGGGAGAGAGGCTCAAATGTGGAGAGGAAAGAGGCAGAGCTTGAGCTTGGAGCAGCAGGACCAGGACCTGATCTAAGGGGAGAGGAGAGGGAGTCATCCAAAGACAGGCAACAAAGGGATTGGAAGTGCTGACCTCCGGAGAGATCTTAAGGACGCCCATGCCCTTGTCTTCGGGAGAAACAATAGAGGGATCCTTTTGGGAAGCTAGTTGGGTTTAGGATGGGGATTAGAGGGCAAGCCGAAGCACGATGGCCCATACCTTTGCAAACAAAGCACAATTGATGAACATATTCATATTCAAAAGGCTGAAGCCAGATCTCAAAATTTGAAATCAAGTCAATGGCGGAGGGGAAAGGTATACTTCCGCGATGATGCAAAATTTTGCATGAATCAAACAAGATCTAGCTTTAGTGGCTGGATCAACTGCTATCAGCTTACTTAGAGATTCAACAATCCCTTCTGTCACCGGGTTCTCCCAAAGCTCTAAAGGGAGGCCAGGAAGGTGAACCCAGATCAGAGCTTTATTCATTGTTTCAGTGAAAGCGCTGAATCTTGGGGTCCTTTACGAAGATAAAAGCCCCTACAACCAAAGAACCAGGGACCATTGAGGAGAGCACGGGAAAAATTCTCTTTCAGGCCAAAAGAGAAAGGGATGAAGCCATTTGGGAGGGAAGCAACCGTAAGATTCAGAGAGCCACTGGGAGCCCATTAATTGTGTGCACATTTTTTGATATCTTCTAAAGGGAGGTGCGATCCAAACAGTTTTCCGATCAAGGAAAGATCTTTGTTTGCAATAGCAATATCCGTGACCGATTGGGGAATAGTCAGAAACAACTTACGATCCTTTAGAACAGGTTTCAGTGATAACGAGGGCTTAGCGGCAGAGGTCAGAGTGGATCAGAGACGATCACAGCCTTCCAAGGGCTCGACTGGGAGGGGGTCCATCTCTAACAGTTCCAATGCCCTCAAGGACAGGGCCCGGGAGATCAGCAAGCTCGCGTATGGGATTCAAAAGGAACCAACATAATTGTACCAGAAGTGGACCAGTCATGGACTGCCATGATTGCAGAATATGTATATAATGGATTTTGCAAGGATACATTCAATTTTTTTGAGGTAATGAATCACTCTGGAACATGCCCTGAATATGTAAGCTTCATTTATTTTATTACCTTGCAGCCATGCACGTGAACTGTTTGACAAAATGCCTGGAACACTTTTTCGCTTTGTAATTTGCAGCCTCTTCTCATGGAAAATCATAATTGTAGTTAAGAGAAGACATGTGTATCCTCATGAAGCATTGATGTTATTTTACTAAATGCAACCAACAGGTGTTCAATCTGAAAACTGAAAACTCACCTTTGCTTGCATACCCCCAGCTTGTACCAAAATAGGGTATTTGAACTATGGAGAACTGATTTTTGTCAGATGTTTTAGCTGCAAGTGCCATGGTAGATATGTATGCAAAATTAAGCATTATGGAGAACTGATTTTTGTCAGATGTTTTAGTTGAAAGTGCCATGGTAGATATGCATGCAAAATTAAGCATTATGGAGAACTGATTTTTGTCAGATATTTTAGTTGCAAGTGCCTTGGTAGATATGTATTCAAAATGTGGAAGCATGCACAAGTCATGGGAATCAAGCTCTTTGAAATAATGCAGTTAGTTGGAACATACCTGGACTGTGCAAGCTCATTTTTGTTTTATTAGTATGCAGCCATGCAAGTTTGGTGGATGATGCCTCTAAATACATCAATAGCATGAGTGCCTCTTATAGCATTATGCCTAAAATTGATCATTATGTCTACATGGTTGACATTCTTGGTCGTGTTGGTTAACTTGAGGAAACTCTAAACTTTATCATCAACATGTCAATCAAACCTATGGTGGTTATGTGGATGTGTTTGCTTGGTGCCTGTAGAGCACATAAGAATATGGAGCCACAATTAGTTACAACAACTTTTCTTTTTGAGTTGGATCTTCAAAATGCTGCAACTTATGTTCTTCTATCAAACATCTATGCAGAAGTGTGTTGGTGGGTGAGGTTCAAATGGTAAGGAGATTGATGAAGGATAGAGGAATTAAAATGATACTTGGATGTAATTGGATTAAAGGCCATAAAATGGTGCATGCTTGTTGTGGAGGAGACAACTCACACCCACAGATACAGGAGATCTATGCAAAGTTGGAGAAAATGTCTTAGGAGATGAAGGCAACATGATTTTTAAAAATTTAGAACATGTATTAAGTGACATGGACAGATGATTTTTTTTTCCTCTTTGCCACCATAGTGAGAAGTTGATAGTTGTTTTTGGATTGTTAAACATGCCCCCCAAGACAACTATTAGATTTGTTGAGTTGAATCTTCGTGTATGTGTTGATCGACACACTGCAACCAAGTCCATCTCCAAGATTGTTGAAGAAAGATTGGTTTCAGAGATGCAAATAGGCCCCATCATTTTAAAAGAGCATGTTCTTGTAGAGATTATTGGTAATGCTATGTGAAGCAATTTGTAGACATAGGTTGGCACTATAACAAGGTGCACCGTGTCAGACCTACAGTGATATAGAAAGGACAAGGTTTTATTTACAGTTTCTTAAAAAATTGCTTATCTAGGATGCTAAGTTGGGGCACGTCAAGAAAAAGAAAAAGGAGTGGTACCCTTGAAAGAGATGGAAAGATGCTTCGCCAAAAGGAAATGTGAGAGAAGGGCTTACAATCAATATAATGCTTGGAGATGATGGAGAAAACATCTCTCGGTAGTTGTACAAGATTATGCATGGACATCTCTTTTAGTGTAACTTACAACTCATGTGCAATTGCTAGTTGTATTTTTAGGTCTGGGACAACTGTAGTTTTATAAATAGTCATGTATTGGATCAAAGAAATAATATGTTCGTAAAGTCTTCATGATGAGGGCAAACCCTAATCTCAATTTTTGTTTCTTTTGTCTCATAATTTTATCATCCCCCATAACCATTAACCCAAATTGGGCCAACATTCTTTTAGTCATCTTCGCTGGACACATTAAATCACTACCCTCCAACTCGTTGATTAACTCAAATTGGGCCAACATTCTCTTAGTCAACATCACGAAGTGTTGCAAGGTGGACACATTAAACTGCTACCAAGTTTCATTGTGAATAGTAGTAGCAATGGAAGCATAGGTCCCTAATCATCCTCTTGAAATGCATCTCCCATATCAGGTTTCACCCCTCTAGTGCGTTGATTAATTCAGATTGGGCCAGCATTCTCATAGTCACCCTTCTGAAGTGTAACAAAATCAACACCAAGCTACATTGTGAATAGTGTATACACTTTTTCACTCTTACTGCCTTTTGCTCTTCGTAGGCAGTAAGAGCAAAACCAATACTGGGCAGTAGGGCAGTATTGGTTTTGGGCTTATCATCCCTATTTGACTTCCTTCCTAGGTTAGTAGGCTGGACATTCTCATATAATTTTATGCAACAGTTGTAATGATACTCAGAGCCTCTTTGTTTATAATGTTTGTAGGATGTCTAGCTTCTTGTTGTCCTCAAATTTGAACTTAGGAAAAATTTCGAGTCCATGAGTATTTGGTTGCAATCTAGACTGTCTGGAAACGCCTAAGGCCCCCCCGTACCAGCCTGGAAATGTACCAGGTACTGGTACGGGGTATGGTACGCTGTGGGTATGCTTGGAAATGTACCCACAGGGGACAGGGTACGGTCTGGGTACCCGTAAAAAAACTTGCCAAAGACTGTTTCTTTCCTTTTTTGGCAATTCTTTCCTTTTTTGGATTTTTGGTGGAAAAATCACAAGGATAGAAAAAAATTGCCATTTTTGGAAAGGGTCCAAGAAGATGTAGTAGCAAAAACTTGCATGTGCCATAACTTTCATTCTGTGACTCCGTTTCAAGTGTCGTTTTCTCTAAAAGTGTATATTTTCTTGAGCTCTACGCATTGATGGCAATATTTTTCTTATTTTCATAAAATCCATTTTTGCACCTTTTTGGACCAAGCAACTTCTTGCAATCTTCTGAAAGAATCATGAGCTTTGATTGCTTGTAGATAGATTAGTAATTAAAAATACTTTGGATAGCTTTCCAAAACTCGGCGAGTATTCTCCCGTGCTCGGACTAATCGTCCCACACCGCCACTTGGATCTATATTTTTCCCGCTTAGTTATGATGTTTCGGGAAATATGTCGACAATACTATCGTCTTTGAGTGGATCAAGGAAGGTCACCATGAACAATCAAAACTCCTTGAATCTTATCACAGTCACTAAGATAAATAACTATGATAGAGAAATAATAAATTTCAATAAGTATGCAATGTATGAGAATTAAATTTCAATAAGTATGCAAATGCTTCTTTAAATTTATAATATATATATATATATATATATATATATATAAAACGTACCCAAAAGCGTACCGTACCCAAGATTTTTAAAAATTTGCCGTATCGGCGTACCGTACTCGCACTCATCCCATACCCGTATCCAGACCGCTAGGTTGCAATCAACTAATTTCCATAAAAATTGCTTAAGTGTGTAAAAAAAATCCTTTGCTAATCGGACAATTGGACTTTCCTTGCACATTTGCAAGTAACTCGCAAAAAGTGCCAAAAGTTTTGGATTTCGATTAACACTCTCTAGTGTTAATTGGACTTTTGGTGCATGTTTGCAAATTACATGCAAACATGCCTCCAAAGCCTGCTTCCCACTCTTCTCCTTTGTTGATAGGACTTTTGACTTACTCACACAAGCCAAAAGTCCACCACTTTGTTAATTGGACTTCTGACTTTTGTGAGCAAGCCAAATCTGCCCCTTTGTTAATCGGACTTTTGACTTGTGTGAGTAAGCCAAAAATCCTCCCATTTATTTGATCGGACTTTTGACTTGCTCGCCCATGCCAAATATTTACCCGTTTGTTGATGAGACTTTTGATTTGCGTGAGCAAGCCAAAAGTTTGCTCCTTTTGTTGATCAAACATTTACCATCTGAAGAATTTTACTTGGAAAGGCTACTTTGTGAGACTTTCAAAGGACATTTCTTCAAGGAATGTGGAGAGACTTTGTGTTGTCCAGGTTATTGTAAAAGGATATTTTATCATTTCTGGATGGGATTTGAGTTGCTGGAGACTTGGAAGGATTTTGACCAAACTTTGTGCTGCCCATAATTCTGTATAAGATCTCAGACGAGAGAGAAAGCATATGAGACTTTGTGTTCGTCTTTGTGAGGAAATAAAAAAGAGATTTATTGAATTTTGTGTCGTGATTTCTTTGGTAATAAACATGTGTTCTTATGTCGTGTGTTTATCCTTCATCACTCCTTTCATGCATGTAAGATTCAAATTGGGGATGTTTCTTATATCAAGTAATCCACTTGAAACTAGAATGAGATATGTGCTTGTTTATTTGAAATGCAAGTTCCCACGTTCTTTCTTTCTTTCTTTCTAAATTCTCCATTCTTTTCTCACCCATGCAATTTAGTTAGTGAAAATAGTCTACGTATTCCTTCTTGCTCATTCTGGCTTTCAATAAAGGGTGCCTTCCCTCACAATAGAGGAGGGACTTTGTCTTGTCACACATGCTGTTAATAAAGTGTCATATTTTGCATGTGACAAAATATTTTATCAACACTTCATCAACTTGTCTCACTAACTTCTGGTGTGCACCTCACTGGATTACAGAATATAACTTTCCTATCCATGGTGGTGATAGGGATGTGTGCAGTAAAGAAAAACAATATACATAAATGTTAAGGGAGTAAGGAAAGCATTGGATTTCATCTGATATGAAATAGAATATAATCATTATTCTTGCTAAGGTGAAGGTGGCAGGTCAATCATCCTGCTTGACAGAACTGCCATCTTAAGTCTTCAAATAACACATAATTATCAATCGTAAGGGGGTGTCTAATGGTATAAGATTATTTCTGTTGACATAAAATCCTCTATATTGTTAACTAACTCAAAATCCCTAGGCCCTTAGGATTCCATCAATCCTTGTATATTATGAGGAGTTGGTCAAATAAATAAGAATAATTATTTGGGGTCTCAAACAATTGTAGTTATATCCACTCTGGGTGGTCATCTTAATCATTGCAATATCTGATTATAATTAATATATTTACCTGTTGACTGTGTTACCGTATCGCGTCCGCACTAACTGATGTCCAAACAGTTTGTGGTGAGCTCATGTTCTGTTGTGGAAAGCTTGTGGATTTGCAATTGGCAAATCTGTTGCTTGTGGCTACCATTCAATGATCTCGTGGTGCATGTGAGAGGCTCAGTCAGACAAAGAAAGAAGTCCGACAAATATCTAGTTTGATTTCAACAAAAAGTTGTATGTCTTTTAAAGGAATGTGTGAAAATATAATTTCTGATTTCTAATTACTGTCCTTGTATATTTGGAATTATATTTTTCATAGGGCATAGAGGTGGCCATATAAGCCAACTAGACCTACAGGGTGAAAAGCACTAAAGAGGACCTTGGTGCACTGGAAAAATTGTTTAGCTAGTTGAAGGGTTATTGTTAAAATTCACGAGTCTTTACAAAGGGCTGATATCGACCATATGTGTAAGACTACAAAGAGCCATTATCAACCAAGTACTAGGGTAAGTTCCAGGATTATTTCACATGAAAAACTCATTGTGGAGAACGTTTTTACAAGAGAAAGGGATCCCAAAGAATTTAAACTATGTAATGAAGATTTATATCTCATGAAATGTGGAGGTAACGCTTATCAAATGCTTTACAATGGTGCCAAAACTTTAAATTCCAGCCAGGAGTATCTCACAATGGAATACGTTGAAAACGATTTCTCAAAAAATATAATGCTTCTTGAATTAGAATAATGATAGAAAGGTCTTGGTAAGATGAATAGTGAGCGGGCAAAGATAGATGTCAAGAGTCAAAATTTGTTAAGTTCGAATCAGACACTTATTGAATAAGTCAAAAATTGTGGTGGCAAAAGAACAACCTAATGTGCCAAATAATTTTTTTACAAGATATAGAAAGCATCACCAATCTCTTAGAAAGAAACAAGGAGCAGTATGCAAGAAGGTTGAAGAAGCATTATATAGAACTATGGATCCAAGACGAACAAGAAAAATTTAGAGAAACATAAAAGCAACAGCAATGTAAGTACATCAATAAGTCTAGAAAATTTAAAATTCAGGCTGAGTCGAAAAGGTAGAAGTTGGAAGACATTTCATTGAACATAATGGAAATAAGCTGGAAAATTTTATTGAGACAAAATCAATATTGTTTTGCTTTAGTTTGTTTTGACAGGAATCTATATTGAAAAGTACAAAAGTTGATTATGAGTCATATTAACCCAATCGAAAAGATTTGAAATGCAAAAGCAAACCCATCATTGCATGATTGATTATTCGCTGAGCAATGATTATAATTGTAATAAAGTTTGCCTGAAGCAAGGCATCATTACAAGGTTGAGTTCATGTTGATTAAACGGCCATTATAATTAAGTGATCAGTCAAAGTTTTATTAATGCTTAATTTGAAGTTTTCTAAGTACACTGGACACAGTATATACCATGAGTTGTCTATCAAATCAACAAGGATAACAATTAGAAGTTAGACATTTTATATATACCCCACATTGAATTTTCATCATAACCATGATATCTTATACCCACCCTTATTTATATTAATATGAGTGAAATATTCTACACATTCTGCATCTTAACACCTTATCGAGAGTTGGCCAAATAGATTTCATAAACAAGTACATGTCAAACAATTGTATTTGTATCTGCCTTGGGTATTCATGATAATCATCACGATATAACTTTATTAAATATGTAGGATCTAAACACTAGTTACAGTGTATTAGTCCAGCCAGTCTACATACTTCGCAAACTAAAATGGTGTCAATAGTTTAAAACATTTAAAGATCCCGGTAGCTTGTGAGGGAAACCTTTGGTCTTCAAATTCCAAAAAAGCTCAATGTTTTAAATATTAGCATTAGTTTCAATGTCAAACTTCCTTTTCATTCTGCTGATATAGTTCTCTTTCATTCTTCTGCAGATAACCATAAAAAGTTTAAAATATGCTACTTCTATAACTAGTATGCATCACATTAGCAAAAGTGGGCTAAAATTTGCTGTTTACACACCACTGTTGAAAATAGACAGTTTCTGCAGCATTCTTTAGTCCAAATTCACCCACGGCACCATCAGACAGCAGGCCCGATAATCCAACCAGCACTCAGGTACCACTAACATTGCAGGGAGGAGAGAGACTTTACTCTTTCAGGGACATGGTTTCTGATAGCAGCATCAATATTGAACACAGAAACAGGGACAGAATCATGGTTCTTGACCAATCTCTCCATGAAGGATCCTGCCAATGATCTGAGTTCTGAAATTGTGGAGAGTCTTGAAATAACCTGCACCCAAGCCAAGAATATCTTTAACATATTGAAAGAATTGGCTGCCAGAGATCAAGACCGTTTTTGACAAATTCCAAGCCAGTCTCCTTCCAACAGTTTGATCAAGTTGGCTGATTTCTTTTCCATTTCGGTCAACACTTCTGCATTATGGTAGAAATTATCCTCCTTGTTCAAGCTATTGTTCTACTTCTCATCAATCACTGCAGCTTGAAGGGCGGCCACCTGCCTCTTAAGTTCATCCAGTGAAAATAGAAAGTTCTGCAGCATTCCTTAATCTAAATTGACCCACGGCCCCATCAGACAGCAGGTCCAATAAGCCAACCAGCACTCAGGTACCACTAACATTGCAGGGAGGAGACAGACTTTACTCTTTCAGGGACATGGTTTCTGATAGCTGAATCAATATTGCACACAGAACCAGGGATAGAATTATGGTTCTTGACCAATCTCTCTACGAAGGGTCCTGCCAATGATCCAAGTTCTGAAATTGTGGAGAATCTTGAAATAACCTGCACCCCTGCCAAGAATATCTTTAACATATTGAAAGAGTTGGTTGCCAGAGATCAAGACCGTTATTTTTGACAAATTCCAAGTCAGTCTCCTTTCAATAGCTTGACCAAGTCGGCCGATTTCTTTTCCATTTCAGTCAACACTTCTTCATTATGGTTGAAATTACCCTCCTTGTTCAAGCTTTTGGTCTCATCAATCACTGTGGTTTGAAGGGCAGCCACCTGCCTCTTAAGTTCACCCAATTCAGAGTTTTCATACTCCCATTCAACAATACATTTGGCTCAACCGCTGGTAGATAAACCAATTTCTTCGTGAAGGAATGCACTAGCACCACCACTTCTCTCTAAACAGAAGAATTCTTGTCCAGGCGGATAAAGATGAGGAAAACCAGAAATTATGGGGGCTAGCTGCTACTCCTGATAAATCGCTCTGGCTTGGAGGGCAACTACCTGCTTCTTAAGTTCTAAACTAAAATAATGCTCAATATTTTAAAGTCAATTTTCAAAATGATGTTACGATTTAACTCTTTCTCTTCAAGACTCAAATATTTTATTTAAATAATCCTCATTTAGCTTTTCATTATTTAATTCCATTAATCGCTTTAAATTAATTTATTATTTAAAATCCCATTAGCAATTTTCATGATCTCGTATAAGAATACATTTGGCTTTACCATTGGTAGAAGACCTTCAACCAAAATATCCTCTCGAAGGAATACACTAGCACCACTCCTGTGTAAACAAAATAAATTTTGCCTGTTTGGACAAAGACGAGAGAAACCAGAAAGAATGGGGGCTAGCTTCTCTGCTAATTGTCTTTCAAATTTAAATGGAGTGAAGAGCCTCTCATCCCTCTGGTAAAGCCATACCTTTGATGTGTGTCATTTCAATGACATTCTTATCCATAGAATTTTGGATCCTCAGGAGTGGTCCAATCAATATATCTGTGATATCAATTTCAACAGAAGAATTCCGAGGGAAAGAGCATATCCTTGCACCTCACATTCAATCACATATTTTAAGTTTACTCTCTCCCTATAAAGCCTGGCAAGGTGATTTGTCTCCAATCTCCTTCCTTATCAAACAGAACATAGAAGGTAAATACAGAACCAAGAGGTGGAGGATAATCAGCTCTTACTTAACCAACAACACCTCGTGATGGTAAGGAAACTGTAAAGAGCTGAGCAAAGATTGGCTGAATTTAAACTGCCGTTGTCAAATACCCCTAAGAATCACCCAGTCAGCAAGTGGCATTCCCTAAGGTGTAAATGAAACTGTCATCTCACTTATATTTTTAATTCCGAGATTACCCTTTTGTGAATCTGCTTGGAGAGGGAACAGTATTTTCCGTGTCATAAGCAATTAAAAAGTTGAGATGTGAGTAAAGTGTTCTCTGATGGATGTCCCTTTTCTGTAAGGGAATTGACCTTTGAGTTGGGACTCATCTCCATGATTCCTTTGATAACCAATTCTGGATTGCCTTCCTTAAATATTCTTCTACTTCCCTGGATTGCTTTGATATTTGCACCCTTATCAAGGGCTTTGGTTTCTGTTTTTGGTACCATGAAGAATGTCTATTGCATCATGTTCTCAAGGGCTTTGATTACTGCTCTGTTGGTACTATGAAGAATGCCAATTGCATCATATTCCTTCGATTTGCTTTGATTAATCCTTATCATTTCCCCATCTGGCGGTGTGCGGAATGTATTTTGAGGCTTCATCAGACACAAGTTTGTGATGCACCTCTCGGGTGTGAGCATTTAAACTACCAACTCCTTACCTTACATCTAGCTCCTTTGTTTGCAGATTACAGAGTTCATATTTTCATATATATCAATAAATGCCAATGCATTTTTTCATTTGACAAAATTTGGGTCTCCTGCATCTTGTTGTTGCCTTTCCCCCAATTTACATGCTTTTAAAATTACCTTTATTATTAAGTTTTCTGTGCACCAATGGTCATTGAAAAATAGCATGTGTAATGTAAAATTTGTGCATTATTAAATGGTTTTGAGATATCATATCCCCCAATTTACATGCTATTAAAATTACCTTAATTATTAAGTTTTCTGTGCACCAATGGTCATTGAAAAATAGCATGTGTAATGTAAAATTTGCGCATTATTAAATGGTCTTGCAGATATCATATCTTTAAATGAACATGAATAATTTTTGAATTCTGCTTCGGGCACCATATTTTGTGGTTGATCTGTTTATGTAAAATAGTTTAATACTAAAGAATTTTGCTTGTTCTTCGTTGGTAACATGCTAATATTATAATGTGATGAAAGATTGTTCCTAGAAACAATCTGTCCTACATCATGGTAGTAATGTTTCCGGGTATTAGAACAAATAGCTGAGTGAGGACACTTAACTCTGAGAATTTTACCACCGAGATGATTAGTGTGGGAATGGGAATAAGACAGAACCTTTGGTAGCTCTATCTCAGAATTTAGGTCATAAGCTACGGATGAGATGTGCTAGAAATATCTTTAGGACATAATTTACAACTTTATATACCTAATTCTTCAAGCAGATTGAGGCCCTTTTGCAATGGCAGTCAAAAATCATGTATGCAGAGTCCTGTTTACTGACCAGAGAATTTGATACGCTGCCTCCAGTTAATTTCCATTTCTCTTTATTCAGTATTTGAAATTAATGTTTTAAAAGTTGCCCCACATTTTCTATATTCCATAATGTCGATGCCACAATCTTTTTATTTCATATCCCAAAACTCTTAATTGTGTATAGATAACATGGTAATCATATTCTAGAGCTTGTTCTCATCTATTTTGGCTATATCTTGTTTATTATATGCTTGTTTGGTTTCTTTGCATTTTTGTTATGCTATAGATTTGAGTTGCATGCTTTCGTTCAAGCAAAATAATATTTCAGTTTGGAAGTTGAGCTTGTTGACTGAGTACACAATTATATCTGTTACAGGTTCAAAACTTACTCCAGCAAATGGTGAGTTATATTTACACTTACAATAGTCTTGTCTCGTTTATTCTCCTAATATTATGTACAGACCAAATGTGATACAAATATGACAGGCATAATGTTATGAATTTTTGCAGCTGATTTGATAAGTTGTAATCTTACTTTCAATTTTTGGTTTTACAGCAAACCAGGTTCCAGACAATGTCGGATTCCATTATCACAAAAATATCCTTTTCTTGGAAATATTTTGACATAGACGTTGCTGTGACCCATTTTGACAAATTGTATTAAAACATATTTTATCTTTCTAATAATGCTTTTAGAGCTGAAACACTGAGAGTTTCATTTCCTTGACCACTTTTTACTTGATGAGATGGGATCTCGCATTGATGAGTTGGAGAGGAGCATTGGAGAACTAACAAAAGAAATGGGAGCAGAAGAATCACATCCAAGTTCTTTGACCCCATCCACTCAAAGTAGTGGCCCCAAGTAACAACCATCCAAAGAGCAAGCTGCTGTGGCCACAAGATCTTAATTTTTTTTTCGTTTTAGATATGTATGCTTTGGAATTTACCTTTATGGATTTAAAGGGGTTTTGATTGAGAACAATGGGTGGATTCAAGCTTGTATTGCATGTTATAAAGTGTATTAGAATGAGGAATTGAAGAAGAATGTGAATGTGAAATTGTCGTCCTGGTCTGTTTCTAAGTGGAATATCATGCTGTCATTTTTCTTTTTGGCTTGTGTTGGCTGGTAACGATATGTCTATCTTAATGTATTTTCTTATTACTAGCTAATGGAATCAGAGAATGTCCATTATAATTTTTGCCCCTACTAGAAGTAACTCCTGTTCAAAATAGTTATCTAGCAGCATATAAAGTAGGGAGTGTTTTACAGGTATGGGTTAATGATCTCATTGATCAATATAGGATAAATATTGATCCTGTTCGGTTCTCTTTTGGGATTTGAAATTTGTTGGCCCCATTGATTTCAGATAATGTATTTTTTTAATGATTAATGGCCTAAAAAAAGCAATAGGATAGAGAGGTACGCAACCTCGTGAATCAATGTATGAGTTGAGTGTTTTTGTGGCTACAGTCCACACGCATGTGATGGGTTTAATTTTAGTAAAATAATATTTGTTGACGGTGATTCAACATATGCCTGCACTGATTTCTTACCAGAAGGAGCTTTGTCATTATAGTTGTAAAATGAAACGGTAAGCAGGCCCTGTTAAAAACTTGTGGTTGATACTGCAAGCTCTGCCTGATTGATTGTTTTAGTTAGAACTCAGTCTATAATTTGTTTCAATGTACATTTCACATTGTGAGATTTGTGGTACTATTATTTACAAATGATTGAAGTGATAATTCTGTTAACAAATGCATATTACATGAAGAAATTTGACTGTTATCCCTCTCCGAACTTTTTTTTAAATTTCTAATGGAAATATTTATAACAATCACTGTTCTTTTTAATTGTATAATTATCATAATTAAAGGTAAAAGTTAGTTCTTGAGAGTAAAACCACACGTTTCATATAATACGTCCAATGGTGTTAAATGGCTCGTAACTGATAACATGCACTGTAAAAATTCTTTCAGGTTTTAATAAATCACAACGCAACCATGAATTTCTTAGATGCAATAATGCATTTTATCATACGGTTGGGTAGGTTTTTTTAATTTTAAAACCGTAAGCAAATCTAATTATCAAGTATGCCGAAAGAATATTTTGTAACGAGCAATTCAGTTCATTTTGTAACGAGCTAGTGAAGCCCATTGAAAGAATATTTTGTTGAAGTTGTGTTTAAAAACCATGACAAATGTAGCACCTTTTATGGAAGCAAATTCATTGTGAGCCAAAATGGTGGATCATAACCAACCGTATGAGACGAGAATGAATAAAAAATTATTTATTGCAAAACAAGATGCTATCTAATCTCTAATGACCTTGTTTGTGCATTTTATAACTCTGAAAATGTATAGCTGTTTTTTTAATCATGCAACTAAAATATCATTATGATCTAATGAACGTATCAACATTTTACATGTAAAGACATTTATTCCCCCTAAAACAACACAACCTTTTTAATTAAATTACCAAACAAAAAGCAAATTTGTTGACATTAATACAAACATAAAACCAAAAAAAGGTGCAGAAAACAAAGTTAAATCATTTTTACATATTATTCTTTACACCGAGGATGTTCCTACCTAAAAATCCTTTTAATTATATTATACTAACAAAAACAACATTTTTAACATCAATAAATGCATCTTGTGTATAATAAGGTCTCATCACAACATATTAGTGTCACACACGATATCGTACCAGCACACCTCTAATAAATATACAGCACAGAGATTTAAAACGTTCTTTACACCAACAATCCTCTCACCAAAAAAAAAAAAAACATTTTAATTAAATTCATCATATCTCGGTGGTTATGGAACACCACCCAGTACAACATAAATTCAACATCCATGCACTTTAGTTGGAAAAGAAAACCAACAAAAGATGCTTTCCACCCCAGTTAAACTCACATCTATCAAAATGCCCAAGTATTAGTTTCAAACATTACTCTGTTAAAAAAAACTAAAATATACAGCATACAAAGTTAAATCTTTGTTACATTGAGCAACTATCACCTACTCAACGCACATGATGTTCCTTCCACAAAAGATCCTCCTACAAGAATAAAAAAACAAGAATCAAATAACATTACAATGACAATGCCAATGAGATACTCAATCTGAATAAACAGTTGGAAAAAATTACATTTGCATAGAAACACAAGTTAGCAACATAAGTTCTAACATGATGCACTAGATGCCAATTTTCAGTTTATTCACAATGACATGAACGTGGAGAAAAGAAGTGGCATGAAAAACCTGCTGCTAAGTGCACAGGCACACAAAAAGCCATTGATCATTCGGAGGGATTTTAACTGTCTTAAGATATTATGGCTTGCTTATTAATATCTTAAGATATTATGGCTTGCTTATTAATATCTTAAGATATTATGACTTTCTTATTAATATCTATATTCAACTATGGAGAAACATGTGATTTGCATTCCACCTCTCTACACTCAATTTTATGCACTTAGCAGGGTTTATTCCTGCATTCGAAGGATTTTAGCTGTCTTAAGATATTATGGCTTACTTATTAATATCTATCTGTTTTTACGCACTTTCACAGCTGCAAACCAACCTCAAGCCCTATGTGCTTATGTGGACAATGTTGAATTAAGAAAGGTAATAGTTTCGCAACAATGCATACCATATGTTCAGGTATGTACTCTAATTTTCAATTATATTTACCTTGGTGGAGGAGGTTCAAAAGTCACCAAGGGTAATACCTCCTATCTGGTAGGGTTTTGTGTAATACAATGATACATCCATATGCTTCCATTCCTCCTCTCTCCCCTGCTCTCCCTCTCTCCTTTCCCGTGGTCCCTCTCCCTTGACTTGGTTGCTTTCTAAAGAGAAGCATCGGACAAGCATTCATCACTTGTAAATATCAAGCTGCTACCTTGAAAGAACACAGAAAAATCCCAAACCGGCAAATTCCCATCCAAGCATTCAAACACTATCTTTGGAAATTAAAAGAAAATACCCTTAATATACAGGCAATTGGACCGGGAGGCACAAAGGAGGGGCAAAAACAAACTTTGAAATTAAATATACGGAAAGCTACAAATGAACTTGCAAACAAGACACCAAATGTGAAAAACGTAAAGTTCAAAAGCTACCCAATATTTAATTGTTATATCAAAGTATTAATTCCTTGGGAGGTATATATTTAATTGTTATCCCTGTTGCTAGTTGAGAAGACACCACCCCAGTCAACCCAAAAATAAGGCCCCTCAACTAATTTCTAACACAATACCATCTGCCCCCAGTGTCTCATCCACCATTGCCTGTAGACAGGAAGCTTCGATTTGCTGAAAAACATGGAGACACATCATATCCATTCCGCCTTAAAATATTTAAACAGACATAACTGTAAACTGATGATAATACGTCAACCATTTCATTCTTTCTCTAACATCTGGCCACGAAGAACATTGATTTAAAAACTAAAAAAATTGTGCGTGTCACTACACCTTCTCGTCCCAGTCTACAATGCCTCAAACTTCCATGACATAAAAACAATGGATATTATGCAACGAGAAAATTAAAAATGAGAGACATTGTCGTACAGCTAAAAAGAAATGTTGGCCAACATTAATAATGATCTCCTTCATGGAAATTCAATGAAAAATAATCTATCCTCACCTCCAACAACATATGACATATAAAGAATAGGAACACCACTATCAGCACTATCCCAATCTATGTTGCAAACGGGGTGAGCTTGGAAACTCTTGAGAAGGTGATACGTTGTGCTCAAGGTCTACAGAAGATGGAGATGAAAGTCCACAATTGAGCTTGCCCTTGCATCCATCATACAACTATTAGAGCCTTCTATATGCATGAATGTAGAGGAATCAAGGACATACATTTACTGTTTGACAAAATGCCTTCAAGGCAAAAATAGTTTAAGCAATGTACAAATTTATTTCGCAAAGAAGTTTTACAAGAAAATAAATATTACACAGCCAATATCCAAAAACTAGGGCTAACAAAGATAATATGTATATCCATTAATGGAAACCAACTTATTCAAGGGGGAAATCAAAGGTTTTAACTAAAACCACGTTAAACAAATTGTAAAGACCTTTGGCGCCACCTGCAAATAGGGAATCCCTCACACTTCTACCCTTGCCCACTGATTGCACCCTGCTTCTACCTATATGGACCTTAATAAAGACTAATTGGATTTCACTATACCATGCATTGAAAAAATAAAAACTAACAAAAACACAAAACATAGGATAGCGCTACTTAATCTCTAAGGGAATCCCTCACACTTCTACCCTTGCCCACTGATTGCACCCTGCTTCTACCTATAATGGACCTTATTAAAAACTAATTGGATTTCACTATACCGTGCATTGAAAAAATAAAAACTAACAAAAACACAAAACATAGGATAGTGCTACTTAATCTCTAAGTGGCATGCTTATGAGGAGAACATGAAGCAGATATGCCATCTCACTAGACAATTGGAGTAAGTCGGACATATCCACAGTGCAAACAATGCAACAATTTGGAGCAAGTGGACACATTTGCAGGATCTCCTTCAGCACCACTTGTAGACAAGGAAGCTCCCAAATGTTTGGCTCCCTCACACTTCTGCCCTTGCATACCACACCCTTCCATCCTGTCCTATTCCTTCATCTAGGCTTCAAGGTTCAAAATGATTTATGTCATGGCCCACTATGCTAGCAACATCGTTGTGTTGGTTCTCGAAATATCATTTCCTACACACTATTGAAAATTAAAAAAGCCTTCTAGAATATCGGAGAGAAAAATAAACAATTATGTTTTGTTGTATCCAAAGATCATGCCCTCGTCGTCCAACTTATCCTCGGCTGGCCAAGCTTGTAATGAATAGGTGGATGTCAAGCATCTTATAAGAAGTCATTGCAATGTGGAGGATTCACTGTATGACAGTTGAAGCTAAATGTATGGAAGTAGTACCGTGCAAGTCAAGCTAAATGATAAGGCTTGCAACCAAATACCAAATGAGTGAGAACAACCAATAAAGTGAAAACAAGCAGTGCTCATGGTGAGTATGAAAGCATGACATTTTGAAGCACTAATAAGGTGAGAGCAAGTCGAACATCATACGAAGAGATCAAATTTTGAGAATGGGGTGTTATGGCAATCATGAGTGATACCTGCATGAGCATTGAGCTTAATAGATGACAATGTTAATGCCAATAAATTGAAGACAATTGTGGCAAAATATCCAAGACAGGTCGAGCTAGTAGTGTGCCATACACATTTTGCTCACCCTCGGACACAAGGATCCTTTCTACTTAAAATTCCCAAATTTGTGGGTCATGCACAATCAACCACATGTTCGAAATGGAGGTCAACATGTTTCACTAGTGGCCTTAGGGAGATCAAACCATTTTTTTTAGGAATGGCACATTTGAATAGGGATTTTTAACTAATATCTTGCCATTTGGTATATCCAATCCTCCCAATAAACAATTGTTTGGGTGGAAAACAAGAAGACTCCTCTAAGAAAAGTACTTGGCTTATTAGAGCTTTTGAGAGAGGGTCAATTGGGACTTTTTAATGTAGATGGAACATTTGTTTGGTTGGCCAAAGGTACAAAGAACATATCTAAGATTGTATGGATAGAGCTTTGACCATCCTGTAGATAGCTAATTGCCCAGAAAGAAATTCAGTGAACGCCAAAATCTTGTTTCTTGGAAGAATTATTTAGATCCAACTCCTCTTTTCTCTTTTTAAATGTATGTTTATAATTACAACTTTGTCGGGTTTAAGCTGAAGTGGAATGATTCTGTTATGATTGGCACAACAATTTTAATGGGGGCATTCATCTTTTCAATGATTAGATTCCTAGAATGGCCAACAAATATATCTATAAATTCAGCACAAAAGAGTCTTCACTCTATCACTTACACAGTCATGTCTTTGAGCCGAATGTGTTCTCATGATTTATCGTGGACATGCGAGGAGGTGTTAAATTCTATATCAGCATTTAGAACCATTTTCCCATTTTTTGAAATGTCATTTCTTGCGCACCATCAAAAGTTAAAACAACCATGAACAAGAATGGATTCCCGACCAAGAACAATGAGCCGACTGATTGAATGGCTTGTCTGTGAAATCAGGGGAGCAGAACAAATGTTTTTAAGAATAAACCATGCACAAAAAGAATGCATTTTGATTCATCCAAGTGCAAAATCAACGACAAACATTAATATTCCATTCAATGGGCCAGATTATCCTGATGGTTGTCCATGTGCAAAAAGAATGCATTTTGATTCATCCAAGTGCAAAATCAACGACAAACATTAATATTCCATTCAATGGGCCAGATTATCCTGATGGTTGGCCATCGATGTGCACTGTTCAAGCAAAGGTCTCACGGTACATGTTATGCCTTTGGCATGACAAGTATATAGAAATTTGACCATCTATAAAAACACTTTTATAATGAATATTACCAAATCAAAAGGTTTTTGGACATATCAAATTTATGATTGATACCGACAGATATTAAACCATATTCATTAACCCAAAGGAAGAATAATAAACCATATTTCAGGGAGTTCGTTAAATTCCTATTGTTGTGCCAATATCCCTTAACCCCCACCTTTTAAAAGTTAAAATAGTAACACTCTTGGTTGATATGTATGTGCATCAAATCATATTGTTGTACAAAGCAAAACCCTTTAAAAAGATATATTTGTAAATATTGAAGTTGAAGTAAACATTTGATCAGCCTATTGATTATGAGACCTTTCACTTTAAATGTTGCCATTTTCCTGCAACACTTACCACAGACCCCTCCATTGTAGAAAAATGTAGGTAAAAACCGAAAACAAAAAGAACACAAAGAGGAGTATTCATTGCTTTTAAATCAGCAGTTGGGTGCACAACAATCCTCCTGTAAGAAAACAAAACTCCTCGTGAAGAAACATACCAAATGGCAAAACCTACATGTAACATTAGAGATCTTAAATCATCTTTTATGCTTCAAACACTCACCTCTAGAATTAAATAACATTCAAAACATTTTATTGTCTCCTAGCTTGCCTGCATGCTATACTGATATTTACAATATATGGATCTTATTATAGGGAGGAGTGAAACTAGAAACTTTTTCAGTTTCTAGCTTCATAGAATTTGTTATCACCTATAAATTTCTTCTTCGACAATTAGCAGGCAACTACATTTTTCATTAAGCTTCAATGCTCTACAACGAGATGATTGTGGGAAGGTAACTTTTTGATCCAAGAGGATGCCCACAAACAATCTTAAATTGTGATGAAACTGCCTGCACATCGAAAAGCTCGTCGAGAGCTTTCCAATGCGTTTTGAACAGGGTCAATCTGACTTTGTACGCAAAAGTTATGGCTCGCTGAAGTTGAAGGCAAACATGTAAAAAATATGACAAAAAATAGTGTTGACATCATCCTACTGACTAGACTTGCTAGGCAGCATCACATGGTGACACGTGGCAGAGAGGAACAAATGGGTTTGTTCGGTTTTGGCCTTCGGATCCACGCTATCTGTCGATTGGGGGCCCATCAACTAGTGGGGTCCTCTTTTTGTAAGGAGGGAGATGCTGTTGACTTTCTTCACAACATTATAGAAGTGTTTTCCATATAAACTATGTTGCAGGCTTTCCCACAACTAATGTGGGATTTAAATTCCTCATATTTGCAAAGCTTAGCACCTAAAGCCATATGGAGAGATTTCAAGCCAAGCCAAGACCAAGTTTAACGCATGGGATAGCCCTAAGACCACGAATACTTCTTTTAAAGCTTGGTTTGTTGCACATCCCAGGTAATGTAGAATAAAACATTATCCAAGTCGACCTTAAAGGGTTTCAAGACTATTTTAAACCTTTAAACATTTCAACAGACCACAAACGTGGGATTTCATGGCATATAAAAGATAAGGGGCGAATTTGGAGAGATTTGACCCCCTGCCCTCTAGCAAAAAGATAAAGACTCTTTGCCAATAGGCCATATAGGCTGAAATAATATAAAAAGGAGTACGTTTTATTTGTAGAGGACGGATTCTTGGCCCTTTGTAAAGAAGAAAGCAAATATGTCCTTTTATTGTAGGAAGAGCTATTGGGAGTTTGTACCAAGGCAATCATCGACTTCCTAGAGGCAGAGGCAGAAGCAGAGACAGAGAGTTAGTTGCAGACCAAAGTTATTATTTGATGTAAAGATTGTACAAAAAGTGTATTTTGCATCATTAATAAATCAGTTCAAGTGCTTTTCAGACTTGGGGATGTAGCTTAATAGGGGCTCCTTTATCAAGCTTGGTTTGCATTTTTCTGTATTTTATCATTTGCTTGCTGTTTATTATCAGTTTTAAATTTGATTTTAATCAATTGAGCCGATTTTTAACGTAAAGACGGGAAATTGAGAAAACTATAATAAGTATCCAAAATCGGTTAATTTGATAAGTGAAACACTTAAAAACTTTTTTCGGATCACTTTAACTGTCAGCAGACTTAAGTATTCTGTATGGTCACAAATAGCTTGTTAAATGATAAAATATGAGCACATATAAAAGTATCCATTGACCAAAAACAAGCACAAGTTTTCTTGTCGTTAGTGGTTCTTAACTAACTCTTAATAATGTGAAATTCCTATCGAGGACTTCTCAGAATACCATGGAGACCTCAGCCCACCTGTTTGTTTCAGGTAAATTTCCACAGCAAAAATGGGATGCAGCTTATAATAAAATAGATATAAGTGCTTCCACTTCAACAGCACTCACGGACATTATCTCATACTGGCAAGAACAAACATATCATCCGGTCTTCTAAGCAGAGTATGATGAATGATACTGGCATTCATTAATTTAACTCTGTTGCCTTTTAAATCATTGTTTAATACATATGGATAACTCTACATCAACTGTCAACAGCAATCAATCCAGATTAAGTTGGTGGATATCTAGAACAAAGTAGAATGCAAGATCATATATCATTACGAGCTGGAATAGATTGCCAACTGGCAGAAATCTGTTGAATCAGTAGTTTTTATAAAGCCATTTTTTTCGCTGATTAGAGACTGTTTATTTTTGAATTCTACTCCCATGTTAATGTGCTCTAGCCACAAGGTAAATGATGCCTGATATAAGAATGGTTGACTACATCAGGGAGTACAATTTGGTGAAGCTAATTTTTTGCTGGTGACTATGTTGAATCAAGGATTTCTAGCCCCAAGGGCTTATGAATTTTAAACCCAGGCCTCAACAAGTGTGTCCAAATGAAGAGTCTTCTTTGAAACATAGAGATAACGCTAAACGAGGTCCCGTGACTAAGAGTTGTGAAGATAACCGGTGTAATAGCAAGATATTATATTCAGCATGTTAAACAAATATCAGAACATAGCAAAAATTGTCCCCGAGGATAAGTGATCAGGTGGCATTTGAACTTAAATTGGCAAGGAATGATGAAACCAAGACCAGTAACATGGGAACAATTGGTCTTAAAAATTTACAATGGTACATGTCATCGATTGGAGAACCTGAAATATTGAATGAAAAGTTAAAACTGAGGAAACTAAAACATTTACAGTGATGCATGACTTTCCACATTGGGGTCGAGGGAGTTCCACTTGGGAGACAAAGCACTTTGACTAAGTGGTGAGACTTGAGTGCACAGCGACTGTGTTATAAGCCTAGATAAACTTGTATTGAAATTGATAAAAATTCTGGGAACAAAAAAAAGGCCTATAAGATTTTGAAATATGATGTGAAAGTAAACAGATTTAAAAACTATAATTTTTACTAGGGAAAAAAAGTATAACTGTTCTGAATATAATCAATGAACAAACAGACCTTAATTCATCGTAGAGCAAAATTTCTTTTTCTTCTAAAACAGCAAAACTATCCATAGCACACACATATATAGCCTTTCATGCCTTTATTGCTTTATTAAATCTTTTCCCAGAATACTTATATTTTCCTATTTCCCTAAAATAACTTTAACATTTGGATTTTATTGTCATCCTATTTTTCTAGTATAGCTTTATTCCTATCTTTTTATGGGACAATTTTGAGCTCGTTACAGTCTGCCCCTCCTGATTTGGTTGGTCCCCAATCCATGTTTGAATAACGAAGGATGCTCCCACGAGGCATCTTCTACACCTTCCATTGCACCAAATATTCTGGAAGAACCCTTGTTTCTTAGCCTTTCATCTACGGTAGCCAAGATTATAGCCATATTTCATAGTCTTCTTATTCACAATTCCTGTTTATCCATCAGTCCGAGGGGTGCTACCACTTTACGGGATAATTTTGGGCATGTTAGAGTCTGCCCTCCTCATTTGATTGGTCCCCTATCCGTGTTTAAATAATGAAAAAGTTGAAGCATGTCAGGTCCCTCCCAAGAGGCAGCTTTTACAGAAGCTCTGTTTCTTAGCCTTTCATCTGCGGTAGCCAAGATTATAGGTCATATTTCTTAGCCTTCTTATTCACAGTTTCTGATTTCCCATCAGTCTGAGGTGATACCAATTTAATCAAAAAGCTCCTTCCAAGTTAAGGTGGTACCAATCATCTCAAAAAAGCTCTTTCCAAAAATTACTAGTGAATTTTGGATCAATGTCACTCAGAATAGTATGAGATAGCCCGTGCAACTTAAAAATGATAAATCTTCTCCATAAAGACAATTGCAAGCTGGTGGGCTTCATAAGTGATATCAAACAAATAAAGTGGACATATTTAGTTAATCAGTCAACAACCACAAACATTAAGTCCTTTACAATTTATTTCAGAGACTTAATGTAAAAGATAACATAAAACAAAAACAAAACCTCTTACCTCTCATTCCATTATTGCATGCTTACCTTTTGATGCTCTCTTTGCTCATTTAGGTTTGATACTTCATCAAGAAACATTGTTATCATTTTCCTACACTAGTACGAGTGCCCATTTGTTGCCAAGGTGATTGAGGAGCTTGAAAGGAAGGGGATTCTTTGATTATTCATTATAAGTTTTTTACCTTTTTTTGTTTTTTTTTTCTTTGTTTTCAATCTTCACACACTTCTCATTCTAATTTTGATGTTTATTGGTTTCATTTTAAATATTTAAAACGTGTTTGTCATTTACTTAACAAGTTGTCAACTACATGTTGTGCCTAAGTAGCTAATATGGCACGCCTAGGGCACCTGGTACCAGTACAAAACGCATATGCAGTACGGGTACATACCTGGCCGTATCCGGACCTGCCTGACCGTATCCTGGCATTTTCAGGCCCAAAACTATGTTTTTTTTTTTCTAGTTTAAATTTAATATATCATTACAGCAGAAATTACAGTTTTCACAACATTATTCTACAGAAGGTACAGTTTAAATTTAATATATCATTACAGAAATTACAGTTTTCACAGCACCATTATTCTACAGAAGGTACTAAATACAAGCCATCATAAACATGGATAAAAATAGTATGTATGAGATAAATCATAAATGTAATAAACACCTCAACTAGATATGGTAGGGACAAATGAAATTATGAATGTATGAGTAGTTTGTTGTGGTTATTTAGCTTGTTTTGTTTTTCATATGCATAATATGTGGTTAATTCCTAGTTAGTAAGCTGGAATTTATATTTTTTTATTTTCACACACACACACACATAGTGTACGGCCGTATCCAGTGCCATATGTATCAAATACTCTATATCCAAAACGTGTCGGCTACTTAATGTTGTGCGCTAGGGCCGAGGGTTAAAAAATAATTTTCTTCCCTTATGGTGTTGGTTTTTAAACTTGTAGTTGTAAATAAAGAGAATATCACTATAGTGACAACTCGTTCTACCTCCTTTGGCGAACCCCAATTAAAAATCAATTCACATTTATTGTTATGGAGGCATGTCACAATGTTAGAGCAACTTCTAGGTGGTGGGTGTTTTCTTTGGCAATGCCATGATTGCGATAACGAAATCAAAAGCTCATATAGTTGGGTGAAATCCCACTTGTGTGCAATACCAAGTCAAGGCATTCGAACTCGCAAAGCAAGTAACAATGTAGAGATGCCAACAACAATATTTTTGGAGTACATCAAGGAGACACAGATGCAACCTATGTCATGAAAGCGATCATGCTTTGTCAACAAAGGGATCTTCATCTTGATCAATAAGGCCACCGATTGCCCCATCTCATAGTGGTTCCCCAATTGTGGCTCGATACATCCATTTACGACTTTACACCTTCTTGCACAAGACAAGGATTCAACTCTTTCACGAAAGAGGACTTAAGAAATGTTGCAAAGGTCCTTTCAAAATGAGAGCAAGGATATCATATATCAACACATCGCATGATGTGTGTATGCAAATGGTTTGTCATTCAATGTTGTCAAATCACCATATTGGCAAGATATGGTGAGAGCAATCAACAAGGCCCCAAAAGAGTACAAAGGGCTAAGTTATGAGAAGCTCCACACCACCCTATTGGAAAAGAAAAAAATATGTAGAATCTCCATTGTAGCCAAACAAATATTCATGTACCAAAATGGGAGTGTCCATCATTTCCAATGGATGGAAAGATGTAAGAAATTGGTCTTTGATCAATGTGGTCAGCAACTTGCAGGATACCCTAAAGGGGCAATATTTTTAAAGCGAATTGATTGAGAGGGGAATGTAAAGGATGCCCAATTCATTGCCATCATCCTCTTTGAAGCCATTACGACTGTGGAGCCCCAAAATGTTGTCCAAATCATAACGGACAACACTAAAAATTGCAAAGCCACTAGGATGTTAATAGAAGCAAGGTATATGTACATTTTTTGGACACCTTATGTTGTCCACTCATTCAACTTGATGTTGAAAGAGTTGGGCAACAAAATTGAGTGGATTAAGCACATGTATGCCGAGGGTGAAGAGATCCAAATGTTTGTGACTAACCATCACTAGTAGCAAGATCCTACTCGCATTTGGAGCTGCTAAAGGTAAGGAAAACTATTTTTCTTTTATCTATCATGTAAGTTTTTAAAAATGTATTACTTGTAGCTTTGAAGTTTTTGAAAGCTTTTAAATTTTTGTTTGTCATTTCTTACTAGGTTAAGATGATTTGTATCACACACAATGATCTTGAGACGACCTATAAAGGTGCAAGAGGCACTTGGCAAGAGGGTCACTTGCAACCTATGGGTTGCGTGGAGACAATCAAACATTGAACAAACCCAAAAAGTGTAGGAGTTAAACTTAAATGTTGATAGGTGGTATTGTGTGCAATACTTGTTAAGTTTTATCAAAGCCCATTATGAGTATGATCCACTTTACTAACATAGAACAACCATGTCTAGGAGAGATATATGATGGCATCGATTCAATGATTGATAAGATAAATACCATCATATATGAAAAAGAGCAAGATCCCAAGGAAACATTTTTTAAACAAGAAAAATCATACCTCATTAAGCAATGGACCAAAATGACCACCCGTTGCATCTCCTTTCTATGTCGTGAAAGTGCCACCATAAATTGATGTTGAAGTCAATTGGCGTTCTCAAGCTCTTCCCCGATCTTGAGGTCTAAGACATGATAGTAACCATGTTTGAAAATCTCATAGCCCCCACAAGCCATAGCCTTTACACCCTTTAAAACAAATATAAAAAGAATTTTCATATGTGGTGGTACCTCCATGGTCAAAGTCTCATCACAGGTAAGATTTTTTTTTTTAAATTCTCTTTCCTTCTTTTGTTTTTTTAATTTTAGTTTGTGTTTTTACTTTTATAAATTTTAATTTTGCATTGAATTTGCCTCAATATATTGCACTTTCATCATCGCCTCTGAGCAAAATTGGAGTACATACAACTTCATCCACTCACAAAAGCACAACAAGTTGGAGGCAAAAAGGCCAAGGAGTTGGTGTATATACATTCCAACTTGCACTTTCTATCACACAAGCATTCAAAGTATAAGGGCAACAACACATTGAGATGTTGACTAAGATACTTCCATTTCAAATTTCAAATCTCTCATTACATGATGCGGAGACTTTTTTTGGTACCACAGACCTACATACATGTGGGGTTCTTTAGTGGTAGTGGGAGTGTTTCGAGTATATGCGGTTCTAATGAATTGCATCATGATGTTGATGTTGATGTTGATGTTGATGTACTCGATGAAGAGCAATATGATGACTATTGAATACTAGTTTTATGTAATAATTAATTTTAGTATTTATCATAACATTTGTGACTTGTCATTTGGCATTTGGTTGGTTTTATATGAATAGTTTCTTGTGGTTATTTAGCTTATTTTGTTTTTTATATGTATTATGTAGTTTGTTCCTATTTATTAGGCTAGAATTTTTTTTTTTCAATTTCTATATTGTTTTTGCACGACCATATCCAAAATCAGACCCGTATTAAAATATTGCTTCATCCATGTATAAAATTCTTTATATCCGTACATGTATGTATGCAAAACATATCAACAACTTTGGAGTAATGATAATGGGTTTTGTACCCTTTTTCAAATTGATGATATTGTTAGCATATGCAAAGAGAAGAAAGAATTCAAAAAGGCAAACTGCACCGCATCGAATGATTCAAGCAAGGTGTATTTATTATGAGAGAGGTAGTTACATTTGATCTTTAGTTACAACTGTTTACACCCTCCTAAACTGATTATGAACCGTATCGTTCATTATATATTCATCACCCCCTCTTAATGACTAAATTGGAAACAATACTAAGTTTGTCCCAAATTTTACAAATGATCGAAACCCATATGTTTAGTCATTAGGTCTATAGATTGGGTCATAGATTGTACTTCAAAATCAGCAGTCCATTGTTGTGTTGCGGTTGTCGAATGGAGAAGAACCACAAAACAAAAAATTGGTCGTGTGAACAAAAGATATGGCAAGTGGTTTGTTGGTTCTTTATTACGTGATACATTGACCGCTGACGAATCATCAATGGTTGAGATTGTCACCCCATCTCAAGAGTGCTGAAATAAGAACCCGCACTCTGGAGATGGGGTTGACAAATGGATTGAAAAACTGTTCCAGGCTTGTGTAACCTGTTGGAGTCTATACAGAGACTCAGTTATCCTACAATCGAAGTCACCTCGATCATGTCCTTACAACACCATGTAGTGCTCATCCAACTTTCTCAATAAGAGAAATGTGACCATCTGTGTAGTAAGAGTTAGAACCAACTCCGCAATAGTAGGAGAAATAACCATCTTCATCTCATTTGTCTCAACAACGGGAGAAATAACCATCTCCACAGTAGTAGGAGTTAGAACCAACTCCTCATCTATTTGCTCATTTATCCCCCTCTATTGGGAAAGATCATTCAACATGTAATGAGCAAATTGTTCATGCTCTATTGTCCTTCAAGCAAGTACCTCTGAGCGAGTGGTTTGGCATGCCATCTCACCATGCACCATCAATGCATCTAGAATAGTGGAGTCTCCATCCACAACAAATTGTTCTTCAGAATGAGGAAATCCACTCTCCCAAGGCATATCTCGCTCTCGTACAATACACCGGTATAGTGGATACTCCTCCACAATAATTGCATGTAGGTTAATCGTATCCAAGTCAACATATTTGTGAGGAATGACATCCTCCCAAGGCACCGCAACCTCCTATTCATCCTATATGGTGGAGCTATCCTCCACACGTGCACTCATCTTGATCATAGCAGATCAACAAGCCAATACTTGACCATCTTCCCCAATACCAAGGGCAATTATTCGTCTCTATTTTACATCAAAGACAACACACTTCTTCCCATAGAAATTCACAAAAATATTGGGATTTTCAGTTAATTGACAAATAGATAGAAGATTCTTTTGTAAAGAAGGTACATATCTAATATTTTGTACCAACAGCTTTATCAAAGATTATTCAATACAAGGCATATATCTCTTATCCCTTCTACTACAAGTGATTTGCCATCTGCTAGTACTACTGATTCAAAACAGATATTTGCAGTAAATGAAACATACCAATCCCTGCAACATGAAAAGTGTGCAGACGCACTAGAGTCAATGATCCAACAACTAGTACCATTGTCATGTGAGCATGATGTCGTAAGACAATAAAGAGCATGCCCGTCATCCGAATCTCGTTCTTCTGCAACTACTGCCACATGTTCCTCATCACATGGCTTTTCATTCTATTGCGAAAGATCATACTTCTACTTCCGACAATCCTTCTTGAGGTGCCCAACCTTGTGACAATAATAGCATGTAACCTGATATTGAGTAGAAGACTCACCAAACTAACATTTTCACTTTCCCTTTGGTAGTGTGACAAGAGCACTCTCTAATTGGTCACAATTAGATTCTACCTAAATTTGTCTCTGCTCCTTTTGCAATAGGTAGGAACTCACCTTGTCAAACGTGAGTGTTTGACTTTCAACCATTAAATGGAGTGCCTCAACGAATGACTCATATGAAGGTACGTTGTTCAAACCAAAGCCACCATATCATCGTCATCCGCCTTTTTGTTGATGGAAGATAACTGGTCTCAGAGGTCTTTCATCTGAAGTAGGTGCTCAAACAACGATCCACCTTCTTGTAACTTTATGGAAAAGAGCATATTCTTCATGTATAACACCCGACTCTTTTCTGATGTCTGATATTTATCCCTCAGACTAGCCCACAACGTACTTCAAGCTAAAAGAGCATTCCGTACTTCCAAAAGATCATATCATCCGACATCGACAACTTGAGAAGCAATAACACTTCCTTATGACATTTGTCATAATCCGCAAAGTTCGTCGTTGGTCGACTTTCACTACCCATGATTATTTTATCACAATCACGAAACTCCGCATGAGTGCCCGCAATTTTTTGCGTCTCCAATAAAGTCAAGTGTGAAATATTTGCCATTTTATTGTTCCAAAGTAACGGAAATAATAAAATAAAATTTTGCCCACACTTAGTAAAACAATATTACTTTTTCCAACATATAGTATGAATACATGTGGCTAGAAAATATTGTTTTGCCCAAAAATATTAATCTTCCTTCAAACCCTTCGAGAGTATTCGACTCCTCGCGTTTTCCCTTGTTCTTCACACAACTATACCGATTTCTTTTGTTTTGTCCATACAAATGTGGTTTTGCCCTCGCGACTCAACGTATGGTGAACTATCATGTTTTTCTACCCTTACACAACACGAACCAAGATTTCCATGTGTTTTTGCCCTTGACTCATGCCCTTTCCTTCACACGGCTTACAACCGGGTAACTACATTTTTCTCCTTTCTACCCATGATTTCAAGCACTCACAACCACGAACTGGGTCACAATTTGTGCAAAAAACGACTATATTTGCCTCATGTTTTTCTTTCACAACTTTATGCCCTCGTCACAACGCTTCGGGGCCTCAAATGGTTATCTAACCATCTCCTCATGTGTGAATGGAGGAATTTCTTCCTTCTCTGCCCTAGCGTTTAGTATTTTTCTCCAAATACCTTCACGTTTTACCAAATTCGTGCCTTGTTAGGGCTTCCTCAAATTTCCAGTTCATGCCTCTTGGAGGCTTCCTCGAACTGCAACCTTGGATACTCTAATACCAATGTTAGCATATGCAAAGAGAAGAAAGACTTGAGAGAAGGCAAACTGCACCGCATCGAATGATTCAGGTAGGGTGTATTTATTATGAGAGAGGTAGTTACATTTGATCTTTAGTTACAATTGTTTATAACCTCCTAAACGATTATGAACAGATCACGGTTCATTATATATTCAACAAATATGCTCTTGACCCTTTCCTTATCAAGTGGAAGGCACTTAAGAAGATCATTGAACACCACTTGGTACTACTATAATACCTATTCACTAACTAAATATGTGTGGGTTTTGCCAAATTAATTCTAAACATGTAGGCCTTTCGCGGTGTGAGAATTAATTACATAATCTATATCACTTTGATTGATTTGCTTTTGCATCTTAGAAGCTAATATGATGAAGAAAATAGGGGGCTAGAAAACTCTAATTTCATGTTCTTTACCTTTTTGCATGAATTTCAAAAACAAATATTTAAGGGATAAGGAAAGATTTCACCAAGTCTATGAAAGCATTGTACACCTAATATCATATCAGCACCATCCAAAGGTGACATACAAAATATTAAAATCGTTGTACGCCTTGCTTTTACACATCTTTTCATGTGCCCTTGCTTTTGAAATAGCCACATCCAAATCAGCCTTCTTCAGCACCTTGACAAATATCCCTTTACTTCATCATGCAAAGCCATCCATACATATGTAGGCTTGTCTAGATATTGAAATAATGCAGAACTAGAATGCTAAGTGTTGTAAATTTACGTACTAGAAACCTGAATAGACTCTTGCATATTTTGTTGTAAATTTTGTAACTCTAAATACTGATCATCACTAGTGTTTTCTTGAACACCTCAAAGAAGAGAGAAAAAATCATACAAGCCGAGTAAGGTTTCCAGTAATGTTAGTTCAGTGATGTCTCCATTGTTTTGTGAGTCGCATTGTATAGTTGGTCTCCAAAGGTGTATCCCCAATATATGGTGCTGCTTATGTCTCCAAAATTAAAGTTGCACTTGTTTCTAAAAATTGCATGCTATTAGGTGCCATTGTTCTACACTGCAACTTATATGGATGTTAATTTCACTGTGTTAATTTTTAGTTACGAGAGTGGCAAGTATGGGCAGGTATAAGTACAACAGCATACAAGTGCATAAATATGCCTCAGTAAATCAATAAAAAATTATATATTTCACTGTGTTGAGCCAAATATCATGTCACAACCCTCAATAATAGGTAGGGGCAGATTGCTAAAATTTGTAAATTTCAAACAATGATATTGTACTCTGAAATGTCATAATTCACCCATAGAATAATAAACTAATCAAATGAATTAATCTCGGATAAACACAATAATAAATTCTATGCCAAATGATAATCTATAGAACAAATAATACCATTCTGTAAATATTAAACCCCAACTACTTTGATATTTGTAAGTACAATACAAACCTGACCAATAACATCACATAGTATATCAAGATAATATATTCTTAGTGGATGTTTGCAGAACTGGTGATGCAAACTATCATATCAAAAACACACAAACATGCTCAAGGTAGCCAATCTAGCTATGCAGTTCAAACAAAATAACCTCTCAAGACCATTATCCTAGAGCAGGCACATTCTCCAATGATAAAGCAAAACCAGGCAGCTATGTACTCACAATATTGAACAATTTCCACGTGACTTTTTCCTTTTCTTTTCCTTCTGCTTTGGCGGTTGGATTACAACCTTGATTGCCGCATCAAACACAGCTTTAATATTCTGCAAATAAGGAGAATTGTATATTTAAAAGGTACATGTCCAGAACAACAAAGACCCTAAACACCTGTGCTGCATTTTTAAAAATTAGCTGAGAGCCTTTGACACTTTTGGCCAGTGATTATTTTCACAAATGTACAAAACCCAGCGTTGATAAATTAAAATTTCTAAGTTTCAACTTAATTACCTGCTGGGTCTTTGAGCTGCACTCTATATATGAAGCGGCTCCAATCTGTTTCCTCAGTTCCTCTCCCTAATAGAAAGCAGAACAGCTTTAAAATCTTTCATGAAATAACGCAATGACCTACCCAAGACTTAATGCTGAAAGACAAAGCGTTATAGAAGGTAAAAATAATAAAATAGCTCTTCCAAGCAAGAAACATACTTCTGTGGTTGTCACAGGTACAGAACCAGGATGGTCAGCCAAGTAATGTTTATCTTCACGGAGATCTGCAACACAAATATTTCTCGTAAGATTAAAGAGATATGTTTGGAGTCAAGTTTAAAAAACAAGAAATGTACTCACACTCCTTGAGGAAATTACAACCAATGCTATAAAATTTGTATAGCCATAAAAGTGGGCAACATTTCTAACCTAATTTGGTTCCAACCAAAACAAGTGGCACACCAGGAGCATAATGTCTCAGCTCAGTAACCCACTGCAAAACAATGAGATCAGAAACCCTTTTCTAAGAAGCTATTGTCATACATTTGAAAACAAGAATGAAATAAAATTCATACAAATGTTGGTAAGGAGCCCATAATGACACAGAAACAGATAGTAATACCTTTTTAGAAATATTTTCATAGCTAGCCCTGCTAACTAAGGAAAATGCCAAGACAAAAACATCCGCTCCTCTATAACTGAGAGGCCTCAGCCTGTTGTAGTCCTCCTGACCTAGAAAGATAAAATCAAAATCCTCCTCAGTATAAGTAGTTGAGGTCCACCCACAAGACAAAAAGTAGCTTTTGACAGTGAAGTAAAATACTCCCAAGGACAATCCAGGGGATGTTGTGAATGCATATGGGGGTCATTTGTAGAAACGTTACCCAGGTTCAAATCTCCTCACTGTAATAAGATAGCCTATTACTCCAGTGGATATGTATGGTACATTCATGTGTGACCCATGCTAGTGAATCTTAGAATGGGGTCCAGGATTTATCCAGCAAAAAAACATTCTCAAACGTGAGTATTTGAATCTACTGATATCGTGCTAACAAATCTTAAGGATGTGTCCCAAGATTTACCAAACACAAAAAATATCCTCAAGCATACATGCCTCATTGAATATTGAATCTACTGAAATCTGTAAACGAATACGGGAACTTCTGTCATTGAATTCAAGCTTTTAATGCGTCTCAAGCTATTAATTAATGTCTACTAGAGTGGCATAAGACAAACAAACACTCTATACTGTTATTGAAAGGATGACAAAAATAAATAAATACCTGCTGTATCCCACAAACCCAAATTTACAGTGTTTCCATCAATAACTACATTTGCACTGAAGTTATCAAATACTGTAGGTATGTAGTCCTGCAGCGAATGGATAAAATCAAATAATAAATAAACGAAATACAAAAGAAAGAAAAAAGTACATAATTATTCGGAGATTATAGAGTACAAGCTAAAACTAACTAGAGCAACTAAATAAGTAAACAGCAAATTGTAATTTGCTACACTCACATAGGGAACTTGTTGCTGGTGTAGCAAATAAGCATACAAGTTTTCCCAACGGCTCCATCCCCAACTGTCACGCATTTTATAAACCTAGAAGGGTTCATTGCCATACTGAACTACTCACGAGCCCAAATATGCAAATAATCTAACTCTGTCTTTTCTTTTAACACGCTCAAGTTTTCATTGCTTGGATTAGTCAGTGAATACGCTGCTTCACAGCGCTGTATCTGCGAGTCCTTTTTTGGGGGGGAAGTATACAGAACTAACGCTGCATTTTGTCGCAAAACATACCGAATTTGACAGGTTAAGTAGTAGAGAATGACGCGATGAGAGTACGAGTTTAAGACCTAAACAAGCGGAAATTCTTAAAAGGTGAAAAAATTTTGACACAAAGACACAGTGAAATCATAAATGTTGTCAAACTTGACACGTCTATTAATTTTCTTTTAAAAGTAAAGAAACGAGAATATCGGGGCCAGAGAGCAAAAACCACATAAATGCACGGAATTTTTAAAAGCTTCAACTGGTCGGAAGAATTTTTCACCTCAACGTACAAAAACTCCGAATATGACCCAAAATTTAACAGATACGCCGAAGGTAACTAGTATTTAACGTTAAAACCACAATATAAACAAAAGAAAAAAAAAAACAGAGTCAAAATGCAACTAGTAAAACAAAATGCGCATGACTCCGAATACTACAATAATTTTTTGATCTACGACGACAAAATTTAACGAGAAAACCTCAATAAACCCCAGAATTTAACAAATTAAAACCACGGAAGCAAATATATAACTCGAAAAGCACAGAATGTAAACAGAAGATAAAAATTTGAGGCTAGAAAGCAAATACTCGCACAAAATGTGTAGAAAACATGGAACGAAGCAACAATTTCAGATTTACACCAAAAATCTCCAGAAAAATATGCAGCAAACAGCTTTGAAGACAAAATACAGCAGATTTTCTGGTTAAAAACAGACGTAAACAAAATAAGCACAAAATAACACACGAAATGTACCAGAAAAATCGGCGTCAAATCTTTAAACTACTGTTTGAAACTAGCAGCAAAGCTTGTTCCGCAAGACTCGCAGAGCATTCTGCCTCTTTTAACGATAAAACCCTACTGCATTTACACACACATATTTTCGTTTTAAAAATGGTACAGACGTTTAAGTGTCGAGCATAAAATGGAAAAAAAAAAAGGATAATTAAAGGAAAAGGAAAAGGAAATTGGACCTAAAAAAGGGAAAAGGGCATCCGAGGTGACGAAATAAAGATGAATTTATTGTTTTATTAAATAGAAATATCGGGAAAACAATTATTTATGGATTTGAAAAGAGTTCCGTTACTTTTTAATTTTTGTTCGAATGTATTAAATAACAATAAATTTGAGTAAGGAAGGAGGGAAAGGGTAAATAATGTACGCCTCACTCGTGGGAAAGGGGAAATCATTGCTTTTAGATTTGGTGATTTTAATGTTTTTGACCGGGTGGGGTGTGTTCCTATGCAAACTTGAATTTTTGTGCGGTAGGTACAGGGTACTTATTTTGGGAACTTATTCTTTGTTTTTAAGACTTCTCCTAAACTAATTTTAACTTGATTTTGCATTTCCTTTCCCAACGGGTTCTCAATACTTTTGTTAAAATATTTCAAAGGATTAATATCTATATGTATATTTCTTTTGGTTGCAATCAAGGTATGTTTAAGTGTTTTGACGTACATTTTGTTTTTTTCACAATTTTTCGTAAAATGATTATAAGCCCGACATTTATTGTATTTGAAGGGTAATGGCTCGTGGTCAAGTTCTTGCATATGTGACTATCCATCTTGATTTAGTTCAATGGTGTTAGGAGACCTCTCCCCAAATCTACTTCCATGTAGAATTGAGCATACACAAAATTATCTTTTGACTCAACTTCATCGATGAAGTTACCCAAATCGCTATAATCTCAAACAAAATGTTCAAATATTTTTAATTGTGATACTTTTCTTCAACGTGTCTTGAAATTGCTTCTATGCTCTAAAATCCTCATTGGTTCAATCAAAAATTAATCCCGCATTGATTGTAAGTTGGTCTACGAGAACATATAAATCCAAAATATTGTGATCTTTATACCAATGGGAGTTCACCACCTTGGAAGTGACACTTGTACTAACATAATAGTTGAATGGTTCTGGAATGATTGTGTTTGTTTGTTCGACCTTCCATAATATCCTTTGGAGCTTCATAATTGTAAAAAAAAAGCATTCACATACTTATAAATGCATGCCTTGCAATCCCAAGTTGGATATGCATATTTAATACGCCTTGAATTTCTTCCATGACTCTAGTATGCATTCAATGTGAGTGTTTTCTTGTGGAAACAATGAAATAGAGTATTAATTGAATTCTTACTATAGATGAAGGGGACCACATGGTAGAAAATGTTCAATGCATATTTACTCATAATTTTGGGAATTTTCCACTACCTCCTCTCTTCTTTAGACCTCTTATGACACTACAATCCCTATATTTACCAAAGATAACACAACCCATTCCATAATCACTCTACACAATTGTGTGTGTATCTACTTGTGTGCGCAATTTGATGAAGAGGAAGAATATTTATAATAAAACATGGATAAGATAATGATATTAATGCTCGCAAAAGCCCAAAATTGACATATGAGACTAGAAAAGTGCGGTGTTAAAGTAAATAATAACAAATGTAAATGCAACTCCAACAACCCCAAATAGAAATCAAACTAAAAGTACACGCATCCAAGATAAATTCTATTTAAAAACAAAACATATCCTCTTATGCCTCACATATCTCATCATATACACTTTGTATAAGTCGGGATGAGGTTGTTTCTTACTCAATTTTGAAGAAGGAACAAGGTGAATGAAAAAAGCAATCCTCTTGTAGTAAAACATTGTAGAAGAAGTCTTTAACCATAAATTGGAGAAGATCAAACATCTCTCGAAAGAAAGGAGACAAACATCTTTGATCCTCGCAAACCATGAAAGTTCGGAGAGAGTTATATGAGAATCTATAAAGGTATAAATCACCCTTTGATCTCATAGTAATGAGAACATGTGAATACAAAGTGATTTCAAGCTCAGGAACAAATCTAATGATATAATTGATTTGTAATTAGCATAAATATTCTATAGCTAATTCACCTATATGAATTTTAACATAATCCCAAAATTCTTGATTGATTATATTTTTGCCCATGAATCACCTAAACATTCAAGAAATATGCACAATACAGAATTAGAAGTGTTCCATATTGAAAGGGAACTAAACAATGAGATTAAAGCAAGAAACTACTATAAGAACATGAAGTGATAAAGAAACATGAGATAAATTTTACCCTAGGGAAATCTAATGTGGGAAAATCCACGAGTGGGGGATCTCCTCCTCTTTCCACTATCTCCTTGTACAATTTCAAAGTTACTACCTTCAAAAGGCATTTATGAGCATTCTTTGCATACAACATGCCCAAGTCCCTTTGTTAGTATTCTCACTTTTTCGCAAATCACTTTTCCTTGTACACTTCAAAATCCCACTTGCATCAATCAAGAAGAATAGTTGATGAGAACAATTAAACATAATTCACACCTTCCCATGGTTATTAAAAGGTGCACTTATACAAATCAACATCATAAGAATTTCAAAGAGGAATACCAAAAGAATCGGATGAAGAAGAGAGTCCAAATGCGGTTGTTGATCTAACTTTTCTTTATCCTCATGCGAAAATGTTTTTATATAATACTCAAGGCTACATAATTATCTCAATGGTTATGAAATCACCACTTAAGGTTATCAAATAATTGGGGTAGCTTGTTAACCCACTACTTAAGGTTATGAAATAATTGGGATGTCAGGTTGTTAACCCACCACTTAAGGTTATGAAATAATTGGGATGTCAATTGTTAACCCGTCACTTAAGGTTATGAAATAATTAGGGTGACAATTATTAAACGCCACTTAAGGTTATGAAGTAGTTCGGTGGCATTGTTAAACCGCTACTCTAGCTTAACCAATGGTTTCACAACTCATAAAGTCCTCTACCTTCTGTGAGGCCATAACTTTTTCCCACGAACTCGAAATCTCGTGCCATTTTTGTTAAAGTATGTGTTTTTTCGAGTGAATCCCAAATATGTTATCAAACCACAAAAATTGTGTTTTTACGATATTTTTCCCTCTGCTCTAGAACTTATTTATTTCTAAGACTAGCACATTGTAAATACTTCTTGGACCCAATTAATAATAAATTTCCTTAACCAATTGACTTTTGTGATGGAAAAGAGTGAAATAAAGTGGTTCAAGTAACATTCTTAGTTCTGATGAGAATACTTTGTATTAGTTATCTCATGTGGATAATAATTCATGATCTAATTTGAAACATACCTTCCCGATTAGGAATTTTTGGTCCCCGTAAGCTTAGGAACTCGTGAGGTGAAGAAATTTTATTCCCGCTTCCTTAGCCTCTTTTACACTCGGAGTTGTACTCGTTGAATGAACTTCTTGGCATTGTGAGATTTTAAACCCTACATTTTATTATCTATATGTGCTCATTGCCTTCTATTAAATATTGTCAACAAAGAAAATTGTTAGAAACAAGATGATCTAGTAAGTGTAACTCATGTTCTTCATTGAAAGACATGATATAAGAAACTTCACAATCTATTACTTCATTGTATTTCTTATCTTTTAAAATAGGAGAGAATACAACTTACCACCAACATTAAGGAAATGTTTAGCTTGAGTAACATTGACCAAGGAGATCATAGAGTTACCTTTGGATACTTTGATACCGTAGTTTTGCCCATCCCTAAACCAAATAGTACTAATTAGCTCTTCTCATGCAAATAACATATCTAACATGCATATACGATCCACCAAAGACCATACCAAAAATGGAAAGAGGTAATACATCCACCACAAATTCATAAATGAAATGGTCATTTATCAAAATCTAGAATTTACATTATTTAGTTACCTTTGTTTATAGTTTAAGTGTTTCTCCCAACTCGAGCAATGGGATTAAAATGACTATATGTTTTCAACCCAATTTTTGTACCAAGTCTTTACTAATCAAATTTCTTGAGAGAGATGATAAAAAAATTTATGAACAAATTTTCATTTAGTCCACTTATTTTTTGTATGATTAACTTTGTACCTTTGTGTGTGTGTGTGTGTGGAACAGTTTTTCAATCTAAATAAAAGAATAGCAATTTTTTTTTCTTAATGTGAACTCTGGTATGAAAACTTTTAGTAGGTTCACCTTTATCTTGAGCATCACTACTACCCAAATATATAATTTTTTGACGAAAGTAAAAACATCCTTTCATCCACATTAAAGTTGCACTTAACCTCTTTTTCTTGAATTGGGGTCACAACCTTGTTCTTTTTATTATTTGTGAAAAGATACAATTTTTGAGGTAGTTTCTAATAGGTCTCATCAATATGACCATCAACATCATAGTTCTTGTTAGGAAATAAGTGATAAAATATGCGGAATAATCCCTCACGAAATCGCAATGACAGTAGAAACTAATATGCGAGAATTATTACGGATCTCAAATAAAATTGCAAAATAAAATAACACAAAGACAAAGAGACAATATTTAACGTGGTTCACCCAATTTGGGCTACGTCCACCAAGAATCACTTGCTCAAATTTTATTACAAGCCACCGCTCTCTCAATACAATACCTAGATCCGTTTGGAGCTATGCTCAACAAACTCTACAGAAATTCACAACAATTCAAAACACATCTGCAATACATTTGCTTGTACATCTATCATATGCATAAGACCATATAAATAGATAATCGCTTGCAGCGCTTTTACAAAATAATGGTATCAAAACCATGGGCAAAACCCGTCCCATAAACCTATGGGTCAAAAACTCGCCATATGAGAAAAGCACGTTTCCCGATATTTCGGGTGCAATTTTTCAAGGCCAAAAAATTTACGCCTAAAAATAAATAAATTCGGGCGCGACCCCCGGACCCAGCTCGGGGGCTCGGCCCGAACCCCTGAACCCGTGAGGATACATGAAAAGTGTACAAGACTCTTAGTGTACTGAGGCGCTTTAACACTTTCACACATGAAAAATAGGCTCCACAACCTAACAGTTCTCACAATGCCTTGTATAATGTTTTGAGTAATAATATAAGTAACATTGAACCCCCTTGTTTCTTTGAAGTATTTGAAGAAGAGGGACCTTTTCTTGGTCCATCTCAAGATAAAGGGTTTGAGAACAATCCTTGTATAATTCCTTAGGCTTGGAAAGCAAAACATGCCTCCTCGAGTGAATATACAAACATATAACATACTTCACAAACATGTCACAATCTAATGAAATCTTTACACATATGGATTTCCTTCTTAAGAAACTCAATTGCGTGGTCCTACACATTTTATCCTTGCTTTTGGCTAAAATACTTCCAATTAATAGACATTTCCTCTTCATAACAAATAGGATAAAATTGTCTTTTAATCAAAATGTTGAAATCCTCCCATTTAGAAATAGATGTTTTTTTCTTATAACCAAACAATGAAAATAACTCTCAAACCAATTCAAAGCGTGATTATACAATTTTAACCATACAAAAAAAAATTCGGTGTTCTACATTAATATGATGTAGACTTAAATATACCTATAATTTGCCTAACCAACCATTGTGTTTTTCCACATCTACTTCACCTTCTTAAGGCTGAATTTTGATTTTGGCTTGTAATTTTAAAGGAGCATGAACTTGGTTGAGTACAAGGCTTCTCTTTCTTATGGTCTCGAATCTCTAACGTTTCACTTGCATCTAAAGTGTCTATAGAAACTTTTAGTTTCCCAATGAGAACCTCCACAATCTTCTATAATTCATCAATCTTTGCTAGGGATTGAGATATATTTGGAACATCATCTTCTAATTTTGGAATTTTGCTTCTTCATTTAGGGGTATTTTATATTCTTTGTGAGCCATGATTCTCACTTCTCTTTTCAATTTCTTGTGGATATATCTTGCTATAAAGGAATTTTGACACTTTCTCCACCAATGCTAGTTGCTCTAGTAATATGAGTATATTTATAAAACTATCCTATTATAAAAACAACACAAAATGGAACTAAACCAATTTTGATACCAATTTGATCATTAATTAGAATAGATGTTCCATACGGGTAATTTTCCAATACGAATCTTAACATATTCCTAAAAATCATTATTTGATTATATTGGTGTTTTCCCATGTATTTTATTGAAATAGTCGGAAAATATGCATAGCATAGAATTATAAGTGTTGTGTATTGAAAGGAAATTGATTAATAATATTAAAGCAAGAAACTAATACAAGAACAAGACGTAACAAAGAAACACACTTGAGAAAGTTTACCTTGGTGAAACTCAATAAGGGAAATTGAACTATAAGATTGAGGGATCTCTTCCTTTTTCCAAAATCTCATGCAATTACGAGGTTTTGCCTTTAAAAGGCCTCTATGAGCATTTTCTACGTACAACATTCCCAACTATTACGTTGTTGCTCTCTTAATTAGTTACAACGCATTTCCCCTTATACACTTCACAATCCCACTCATGTATAACCAAGAAGAAGAATTACTATGAACAATTTAACACAATTCATGCATTTGCATGGTCCTTACAAGGTGCATTTATACAAATTAACATCATAAAAATTCCAAAGAGGAATCTTATTCCTAAAATGTTTGGACGAAGAAGAGACATTGTTTGTAGTCGTTGATCTCTACTTTTCTTCATCTTCAAGAAAATTCTTTACTTGTATATTACAACCAATTGTGTAACTACTACCTAAGGTTGTCGGACTATTGGGGTGGTTGTGAAACCTGTCATTTTGGTTCAAATGACAATTTCACAACCCTAAAAACTCTTATACCTTCTAGATGCCATTTAACTTTTGTATACAAACTCGAAGTCAAGTGATGGTTTTTAATGAGTGTATTTTTTAAGAGGAACCCAAAAGTTTAAAACCTAATTTTGATGAATTTTATATGATATTTCAAACTTAGCACCATAACCTATTTGCTTTAAGGACTGACATGTTGTGAATACTTTGTCAACCTTGTTAACAATCACTTTCCTTAACGAATTGATTTTTTGTGATGGAAAAGAGTGAAATTAATCAGATTCAAGTTACATTTTAGTTATAATGAGAATATCATATTAGTTAGCTTATGTGGCTAACACTTCGTGATCCACTTTGGACCAATTATACACTTGAGGAATATGGTGTTATGTCTTTAACATAGAGATGGTGTGAACAAAATATGAATTGGGCCAATGAAGCTCTCATATTACAAAGTAATTAATTGAGGCCAGTGTAATCTAAAATTTGGATAATCCCTTTCTCGAAGTAACAATATGTACTATAATAGTTTTATAGCTTTAAGGAAAGATATTCCTTAGGCTCAAGCCATTTGGAACACATATAGGATCTATAGATCTCATCTTTGATACCCATATTTATCTCGCCTCGTAGATTTAGATTTTGGACATGAGCTAAAAATTATGTTAAGAAATTAAGTCCATGTTAATAAATACACGTTTTAATAGTGTTGAAGCATTTGCATACAAATTTGAGAGTAAATCCAACATCATACCACAACTACATAGAGGATCAATTAAAGTTTTCCCCATCTTCTTGAGCATGTATAACATAGTCACCGCTTTAAAGGCCATAATAGTAATGAGTAAAGTTATATCAAATTAAGTGAGAATTAGGTCTTGAGGAACTAATCTTTTAGTGTGGAGATACTTGCATAATATGGCTTAGGTATACATTATTTCAATCAAAGTTCCTCTAGTAAGACCCCCAAGCTTTGCCCCCACAGAAAAGTAGAGCAACAAGTGAGTGGAAGTGGAAAATCTTTGACTTGATTTCTTGAAACTAGAGTTACAAGAACCTTTTGCTTAGTCTATACTCAACAATTGGAGAGAGTCAAGTGTGGTCCATAAAACATGTCTAGGTACTCACAATCTAATAGACTATATAACGTTGCACTTGACTCATCAATAAGTCGGGATACATGTTATGTTATTTGGTGCCACACAAACCTTTAGTTATCATTTGATGATGATGAATGCTTTTAACACCTTTTACATCACTTTTTTGAAGGACTTAATGGAGTATGTAGACAATGAAATTACTTTTGAATCATTTTCACAAAGAGTATTTTTAAAATTTTCTTGACAACTCCAATTTGAAGTTCTTCTTGGTTGAGGTGCCTTCACAATCATTGGAACATTCCCAATCAAAACACCTTCACAATATATGAACTCTTCCACGGTGGCATACCTTTATAACCATTTAAAGTCTTCCCAAACAAAGTGCACAAGAAAAGAAATAACATATTTAGAGTGTCCATCTATCAATTTCACTATATTATTTATATGAGATTTATGGGTCATATTATTCTTCTTGAAACTAACAACCTTATATGCAAATTTTTGTATCTTCCAAATTTGAAATTGGTGATATTTTTATAATAATATTTTTGTCTTCTATTTTCCAATAGAAGTTTAATATTTTAACAATTTTTATTTAAAACAAATATATATTATTCTATTTAAAATAAACATAGGAGATGATACAAATCCATTACACTCAAATATATATCTTTATAAATAATAATATTTATATTAAATTGGTAATTTTAATAAATTATTTAATTAAATTATATCTGAACAAATATTTTTTTTTTTAATTTAATGATATTTTTTGAGCTTCTATAATATAATTTGAAAGTTCAATATATTTTTGTTCTAAATGAAGTTGATAAGTGACATTCATTTTGTATAAGAGCCTCGTTTCTTAAAACTCTGAATAATTGGGTATTCTCTAATTCATCTAAATTATGAAAAATAAAATAAAAATTAAAAATCATATAATTTTTTAAATGTATTTAAAAATGTAAGAATACACTTTTGAGTGTATTTATGTTAAGAAGCATGGTGTCCGGGGACTCCTTGATTTGGGAGAAAAATATTAACCTATGAATTGACTTACATTTGTATTGATCCCCGGAGACAATAGCAACAGACATGCTTAATTCAATAGTTTTCAATTTTCTGAAAATCTCAATGCTTCGATTAGATAAAAGCATCTTCCACGAAATATTTGCTTTGGCTTTATCACTTAAATGTTAATTTTTTTATTTTTGGGGGTTGAAATTTGCATCACATTTATTTTACACTTAAACAAACATGTTCTCCTCGGGATAATACAAGATTTAAATAATTATTCTCCCATATTCTAGATTACCGTTTTGTCCATGTCCGTGGAAAGAATCTTACACGTGGCAAAGGTAGTTGCGTACATGTGCAAAGTGGTTTTAGATCAGCAATGTACTTAGTACCTTGGAATTTAGATCTGAACATATCTAAATCACTAAAATCGATCCAATTGCATAAGGAAATATTTTTAAATTATTAATAATTGATATGAGTGGTGTTAATATTTGATTTATTGTAATTTGTTAGATAATCATGATAATATTTAATGTGAAAAGAGTTTTTAAAAGTAGAATTATATCATTTTCTAAGATGGAATTGAAATAATATAATTTTAATAATTATTAGTTGTGGAAAATTGATTGTGTTATTCTATTTATTTGTTTTGGGCTCTGAAAATCTCACTTATTTTTAAGAATTATACACATTTCTTTAGAAAATTGATCTACTTCCTTAAAATCTGAGTATCTCAACAACTCCCAATAAAGTTGTAATAAAAAACAAGGGATATATTGAAGGACTTGTCTTATTCTCCCATTTTTTTGATATATTGAAGGACTTGTCTTGTAAAAATATGGTTGAAAGGCCCCACACCTTTGAATTAATAATAATTTTTTTTTTACATAATTCTAGTACAAATCCATCCCATAAAAGCCTAAGGTTACACTCAACTAAAATAGATAAAACACTTCACCTAAAGGACCTAAACCTCTTTATTACATATATGATTATTCGTGAGATAAAAGAAAATATTAAAAAATCATCTTACATAACCACATGAAGTAATTCTAAAAGATATATGAGCCAACATCAAAAACAAAGGTGACCCATCCTTGCCTCAAAAGAGGAAAGTTTGAACATTACAAAGAAAACCTAAATACAAGAGACCAAAAATGTCGGAAGAGATTCTTCCATAACCACAATACCAATCTTCGACAACCACCAAAAAGCCACAAATCAATTTGTTCATCTAGTCTTTACATATTATCCTAAAATATATTAGGGAAGAGAAAGGAACACCGAAAAATAGAAGAAACCTTTAACAAAAACCACAAATTTCCATTTCTTAGTCTCCACATAAACATTAAGGGGTTTGAACATCCTCCAATTTAGGATAGTGTACCGAGGAGAAGGATGTTGGAATTTGAGAACATTCCATTCCACACTAGCAATTAAGATACGAGACAAGTTCAAATTTGTTACAGTAGTTAACTAAAAGTAAATTCGTTAGAGAACGAGGTTCCTTGAGTTTTAAGCTAGGAAGGATTTGAATCAAGATTCCATAACATAACAACTTTTGTAGATCACCGCAATATAGTCCTTAGGAAGATTAAGATATAACTCCAACGCTTACTAATTACCTTTGCATGGCCATGGATTGGTCACGCTCATTCTTCATGGAGGCCAATTGATTTTGGAAAACCTCTTAAGGCTAAGGGTGTTCACTTCTAATCCATAAAGGTGAAGACCTTTTAGAGTGAGAAGATTGTAGGATATTTTGAGTTAAAACATCCCCATTATGTAGCTATGATAAGAAACACCTAACCATTACGTCCCCCATAATAAGGTTGGGGTTCCAAATAGAGTTGGATGGTAAAACCAAATCATGTAGATAAGCTTCACACATAAGATTCTTCTCGGTATCAAAAAATAAGATTCTTCTCAATGTCAAAAATAAGAGGAAGGCCTCATTAAACAACTTCTAGATCTTATGGGAGAAAAGAAGTCAATATTCTTAACAAAAGTTAATCCATTTTTTTAAACAATCATTGTGTGATCACATGCCATTTCCATTGAATTTTTAATGCCAAGTATAAATTTTACTTGACCATAGAGTCTATGATTGCCTTAGACTTAACCTCTTTAAGTTGTTCCTACAAACGAATAAACAACTTAAATTTATCTCTTAACCTTTTCTTCATCCGCAATCAAAGTCACTTATAACCCTTGCTAGAGTTTCAAGCTTAGAAATCTAGTTGTAGGGGTCATCCACCACCGTTCCTCAACAATCCAAATTTTTTTCTACACGTCAATGATATCCAAATCTCTTTTGAGGGTAATCCAATAACCCAAAAAATCTCCCACACCGTATCTTTCCACCCCTACTCAATAAACCCTCCTTAGAACACTATGTAGGAAAAATCACATGAATATTATTTTATAGGCCCTACATCCATCTAAGCTAACTAACATTTTCAGCTATAACATCCAAAGTCACCAAACTAGGTCTTCAAAGACTCGTAGGAAAAATCAACTTTCTTCGCCTTTTTTCTTAGCCACAATGTTGGATTCAAAAATATTTCCGCAAGAATAAGAGGCCCAAAAAACACGAGGGTTCAAAGATTTAATGACATCAAGGATTCTCGGCTTAATAAACCTATGATGAGCCAAAGATTTGAGAATCTTGTATTGCTTTATGAATTCGTTGTCTTTGATAATTTTAACATGAGAAAAGGAATACAAAGTAATTTATGCCTAAGGAGAGAAAAAAATTAAGTGATAAGAAAAAATAGAGATATCTTCCTTCACAAGTAACATACTTCTAGATGAAGTAAGCAACATCGATTAAGGTTTTTATGCTGATTACCATTGGACTTAACTAGAGAAACCATAAACCCTTGAAATTACCTCTAAAATTACAACAAAATTGAGGCCTCTAATCACTACCTCCCATTCTTGAAGTTTTACGCGAATCCAAGTGCCATAGTTGACTCATACCCTTCAAATATTTCAAAATCTTTAGCCATTTAAATTTCACAAGAATTTTTAAACACACTTTTTCCCCTAAGGTTTAAATGCCCCGAGGGTTCCCATCAAATAATCTCACCACCTCTTTTTAGAAAAGAGCACAACACCATGAGGAGAACCACCCAAAGCCCGAAATTACGCATGACAAACTACGTAGTCAAGGAAACCTCTTCACTAAGCCAAGGAGAACAAAGCCCAAGTGAATATTCATAACAAACTGATTTAACAATGTCGGAATACTCATCCTAATCAACCAGTCATCTACCTAATCATGTTTCCTATAAAAATTACATTGAGTTAAAGATAAAATATACTCATTCACACACACACACACACACACACACACACACACACACACACACACACACACACACACATCAAAAGAATCGTAAAATCTTAAACCACTTGTCCTCCTAATTCTTCATTAGTATAAGTTATCATTAATTCCCGTAAGAACCTAAGTATACAAAACATAAAAAATAATGTAAGGTTTATTACAAGGGTTATTCTGATTAATTAACTTCCAACATTAATCATGCAATATCGAATAACACATTAATATTTGCAACTAGTGATAACAATATGCTACAAGTTCAAATACACAAGAGGAGAGATGCACTTAGCTATACAAAGTTATACAAGAGATATTTGGGTGCACAAACCGGAAAAAGCAGAGAATCTTGAACCTAGAGACTAAGAGAAGCTTTGTTTACGAGACTATAAGCGGAAAATACCTTGGTATAGAATTATGCAACTATGCTAGGATTAGTTGTACGACATTGAACCTATTGTACGGTCTTAGACCTTCTTGGAGTGGGATTGATTTTTGTGCCCTTAGATAGTCTAGAAATATGTGTCACCATCAAACCCTAAGTGTTGCATTGTCGGAAAACCATACGGAATTAGTTGAATTGAACTCATAACCTACAAGAAGGTTCTTGTTTGGGTAGAAGCATGATCCATGCACCGCCTATGTCGCTGCCACTCTAAAGAGGAAAACGACACATAGTTTTATGTCTAACATGCAATATTATATGAATGTAGCTAGTTGGAAATTTGAATTGCTTTGACCAGTCTTGAGATTATTGTGCCCTTTTAAGACATTGAGTTAGGATTTTTGGGTGCTTTGAAATGAGGAAGCTAACCTTGATTTAGTTGAGTGCTTCAAAACTACATTAGTGGCTGTCATAATGGATGTGCATCAACTTTGGGAATATTTAGGGAGCCTTGTGTGCCTTTTGTGCTAGTATTTACAATAAAGCTCATGAAAGTATTAGGTTTTTAAATGAGGTGATCTAAACTTGCTTATATAGGGTTTTTGAACTAAATCATTATGACAAGACTTACCCATGAGGATAGATAGACCCAACAAAGATAATCAAATTAAAAATAAAGTTGAAGGATGTGTTGGTCCAATACCATTTAGGTCGTCCATGACCGGAACTTACATCATGACCCTCTGTAGAAACTAAAGTTTGGCAATTTACTCTTCGATATTATTGGTTTTGGCAATATACTCTTGCTAAGATAAACACAACATTTCCATTCCCGCTTAGTACATTATGAGGTTTCTTGTCTAGCTTTTATATCCTTGCATACTCATATGTCTACACATTATGAGAGTACAATACATAAAATCTATATAATAAGTCAACCTAATAGGATGCAAACTTCATTTAACATGTTTTTCATCCTTGGTCAAGGTCGTATAGTTTGGTCAAGAATTTATATTTGGTCCTGACTTATTTGTAATATTTTGCACTAGGATATCCTCCATCTTTGCTTTCAATTCCAAATTCTCTTATGGGTCCTTTACTCCCTCTCTGTCGGCCTTTCTTCGATAATTCACCTTTAACCCTATAAAATCAAGCTAACACCGCCTCAATTTATAACTTGGAACCCTATGACACTACATTGATACATTCACTTCCAACACTTGCAAAAGGCACCCAAAGCTCCATAAATCTCACAAAGGCACATTTACAATCATCAAGGAAATAATCTCTATAGGTTTGAAGTTTCTTACCGGATCAAGACAATAGTTTCTCTCATCCATAAGCACTTAAACCTCCCTCTCCAATTTTTGTAGCAAGAGCGAAATTCAACTCGGACATTGTCAAAAAAGAAGTTTCTCAATCTAGTTATATTCATTGAGATATCACACATTAGGTGGAGAATGTCATGTGGTTGAAGGCCTCTTCAAAGTAGTGCCAATGTCGGCGGTGCATGAGGTGCCCACAACCCAACTAATGTTTGTTTTAAAGGGTTTCCCATACATGATTAGGGTTTGAGATCATGTTAAAAATATTTAGAGAGCTTCACATCATGACCAAAAACTAGGGTTTGACATCGAAAAACATTTCTAGGTAGGCCACAATCCCATAAATTCATGAAGCTAGAAACCAAGTAGGTCCAAGATCAGTATAGAAGGGTCAAGACCATACAAATGGTCTTGGAAGAAGTGTACGGTCCTACCCGAGGTTAGTTTCTAGTCACAATTCCCAAAATGAAGCATCATCAGACTCAAATCCCTATGTTTTAGCAACGTACACTTCCAAAGCTTCCTAGATCCATCTATAAACAACTAAGTGCACTCATCCTCTTATGTTTTCAAGTTTATATCTTGTTTCATACATTAGTTACAAGTATTAATGCATTGTTATGATATTACATAATTAATGTTAGAAGTTAATTAATCAGAATAACCTCTTGTAGCTCCCCTTACATCCTTTAGTGTACTTAATTCACTAATTCTTAGATTTCACATAAGTTAATAAGAAACATTTTAGCGAACCCAACTCATGAATCAATCTTTTCTATGTTCCTATTTGCTTTTGGTGTTGCATCTATCTTCCTATTCTACCTCATCATTTCATTGTTTCCAACGTTCTATGATATTCACATCATGCTTGTAGGTCTTCATAATCATACTTGGGGTTACAAAGGAAACCCTTTTGCTCATCCCTCTTCTACTCCTACAAATAGGGTTCCTAATGTTCAATCTTATTATATTGTTGATATCTTTGCCAAAGTCATCTTCACTATAAATGTTGATCCTCTATAAGGCGAAGGATCTAATAGTAACCCTGATTTTCACTCTCATGATCTACCCGAAGATGAGGCACAACACCTTACACACTTCTTACAAGAGAATCCCGCTAATATTTATATTATTCTATATGTTGCAAGAGATCAACTTAAGAATGATTCATTATCTCATATAGAGACATATAATATCCCTCCATCTATGGTGCCTACATCTCTAGGAGCACATTATCTATCGATCCAAAAAAATGTCTCTATGCCTCTTCTTATAACCACTATTATTACTACATCCTATATCTAATCCTAATAGTTCGCATACTTCTTTATCTAGCATGTAAGCTCTTGAACCTTTGTTCATACATTACAAGGTGCATCCACTTCTTCTAATGCCATGGATTTTATGAATTTGCTTCACAATCCACTCACACTCAAAGTGGTTTCTTACCCTTTTCCTACTGGGTTTATTGCTCCTAAACTCCCTATTTATGATGACAAAGGGGACCCCGCCAAATATATTCTATCATTTCATATGGTTTGTTTTGACTACACATCTTAAGACATCTTACTCACCAAAATCTTCCCTATAAGTCTTAAGGACTTTGCACTACAATGGTTTTATGATCTCCCACACATTCTATGCGCTCATTTACTACTTTGGAAAATCAATTTTTGGCACAATTCTCTATCAACATTGGGGACAAAGTTTCTTATGCACAACTATCTAAACTATAACAAGGATCCAATGAACCTATCAATGATTATGTCCTATGCTATAGAACCATGATTGATAAGATGATCAATATCCTAGGTACGGTGAGTTACAAGACCTCTTTATATAAAGTTCATTTTCTCCTTTGCAAGAATTTGTTATATTTGACATTTTTATCTTTTTAACACCTCTCATATAATCAAAAGAGTGTGAAGCTAAGTTTTTACACATGAGCAAACTTAAGTACATTTCTAGCACTCCTCCTAAAACCTCTAATGCCAGTTTACAAGCAAATCCACATTCAAAGGCAAGACTAATGATACCAAAGCTACTTCTAAAGAAATTATCAATGTTATTGCTCAACTACTTAAGCTCCAACTTCAACACATACGACAAAAATTTACTCACTTACCATATGCCCTACATATTATGTTGAAATAATGCTTGAGTGTAATCTCATGTCTCTCCCTCCATCATTTGAGGTTGATGTGACCAAGCCTCAAAACAAGAGTTTCAATGTCAAAGCTTACTGCAATTATCATATTCACCTCACTAATAAGTGTATCATGATTCGTCATGTATTCAAGATCTTATCGATTTAAATGTCATTGAATGGGATGAGCCCATTGAATCTTCTAAGCCAACCAATGATAATGCCAAATTAAAAATATTCAATGATCCACTTCCTAATCATGACAATGACAAATCTACATCAGAAGTGCATGACACTTATTGTGTGGTGCTTGTCACCACCCTCTTATGATCACCCTTTAGATGTAATGATTGCACTATCAATCACACATCGTCTCTACATCACTTATCACTTTCAATGACTTTGATATAGATGACACATTTGTTTCAAATAATTTTTCCATCCATGTCTCTATTAATCAAGTACATATACATGGTGTTTTGGTTGATCCACATAACAAGGATAATGTCTACTCTCTCACATTACTTCAATCTCTTGGAATTTCTACATTAAATCTTGCATTCAATTCTAATCCTTATTATCAATGTATTAAAATCTACATATCATTGTCGATTCTATCACTACATCAGTTTCATTCTTGGTTGTTTCTTCTCTTAGCTCTAGTGCATTACGTTTAGGTCTCCCTTGTCTATGTGCTCTTATGATTATTCCATCTATCACTCACTAATGTGTCAAGTTTTTCATAATCATTAGAAGTATTCCCTTTGAGGCTCCTTCTCATATCTTGCATATTCATTCTTCTATAGTTCATATTCCCACCCGTAGTGCATCTATAGACATGTCTTTGGTTTTAAGCATTGTTCTAAGAACCCTAACACTTCTAGGTTTTGTATTAGGCCCATGCTTATACACATTTCCTCTCACGTATCTAGTCCTCTTAGATCTCCCAATAGGTCTTTGGTTACACAAACTACTTGTTAACTCTCAAAAGTAGCACCCTATGATTTGATCATGGAAAATCAATACTTTTGGGTAACATGGGAATGTCTCCAAGGTGTGGGACCTTGCTCCTTGAGACATACCTCTAGAGAAGGTTAGTTCCTTCTATCCTATCTCACTACAAACTAACCTAAACAACTTCAAAATGCAACTACCTAAACCTAATCTAAAAATTACCAGATTCAGGGTTGAGAGAGAGAAGAAATGTTGTAAAATGAAGGAGGTGATGCACCAATACTAGAACAAGGATCAGTTTTGACCTTTAAGAGACATAAAGATAACCACACATGCAATAATATAAGGAAAACATAGAGTTCTAAAAGATATGAATGGATAAAATTAAGGAGAACGAGAGGACATAAAATCCACATCAAATAGGAAAAAGCATTCAAAGAGGTAACCATTACGTTTAGAAAATATCCATTTACATTTACAGAGAAGAGGTATGAAATTCATACAAAACACAAGTTATAGAGGTATAAAGGCAAGAAATGTGAAGACTCCAAGGCAGAGCTTCCAAATCAACAGAAAATAACTCTTCAAATGTGCAAAAGCACTTACATTTATAAGAGAATGTGAAAGGAAGAGAGAAAGAGGGGGAAAAGAGAATGATCACATCTAGTGATTAATGAAATCAACCACCCGCCCACACCAAGGATCAATCACCATATATTTTATAGGTCGATAAATGGGGACTTAAAAATCTCCAATCACACGCCATCGAGATCTCTAATGCAGGAGAATGATGCCACTTGAAATTAAATTTGGGTTGGTGAAGGGTTGAGCACATGATTTGACTGAAACTACACTTTTCTCTCGCCATTCTCTTGTTTTCATGGTTCTCCCCAAAATTAAATCCTTTTTAGTGTTTCTTTATGCCAAAACGAAGCCCCTAGAGAGAGGAAGTGAATACAATAAGGCTCATGCAAATTGGAGCTCTCATTAGAAAGTTATGGCAAAATGACCAATTTTACCTCGTTCTACGGTATTATGTGTTCTTTAGTATATGTGGAACACTAACTTGGTGTTTTGTAGCCTTTTAGTTTCAATCTACACTTGATCGTTTTCTCTGCAATTACGTGAAGGTCTACACCTATGTTACGTGGCAATTTGCATCCACAACCTTGTTCCTTTACCTTGCATAGAATTAAAAAACCGCATAACATTAGACTTGAGAACCTACATAACACTAGAGTTTAGAACCCATGAAAACACTAGACTTGAGAACCTGTGAAACACTATGCTTGAGAACCCATAGAAAAATAAATTCATTGTTCCACAGACTTTTAACATTAGTCACATTCCAAACTCTTTTCATTGTCCTGCAGATTTCGGTGTGCGCGTTCTTTTTGCATCGTGGTTTCTCCTGAGCGAACTACATGCTTTATTGTGCGGGATTAACCATTTTCGTGGAATTTTATATTTCGATTGCCATGGAAGACTAACTTCATTTCTTTGTTCCTGCGGATTAGGAGAACCCATAGAACACTAGATTCACACATTCTACATGACACACTAACTTCCCGTGTCGCACAAATTTCCTGAGCAAAAGTGACTAAGTTCTAATTTGGATGAGTTGTTCAAAATTACATGGGGTGTAATTTGGACAACAATTTAGCAATCTCTAGGGGGCATCTACTTCCTAGATGATGAAGGATAATAGCCTTGAAGCATCTATTAGGGAATGGATTCGGGCGTGAAACCTTGAATACTAATCCTTAAACTTGAACTGATCCTGGATCCACATGAATTAGAACACAGGGACCGAAACTGATTTGGAGCTAAATTGAATCATGATAGACTGTTGTAACCTCCTCAACACTCTGAAACCAAGAAAAGCACTTTGAAATCAACTAGAACCGTGCACCTAAAGAACTTAGGAAAAAGAACTTACACTACCAACCAATGGTGAAAATATCCATTTGCGCCTCTCCTCTTTGAGGAAAATTTTTAATGGTGAAAATACACTCACAACCAATGGTTGTAATTTGTAAGAATTGGGTGGTAATAATGTTAACAAACTAAATTGTTCTTAAAGCCACATGAGAACCATGACCATAAAAAATCAGTAAATACTTATTTTTAGGAGGCATACAAATATAACAAAATGATGCAATCAATCATTTCATGAATAACTATGTTATCATCCATGCATGGATTTGTTTTGCATGTAAGGACCATGCTCACAACTTGCAATATAATTTTGTAATTTCTTCTTGCCATTGGAATGATAGAAATCAAGGATGTTTTATCTAAAACATTTACACAACACAATAAGGTAATATTTTCTTTCCTTTTTGGGATAATGTATTGACACTTTTACTACTCCTTCTAACAAGCGCTCTCATACCAATTCCTACCTATAATCTAGTTTCGTCATAATTCTATATCCAACTTAGGCCATTTTGATTGACCTCAATAACAATTGTCAAATTCAAAGAAAAATTAACAATTGTTTGCCTTAGAAATACTATTATCTCTATCAAGCCTTTAAATTGTCCTTAATATTAGTTTTGAAAGTCTTTAATAAAAATCATTACAACAAGAATTGCCAATCATGCTATTCACAAATGAATGGAACTAGTTTCATATATTTCTACAACATAGGTCTACGTGTCTTAAATTTAATGATTTGTAACCCATGACCCATGCCAACCATTTCATGACACCATTGTACCAACCTTATCTTTTCATATGTAACAAGAATTATGTATTTGCTTGAAAGTACCTTTAGAAAATAAGTGTGTGGTCAAATATTAGGTTTAGTCCTTAAACATTTAATCTTGGTATAAAATTAATTAATTACTAAAGTATTAGTGTATGTGTTTATTAATTATTAGTATGAGATTAGTCAATTACTATAGTATTAATGTGTATTATATTAATCGTTAATATGAGATTAATTAATTGCTATGATACAAGAGGAATGAAATATTTGACCATACATACTTAGTTTCTAAAGATGTTTACAAACAATAGTTGAGATATGTTTACTTGGGAAGCATAGTAACCACTATATCACTAACATGTAGTCAATTTTGTGTTTTTAAACAATAAACATATAGTTTCTCAAATTTCAATTTAATTGGATTAATAAAAATGACTTTTATATATATTTGACATGTAAAGTTTAACATCTCTTTCATAGTTATAAATTTATAAATTAATAAAATAAATCTATATGAATAAATTTTAAAATATTATGAGAATTGAGACAAGAAGATCATGGAGTCACCTTCATACCTTGGCCTCCCAACTTGTTGCGGGTTACCTTCATCTCCATGACTAGAGTGTGGAGCCCATGGTGGGTCTCTAAGGGTGGTGCATGGTTTTCCTTGAGGAATATGACATATGGCATCCATGTCATTCTTAGGTCTAAATCAGCCATAAGGAGGAAAGATCCGATCGGATATATCAAGGACAAATATGAGAATGCCAAGGGTGGTGTTTTAACACAACCTAGCTAAAAGTATCCGATGTTTTTATCATACGAGCTTAGAGGGCAGGGGATTTGACATCGGGTCTCAAAATTTTCATGCTTTCAAAGAAGGCCAACAAGTTTTGGCTCTTAGAATGGCTCTAATGGAGGTTTTCATCTCTCATCCCATCCTTGCAGGGGTTTGAAGCTCGTTGATCCATGGGAGGAATCCGTGGACACAGACAAGGACCAAATGCAAATCATTTGCAAAAGTAATTTTGTGGCAACGTCTATCGCTTATACACTAAATCTCATAACTTAGAGATAAGATAACCCCTTTTGTGACCTTTGGGGAGGAGGTACTGAAACACGAGATATAGTATATGCCTAGAGGGGTAGTTTGCATACTTAATCATTTTCACACGCTCTTCATGCGTGGATCACATATTCATGGAGGTCCCTCGTGTAATTTGATAAATCCCTATTGTGTAGAAGATTGAGTTCCAAATTATGGTTCATCTCACCTATGGAAATACCATATATCTCTAGGTACATACTTCATATCAGGTGGCTAATGTCACTCGATAAATGGAGCAAAAATTGGGATACCAAATAACCTTCAATTTTTCCTTTATAAGGAAAACTACTATAGGATCTAATGCCTCGACATCCTACAATATTGGTAAGGATTCCATCATCATCATGGTGATGTGATAGCGTGGAAGATCCTAGGGAACCTCCTATGTAAAAACCATAGGGTAATAGTAATTTTTCATTATTACTATTATATAGTTATGTTAATTATGTTTGTATATGGTAATAGTAATCTCGTAATATATTTGTTATTTTTTGTTTATTTGGGTTGTTTAAACCATATAATAATATTTGTTATATGGTTATGATTGTGTAATGTACATAAGCATTGCAACCCCTTCTTCTCTGTAATGAATTTTCCAATCAATAAAGAGGCTATCATTCTCATTTCTTCACCTCGTTTGGTATTAGAGCAAGTTCTGGAGTGAAGGAAAGGTTGCAGAAAGTTGTGGAGCTTTCGAGGAGTTTGAGTAGCGAAGAGGATCCATTACAACCCTCTACCTCTTCCCAGGCCCCATTTGACAACTCCCACACCCCCTGTTGCACAACCATGACTCTGCAATTTATTTGAAGTGGTTTGCAAGATTATTTGTGCACTGGGAAAGGAGGAGCCACCCAGCTGATGCATCGTACTCCAAGCTTATTCCTAAGAAAAGCTGATTTAAATTTTAAAAAAATCCCCAATGGGTGTTTTGTCTCTAAATTTAGAGACATATTTAGTTTAGCTAAATTTGGTTAACTGCAAGTTATATTTGGAAAAGGTCTTGGAGGCTCTTGCATTCCTTGCCCACTATTTCAAAGGAAGACCCGCATAAAAAGATATCCAAAACGACCTTAAAGGCATTCAAATCACATCATTGGCATTTGAACTATCAATAAAAAAGGCTTTTAGACGCTTTGGAGAACCAAGTGTTTGACATTTGGAAGAGGTGTCTTAACAAGCTATCCATTGAGCCAAGCTATTTTTCCTCTCAATATCCCTGAAGAACCCTACATCATTGAAACACCAAACCATTGTGTGCAAGTGAATTTGTTTTGTGTGAAGCTTGGCATTTACACCTTGGAGTGGTCAAATTCCCAACCAAAAACTCCACTCGTTGCGGTCAAAATGCGTTTAAAGTGAGCTCCAAAGCAAAGTTTGAAGTGACCAAAGAAAAAAATACAAAACAGGACAAAAAATAACACAAAGGTGGTAGCAAGCAAAAGGTTTACAAAACCTAAACCTAAATCTACTGGCCTTCGAGGCGTGGACACATGGTCCTCCAACACTTTGCCACATCACTCTTTCATAAGGTAGGTTGGTTTTTCGCTTAAGGAATTTACTTTTTGGTATGTGTTTTATATATCAACTTCTCTATATGTATAACTAGCAATTGCACATGAGTTGCAAATTACCCTGGAGAGGATAACAATGTTAAGTTTGTTGGAGTTGTAATTTTCAATGAAATGTATGCTATTTTAAATTGTTTTAAGTTTTTTGTGATGGGTAGGAGAGACCAATATAGTACGACTACAACATTCGACAAAAATACCTCCCATTTTACTCTGATGGATGTCCATACCCTGCTCCCAAACTCTTATCTTGCCACCGCCTAGAGATAAAGTAGTGTAGACTAAGACATCAAGTCATAAAATATTTTATGACTAAAATCACAAAAAAATCTAAACTATTGTCAAAGATATGATGCAATAAAAAAAAAGAGCCATTCACAGAAGCAACACCAGGTTAAAAAGTATCAAATGTCAGTGAAAGGAGAAGTTGACACTGATGCTGACGTGTGGGATTTGATCAATTGTGTAAGGAAAAGTCGTAGAATTCTTGATAACAATGAGCATCGTGGACACATGCAATGATCACTTTTATGTTTTTTGCTTTGATTTTAATGGACAAGATACTATCACTTTTATTGTTGAGATGGGACCTGTAATTCAATGTGGGAGTCATGATTGCACAACTTCATAGAAAAGAGGACTGAATTGATGAAAGGTGGTTTGTTGACTTGAGAAAATGAGTTTGTTAGACCTATGGAGTCACCATATGTGTTACTTTGAACTGCCTCCAAAGGATGGAATATCACCAAACCCCCAAGACCTCCACACATTCTAGTGCTCCATCAAAATATGCTCACCAACTTGTCTAAAGAGCACTTTAAATGCATGCATGGACAAATATTTATTTAAAGCAATGTTACGCAGGGACATGTACCCCCTGAAAAACAAGACATCCTAAGACGACGGGATGAGAGGGAAATGTCCCCCCGCACCCGAATATGTTGTATTACAAAGACATATTAAGAATCAAGAGTGATATATAAATATAGAAAAATTTGAGCACAAATGCACATGGTGAATTGTCGTAACATACTATGAAAACCAACAACATGCATTAATATTAAAGGTTATATGGACATATAACATTAGTATAGTTATATATATGTTGTTGAGTTGTTAATATGGACGTCTCCATGTGATTGTATGCACATGGTGGACTGATATATAAATATGAACTGCTATTCATAAAAGCTCTCAAATTTATCTGTATATTTTTAGTGTGTGTGTGTGTGTGTGTGTGTGTGTGTGTGTATTCAAAGCCCTTGCTGAATGTGTCAAGATTCAGCGGGTCTCTTCATGGAGATATTTCAAGGCATCTCTACTTCCTAGGAAAAAAAAATTCGAGTTTGATAATATCTGAACCCATTTTTGAGTTGCACGAATTTGAGATTAGGGCTTCCTTGTTTTTATCTTTGGTTTTAATTGTCTTTGGAGGGTCAAATCTATGGTTTGGGCGGCGCCCACATATACTTCAAAGCAAATGCAATGGACATGTCTGAAACTAGACCCCACAATCTTTGCTAGCTTCCTCCATGCTTGCGCCAGATGGGTACGTTTGAAACAAGAAATGGGTGCGTACAAGAATTTTTAAGAGGGATTTTGGTCTGATGTTGTAGTCATTGCTCAGGTAGATATGCATGCAATGTGCAAGCTTTTAGCAGGGTATGTGCGTGCACAACAGCCGTGTAAACTGTTTGACAAAATGCCTCAAAGAAATTGCAGTTTCATCATCAACAATAGTTGCAGGTTTTGCACAAAACGGGTTTCTTGGTAAGGCCTTAGAATCAGTCAAACGAATGTGTCTCACTCTTGATGCAATTCTCACTCTCGATGATGGACTATTGCAGATCCGTCTATCCTACTCTTTCCAAGCTTATCTCTTCTGCTTCGTTTGGCCCATGCCTCGTCTAGGTCTCTCGGCCTTTTCCGGGCTTCTATGTTCTGCTTTGACGTCTGTTTAATATTTTACCCATTTTTGAATTGCCGTTGGCCTTAATTGAAAAGTGGGCTTTTTTTTTTCTAGGTCGATTGTTTTATTTTAAAGTAAGTGTGATTGCTTTGGTCAATTTTTTTACAATGGTGGTTTTAATATATGAAAAGTGGGTGTCCTGTTAAAAGAAAAGAGGTGCATTTTATTAAGGGTGAGTATTTATTGTTATGTGGGATTTAAAGATAAGGTGAGTGGAGTGTTTATTCATAGTGGGCAAGTTTTTTTAAAAAAGTGGCTTTTAAATTATTGATTAGATCTTACTTTAAATTAGGGTCTAATATTTTTTAAATAAGGTGCATTTTTTAAATAAAGGCTAAGTTTTTAAGATCTTAATTGTTTTTTTTTATCTAATTTAAATTCTTAAGGTTTTTAAATTAATTAAGTGACAATTAGTTTTTAGGGGTATTTAATTAATTTAAGGTTTTCTAACTTAATTAGTTAATTCATCTTAGATTAGTAAAATTTGTCGTAAATTAATGTTTAAAGCATTTTTCTGTCTCACTCTCGATGCAAGTCCACTTCACAACTATTGGTAGCACTCTCATTGTCTATGCGCAAATGGGAGCTCAAGAACAAGGTATGTGCATCCATTAAGCATATTGGAGCAAAGGGATGACTATTACATACATACATACATACATACATATATGTGTGTGTGTGTGTGTGTATAATTGTAATAGTCATCCCTTTGCTTCAATGTGCTTAATGGATGGACATACTGCTCTTAAGCTCCCATTTGCGCATGGCAATGAGAGTGCCACAATAGTTGTGAAGTGGACTTCAGATCGAGAGTGAGATGAAAAAAATGCTCTAAACGTTAATTTACGACAAATTTTACTAATCTAAGATGAATTAACTAATTAAGTTAGAAAACCTTAAATTAATTAAATACCCCTAAAGACTAATTATCACTTAATTAATTAAAAACCTTAAGAATTTAAATTAGATAAAAAAAACAACTAAGATCTTAAAAACTTACCCTTTATTTAAAAAATGCACCTTATTTAAAAAATATTAGACCCTAATTTAGAGTAAGATCTAATCAATAATTTAAAAGCCACTTTTAAAAAAAACTTGCCCACTATGAATAAACACCCCACTCACCTTATCTTTAAATCCCACGTAACAAATAAATACTCACCCTTAATAAAATGCACCTCTTTTTATTTTAACACGGACACCCACTTTTCATATATTAAAACCACCATTCTAATAAAATTGACCGACCTATAATAGACATGCCACTTTTTTAAAGCGACCACACTTACTTTAAAATAAAACAATCGACCTAGAAAAAAAAAAACCCACTTTTCAATTAAGGCCGACGGCAATGCAAAAACGGATAAAACATTAAACAGACGATCAAAGCGGAACAGAGAAGCCCTAAAAGGCCGAGAGACCTGCACGAGGCACGGACAAACGGCGAGTAAGAGATAAGCTCGGAAAGAGCAGGATAGACGGATCTGCAACGGTCCATCATCGAGAGTGAGAATTGCATCAAGAGTGAGACACATTTGTTTGACTGATTCTAAGGCCTTTACAACAAACCCGTTTTGTGCAAAACCTGCAACCATTGTTGATGATGAAACTGCAATTTCTTTGAGGCATTTTGTCAAACAAACTTTTACATACAAATTGTGTGCACGCACATACCTGTTAAAAGCTTGCACGTTGCATGCATATCTACCTGAGCAATGACTCCAAACCAAAATCCCTCTTAAAAATTCTTGTACGCACCCATTTCTTGTTTCAAACGTACCCATTTGGCGCAAGCATGGAGGAAGCTAGCAAAGATTGTGGGGTCTAGTTTCAGACATGTCCATTGCATTTGCTTTGAAGTATATGTGGGCGCCGCCCAAACCATAGATTTGCCCCCTCCAAAGACAATGAAAACCAAAGATAAAAACAAGGAAGCCCTAATCTCAAATTCGTGCAGCTCAAAAATGGGTTTGTATTATTGAAACCTGAATTTTTTTTTCCGGGAAGTAGAGATGCCGAAAATATCTCCACGAAGAGACCGCCAGCAATTTGACACATTCAAGCAAGGGCTTCTTCAAAGGTGACTCCTCCGGAGTAATTAAGTGCTTCATGCGCTCTAGTGGCTAGGAGGAGTTTTTTATAATATATTTGAATAGAGGATGATAAGTGGTGGAATCCCCTCCCCTCCCCTCTTTTTTAAAATTTTAAAAAGTCATGACATGCATGGTAACTAGATAGTGGAGCCGCCAAACTTAGTCCTCCGCTAAGTAACTTAGCTACAACTGGCCAAATTTAGCGAAGAAAACCCTATCTAGTGTTTTTAAAAAAACTCCTAATTGGTTCAAAAAGCAAATTTTTCCTTTTTCACAAAGTATAAGTGGTTTGAGAGCTCTAAGGGTTTTTTTTCCATGAAATTGTAAATAAAAAATTAAAAATTGAGAGAGGTTAAGAGCTTGAAAAAGACCCAAAACGGAAAAAAATTGCTTGCACAAACAATTTTTTTCTAAAGAAGGGAGATATCTAACATTTTTCAAGATATTTTAATTATTTAAAATTGTACTAACAATCCATCTAGTCGAAACTAATAAATCTCATGCAATGGCCAACAATGCTCCCAAATGTTTTTTACCTAACTCGTAGCTCCTCCATGGTGACAATTATGTTGTGTGGAAGACTAAAATTTGCACTCAACTTGAATTTGAAGACATTTGGTTTGTGGTGGATGGCTCAATCACTAGATCGAGGCGAGATGCAACTCATCAATGATAGTTTCATAGAGCAAACCGTAAGGTGAAGTTGATAATCTTGTTCAAAGTGTCCAAGAAATCCAACCACACATCCAAGATGTCAAAACAACTAAAGAAGTGTGGGAAAAACTCAACATTGTGTACGAGGCCAAGAATAAGAACACTATTTTAAATCTAGAAAGTCGAGTTTCACACACTCAAATTCAAGATGAATGAAAATGTGGAAGCTTTTCTAAGGTGAGTTGTAACATTGAGGCGATCACTCCTACCACTAGGAGTGGATTTCACAAATTATGCTCTCGTTCCTATTATTCTAATAGCATTACCTCTTAATTATGCTAAAATGGAATATTATAGCCTAATTTGATGCTATAAAAGCAGTAAATAAATACAATACTAAAAATACCCAAACAACTAAGTAATAAAAATATGAAACCCTAATGTGCAAAGAGGGTTAAGAAAGCCTTAGTTGATTCGCTGAGGTTGCAGGGATCGTGTCGCAGCGAGGCCGGTTGAACAGGAGGAGGAAACCGTCGTACATGAGCCCGAGAAAATGTAGATCCGAGCTATCTGGCTGGACTAGGGCACTGGAAAAGGGATTAGGGCACCTTGGTCTGTGAAAAAGCTCTGTAAACCTCCTCTGAGGTGCCGTTAGATGTTCGCCTTTAGTCGTGTGTATGTCGTAGTGTGATCGCTAATGTCGTTTGTAGACTTGTAATAGAGAAATCACATGTAAAACCCCAAATAAAACATCAAAACCCTAAAAGAGAAAGATGCATATGAAGGGGTCGGACTGGCCTCAGCCATCACAATGGTGGACTTATCACTGAGCACTGTACTACATCTCAGACCCAATGTAGTTATGTGCGTGCGTGCACGGAATTGTTCCTAGGTGCTCTTGTGTGTGTCATAATTTGTGAGTAGCGAGCAATAACTAGATGTAGAATGTAAATAATGTATGCATGGAATAGAATAAACTCCCCCTACGACGTGTGATGCAAAAAAACCAACCTTTGTCCCTTGTGATGGAGCTAGATGGATGCAATGGAGCAATAGAAGCCTTTGATGGATGCAACCTTAGGTGGTGATAATAGTGCTTAGTGCTTGGTCCCTCATTATAGTCTCATAACTTTATATTTATATGGTTCTCTTGTTTGAATTTCGTAATTAACCCTGAAAATTACAATCACTAAAAAGGTAGGAAACTCAAATGGCTATAAAGTTCCCAAAAAGTGAGAAGAAAGTGCAAAGAGGATTAGGGTGCCCAAAGGGGACTAGGGCATCCGGGCGCCTCGGCCTTGGCTAGGCGCCCTTGTCGAATAGGGAAAACACAATATAAAAGTATGGTCTAGGCAAGTGTGGGTGCAAGATCGAAAGTAGCAATAGAAAATAATGCAAGATGACTAAAAATATGGTTTAATTAGTACTCTTTTTCACTTAAGAACTGTACGTAATACAAGTATGAAACCGAGACCGAATAATTATCCAAAGTGCATGATTTAGTGTCTACACCTCCCTCATACAAAATATTTGTGACAACAATCAACTGCATTTGTGAGCATACCATCGTTTTGAAAAGTTGGTTAATATGTCGCAACAAGAGTCCGTGTTCAACAAAGATGAAGAAGACAAGGCACTCACTTCTCGCCAGAAAAGGAAGAAACAATTTCAATCTTCCAATAAGTCCTAAAAGTAGAATAATCAACAATGGGAAAAACAATAGAAAAAATGTTTGATTTATGGTAGAGAAGGTCATAAGTTGAAAGATTGTCGGTATAACACATTTAAAAAGGGCTCATTAAACAACATGAAGCCAAAAATCATGAATCTCAAAGCAAGGACAACAAAACAATAAGCAAGGGTAGAAGAGGGGGTTGGAGGAATAAACCCCAACAACAAGGCAATATTGTTAAATGGGAAGATAACTAAGATGATGAAGACTTCTTGTATGTTGCCCAATCCAATGAATCAATCATGTCTACAAATGCAATTTGGTATATTGATTCTAGCTCCATTCAACACATGACTGGACACAAGGACTCGTTCTACACAATTAGAAACACACCCTCCAGGAATCATGTTTTGTTGGATGATGATTTTTCATATAGTGTCCAAGGAATCGTCAACATCTCTTCACCCCTTCGTACACAAAATCAGACTATCTGATGTTTTATATGTCCTTGGGTCAACTGAGAATTTGCTATCAATTAGTTAGCTTTTAGATCACAATTTGAAAATTGATTTTGACTGCAAAGATGAAAAGAAAATGTGTCTAATTAGAGATAAATTTAGAGGCTCGAAAATTGTTGCAAGAGCTTCCAATGTGGGACGGATGTTCCATATTGATTTTTTCTAATGAGATGATTAGGAACTTATGGCAAAAGACACCTCATTAGCATAATTGTGGTATCATAGACTTGCCCACATCAGTTTCAAATATCTCGACACATTTCACCGGTATGACATGGTGAGAGGATTGTTACCTCTCGGAAGGACACAAATAAGTGCCCAAATTGCCTAGCAGGTAAAACAACATCGAGCACCATTCTAGAGAAATAATTTTTGAGCTCCAAGTAAGCTTGATCTGGTGCATACCGATTTGTGTAGATCCATGACACCTAGTCATTCTTGATTTTAATATTTTGTGCTCTTTATTGATGATTTTTTATGAAAAATGTGAAGTTTTTAAGAAGAGAGAAGTTGAGACTCCTTCCAAAATTCGTTAGATGTTCAAATCAGCCTTGTCATGAAGATAGAAGATTATGTTCCCACTAATGATGACATTCATGATGGGGATGATGGTGAAGATATGACAAGACCGTAGCCACGAGAACAACTCAAAGTGTATGCCTAAATGGTATACTAATATGATTCGAGATGCCAAATTGGATGGTCCTCAAGACACGTCCACTCCTAGACCACGAGACTCACAATAAGGCTCATGATGGTGTAAATTATGCCTTAATGAGTAAATTTGTTGAATTTTTGAGCCCTCTACGCTTTTATAATCCATACACCCAAACCTTGGAAAGTTGCCATAGATGTTGAATACTAGTCAATGATGAAAAATAATACTTGGCAACTTGTCAATCTTCCAACAAGGAAGAATCACATTGATACAAATGGATTTTCAATATGAAGTACAAAGTGATGGTGTTGGTCCTCAAATTTGCACCCATTGTTGGATTGACAACAACTCTCCTTTAAGGAAGGGGGAGTTGCTTAGAATGGTGGTAGATCGGGTGGTGGTGTATCATTTTGTAGCCGGGGAGGGGTCTAACACTTTCCTCGGGGATAGAGCCATGGGATGGTTAAGGGGCACGTATAAAGGGGATGGCTTGGTCCTGCTACTTTTGTCCCGCCTTGAACCAGGGGTGAGAGGACACGACGTGTAACCCGAAGAAAGAGGGAGAAATGGGATCTTTGTTCCCTTGATTTCTTCGAATGATGGATAAATCTAGGATAAACATGTCCACGGACACAACACTTCACTCTCACGAGTTGTCACACAAAATGTTGCATATGCAGACCTTACCAGACATAGGTTACTATAGACAATAGAATTCAGTTGCTCTTGCATTCTCTAGATAAAAGCTAAAGGGCACTTTCAATGATAGTTAGAGACATGGCAACAAAAGCAACGAATAGATGGAAGTATGGGGTGGGATTGATTGTTTTGTTTCATGGATATTTGGAGGGGGAGGGCAGTTTGTTTTTATGACCTTGGTACATTAGTGTTCCCATGGAATGAATCCATCCTTAACTATGATGCTTGAAAAGAACAATCAATTTAACACAATCTGTGAAATAACATTTGCATTCATTGATACTCAATGTGCACAAAAGTCATCTACAGTCTTCACAATCCTAACTACAAATCATGGAGTTAGAGTTGAGATAAAGCACTTGTTGTATTTGTCTTATACACCCAAAAGACCCTTAAGGGATAACAAAAGCTATTCAAAAGTGATGTTGCCTTTAGGATTTTACAACTGAGCTAAACCACTGCAAAATATACACTATTCTACAATGCCCATAGTGACAAGAAGAATGCAACAACTAAGAAATACCCTTATGTACTTGACAATGTAAAGCTAATGCAAGATAGTAACAGAACTATATTGCCTCATTCATTCATTCAAAACATAAGAAACGAGAAAGTATAGCTTGATCAAACCAAATCATAATCTATTCATGTAAGTTTTGGAAAGGGGACATAAACAAATGCCCTCAAAACCTGCTAATGGTTGTACAACGTAACCACCTTAGCTCCTCCTCATAGAACTAGACACATACAATCTTGTAAGAAACTAGAAACTAAAACTGAAACAAAAAATTGAACTTAGTCAAAAACTCTAAAACTACCCCCAATCCCTCCTCGTAAAATGACAGATTGTTATGATATATCGAAGATGAGAAGGAGAGAGAGAAAGAAGAAAAATATGATTTCCCTCTACAACCACCAACAAGGTGCATTAAAATTCTGTAAAGGAGCATGGGCACCTTGCCAAAGTCATTCATTCTTTTGTCTTGTGTGTTTAGAGAAGAAATAGACACCATACTCCATCAAGACGGGGTTGTTGAGCAACACGAGAACCGCAACTTGAATGCTAAAGATATTTTCCTATTTTCTACCACCAACTATCATCAATTCCTTATTTTGATGATGACAAAGTGAAGGGATTGAAAATACCTTTCCAACGATATAAATTTTACAAGATTTAGAGCTATGTATCGAAAGATATGGCCCTCTGAATATTTGCATGTCGGGATGAACAAGAGAATGACCAATGGTAGTATGTGATTGGTTATGGAGATTGCCTCTGCCTACATGTGTGTGATTTGAATTTTCTTGCTTTGCCACGTGTTGCTTTTTCATTGGTCATGAGGGTCAAAGCGGACCCGAAATACCATATGTTTCGCTCATTTTAGGGGTTCAGAGTTTTCCAGGGTCCATCATCTTAGAATGTGAGGGAATTCCACAACATGTCCCCTTGGGACCATTGATCTATCTCCATCTGACACCTTTTAATTGGGTCATTTGTCCTATCATGTTCCACCGTGTCTCGCCTGCAAAACCTTTCACCCAAATATTATGGAGCTTGGGTTATTCTCGCATGTTTGAGATTTGTGGAGCCCAGGATGCTATGAAGAACATCGTATTGGTGACACGTGTCCTTCTTGGCCCGTTGGATCTGTGCCATATGTCATTGCCTTCATTCGTCATGCGTTCATTGACCAACCTTGACCCAAACCCGAACCTAATATATTTATCTATTGTGATTGATTTTGGAGCTCTGAGGTCCGTCAGGGTCCATCACTATGAAAATAGCGAATGATGTCATGTGTCCTGCCTCGAGCCATTGATATGTTGCCACGGGGCCTCTACCTTACTGGTGTTGAACTTTGATGGCCAAATGAACGTCAAACAACCTTTAAACTTAACCCGCTAATGAATTAGCCTTAGTCTCCTGTGGGTTTTCAAATGCCAATGACCGATGTTTTTGAGAGGTGGATTTTGATGGCCATATGGACGTTCCAATATTCATTAAAATGGATAAGTCTATTTTAATGAGCCTTCTTAACCAATCCTATAGCCCTTTTCTTCGTGATCGAGTTACATACATTTGAACCTTCATAGCTTCATATTTTGGGAGCAATTTGGATCATTTTGTGCTATTTGCAACCTCTTTGTGAAAAATATAGATATAGTCCCCATCACCCGTCTCTGTCTAAATATTTTACTTTGAATAACCAGACCATTAAACCAGTCCCCCGACATTTTTGTTGAATCTTCTCATTTATTTGGCTAAGGCATGAAATCTATTACAAACTGATGCCTCTTCTTGACTTAGGTTGATTTTCAAGGCACGGGGAAAAATAAGAAACACAAAGAAATGATTAAATTTATGGGAATCCATGCAAAATACCAACGCAATCCAAGTCCAACTGGATTGAGCACCAACAGATGGGACCATTGACAAGTACAAGGTGAAACTAGTAGCGAAAGAGGTATACTCAAAAGGAAGGTATTGACTATGAGGAAAAAATTTCTCCCACGACGAAGATCAAGACGATCAACATAATCTTTGCTCTAGCTACACATTTTGGATGGAAAGTCCATTAGATGGACGTGAATTTTTTTTTCTCAATGGAGACTTGCAGTAAGAAGTATACATGACTCAACCAGAAGGTTTTGTTGCACCTAGAAAAGAAAAGGTACGTAGAGTTACAAAATCACTATATGGTCTTAAACAAGCTCCCCAAGCTTGGTATATCAAAATTGATGAACTTCTCATTCATCATATATTCCAAAGGAATCCTTATGACCCCAATCTCTACCTCAAAAAGTAAGGGGGAGATTGTGATTGTTGTTTATGTGGATGATCTAGTCACCACCGGGCAAAGAAAATGAAGATAATCAAGGCAACGAAGAAAGATCTTATACGATCATTCGACATGAAACATCTCAAGTTGATGCACTATTGTATTGGCTTGGAAATATGGTAGAAAGAGAATCACATCTTTGTTTCTTAGTTGAAATACACCAAGATCGCTCTAGAAATTTCGGATGATGGACCGTATTCCCATTACCACACCTCTGGAGATAAGACTTCGTTTGTCTTATAGAGATTCATCATCACAAGTAAATATGTTGGTGGATATTTTTCAAGGATAAAATATGAGGTTCAACCACAACATGTAGGACAAATTCCCTCCTCAAATAAAGGGGAGGCACCCTATTTATTACTATTCTAACAACACCAAAGAATATTCACAATATTTACACTAATCTAGCATTGGGGGTGGGATCTCATCCGATAGATTTACTTCTTGTAGAATGAAAAATAGATTGAGAATGAAGGAAGGTTTTTAGAAGTGAAAGTAGAAAGGAGGAATGGAAAGAAAGGAAAGTGAAAACATGCTTTTTCTTTGGAAAATACAGATCCAAAGATACTAACACGAGATAAAATAGTAATAAACTTAAAATGAGATATTATGAGCAATGAACTGGAATTTAAAGAATAATATAATGCATTGAACTTAAGAACAATACATTAAACAAAGAGATAACATTCAACCCAAGTTTGTAATGTGTCTCTTTTATTCCTTATAGAAAAAGATTGAAAATACAAATATTTTCTTCTCTTTACAATTCCAATCTTATTTCTCTGTCTAAAATCTCCCCTTTAGAATGTGACATAATTTTACATTTATAGAAAGATGTGAAGATACAAAAATGGAAGCTATTGGATTACAATCTAAAAATATAAAATACAATTTAAAGCCCTCTTGACTTGTTCTTTGCAAAATGACCAAGTCAACTTGTTAATCCAAATGATGTCTCAACATCACAAAAATTTACATGTTCGATGCAAAAACATGGCAAATCCTTAACTAGACTTTTCCTTATCATCTCCTAGCTTAGCTTCCTTATTGCAATATGTGTCAAACTTTTAAATCATTTCTTGCACCTCATTCTCATCGAGTCCTCAAGAGTATCGATTCAATATATCACATGTGTCGAGCACATTGATCAATTTTCCAAGAAACTTTTAGAGTCTTTTGAGGATTTTGGCCAGATTGTTCAAAACATTTTGATATACAATCAGTTTGTCAATTGATTGTAAGTCAAAATCACTTCTTAAGACTGAGTCCTTTTAAACCGAGATCTTTGAATTCTTTGAAAATGTCATCCATAGACAAGGTATTCAAATATTCATCCAGACATGACATGGCACTTTGGAAAATTGATCACCGATATCATTAATGGCATTGATCCTTTTCCCCTAGCCTTCTACAATTTCTTTCTTATCTCTTACAAAATCTTGACTCGAAATTCAATGGATTTGTAAAACTCAAAATGCTTCCCCCTTTCTCCAGTTATTCCTTCTTAAATAAGGGTATCAACATCAATATTTCGAGCTCATTTAGGGCTTCTAGAGTTAGCTCCCAATTGTTGCATTCCTCATCAAACTCGTCACCCATTTTCTCAACCGCTGATTTTCTCTTCCAATATTGTTGCGAACCTCTAAACCATCTTTGATGAGTTTCTTGTCATAGTGAAGAAGACTTTCAATCTAACCATCCACTGCCCAACCCTTTTGTCCAATCTTCTCTACCTCTGATATGGATGATGTATCAAAACTGACTGGAGCTAGAGTGGAGATTGGAGTTGGTTTAAAGATCTTAAGGATGGTTGTTAGTTGCTCCACTTTTTCCTTTAATTCATCCTTGGTGGCCTTGGTTTCTTTGAGTTTCTTGAATAAGTTGTCCACGGCCACCGGTGATCTTGTTGTGCCCCTTCTGTAGTGAATTTCCCTAATGCTACTTTGGTTATTTGATAGTAAGAAGCAATGATGTCTTTCTTATTTTTGTCACAAGAATAGGCACGATGATCTCAAAAAACCTCTCCTTGATGAATAAATGGTGATGTGGGAGATTGTCTTGGGAGTTTTGGATGCACGAGAGGGGGAAAGAGTCAACATACTAAAATCGAAGGCTTCGGGCGGATGACCTTCTTTCTCTTCTTGGGGGTTTGGCTTGTTAGCCAAGATGAGACTAAAGAGGGAGGTGTTTGTTGTGGAGGTGTAGACACCTATAATTTAGCTCGAGCAATTTAAATACTTAAATTGCGCTAATTATACCCTTTCCTGCAAATTGACGACATATCGTCAATATCACACATTTTCTCTACTATCGTCGTTAATTAATTACATTATGTTAGTTAATTAACCCTTCTATCTAACAACGACACTTATTTATAATTAATTAAGCTCCCCTTTCTATCTAGATTAATTAATTATTTCTAATTAATTAATACCCATTTCTATCTAGATTAATTAATTATTCTTAATTAATTAATTCTCTCTTCTATTTAATCAATAAATCGTCATTTATTTAATTAAAATCCTCTCGTAACATAAATCATACTAACTATTCCTCTAAAAAGTCTCTATAAGCTTGCACACCTATTAATTATTCACTTTGGTTAATTAATAAACCCCCTCAATCCCCATGAGTCACTAGAGGACAAACTAAACTCTCCTAAAGTAAACTCAACAACTTCTAAACCATGTTTATCCATAACTAACCTAGATTTTCTATTATCCCACATACAATAGGATGCAAAGCTTCTTCAAACCATTGGGTTATAAAAGGAACCCTCCTCTAACCTTTCTACTTACACCTAAATGAGCATAGAGCCTATACTATAGTCATTTTATCATCTTAGATAATTCTTCCATTAGATGAGCTAGCTATCTTCATTTCTTGCATTCATCCATCCAAGTTTTGAAGTCATATGGAGATATGTCAAATGGTCTTATAGCCATGGATTGACAAGACTCCATTCTTGAAAACCTTGGGATTTAAGCATACAATCAACCCTTTTTATTGTTAAGGATCTAAATAGGTTCATTTCATTAGCATTCAATTAGAGATAGAGGTTAATTTGTTTAGCATGTTAGTTTGAATCTTCATTTCATGTTCTAATGCAAATATGTTAATAGATTAGCTTTTCTTAAGCTCTAAGCATGATGGTATATTGATCTAGTTAGCATTGTATTGAAGCTATTAGGTGTTAGCTTTGATTTCCTTTGCATTGTTAACTAATTCATATACACGAGGAGTTGTGATCATGAGGGGAGTAATTGAAGTGATAGGTAATTCGAAACCAAGGGGGAAGGAGAAGAGAAGATAGCCAAGGCGATAGTTGAAGGAGGGGAGAAGAAGGCATGGAGGAGAAGGCAACAGATGGTGAAGGGAATGGGTCATTTGAGGAGAACCCAAGGTCATACTTATTCCTATTGAGAGAGGAGAAAGGGATGAAAAGACATATGCCGTGAGTGATAGAAGAGGATATGAAAGTGGAGAGGAAGAAATAAGAGAATTAGATGTGATGACCGAAGAGATCTGAAATGACGAGGAAGGTGGAGGAGGTGGAACTTGAGGAGAGGGCACATGAGGAGGAGAAGTGATCGGAGGTGACACACGTGGGGACAAGGTCATAAGAGGGATCACATGAGTAATGAGGAGGGAGGAAATTGGAAGAGGTTGGATGGCCATGGTGCGTGTTGATGTTCCTTGTCCTTGCTGATGAGAAGGGGAATCAACATTGAAAATGGTGGAGGGTCGAAGAGGAGGAAGATATTTTCATCCATTGTTGGAAAACTTGAACTTAATCTTCTTGACGGACACTTCACCTTTATCCTTGGGTTTCTTGACAAGGAATACTTGTAAACAATATTGACACAAAATATTTGCGCGAAAAACAAGACGGTGTTTGTGTATTTTATTGATATCAAAATCAAGCATTACAAAACAAATGAGAGAGTTGTAATATTTATAGATATTGAACAACTTCTATCTCATCCTCAATATATGGAAACAAATCATCTAATCTGAGTAAATATGTAGAAATAACATATTTCCCCTAACTGCCCCTATTGCCCCTCATGGAAATCATTCGGAAACAAAATATGCAAGATAGAACATGATCCCACAAACATTAGGATGAGAACATTATCACTTAGTTAACTAACAACTAAGGACAACTAATATATGTTGACATAAGCTTAAAGTATTTAATTAAATACTTTAACTTATTACATTTATTCAAATATCAACTAATCATGAATTAAGCTAAGTTTTATTCATAACAGATTCTGGGAGGGACCCACTTCTAACGCAGTGGTCAATTTCACTTTTGGAAAGTTGGGATCCTTTGGCTAATTGTTGATAGAAAAGAGCCAATGATTGGTTCGAACCATAATTTGAGCAGCTTGATCCTTGATAGATGTGATTTGTTTGATTAACCAATTGGTTGGGGGACAACCCAAACTTTCCAATTTCATTTGCTCATATATCGGATCCAAGACATCTTCATCCTCAATCGCATCATGAGGAATATCCCTAACGATGTACTTAGTTTCTTCATCCAAACTTAGCCGGATATTCATTTTTCCTTATGGCTATCTCGTCCCTACAATTGATCCATATATTTTCGAGCTCATGGATGTGAAATTACAATGTTTTAAGGTTGTTCAGTACTCCCTGATAATTGAAGCTAAGCCTTAGATAGAAAGGCTTGATAGTCACTCCCTAAATTTCGATGAGAATATTTTTTGTTTTGATTATGGATGTGCACGTGTATCAACCAATTGATATTGGGAAATGAATTCTCGCTTATGCTTGCTTTGTTGGAACTTGTAAAGATCCAAAAAATTCCTTACTAACTTCATCAAAACCCACTTATGACTCAAAAATCTTAGTAACAAGTACGAAGAACCTTGAAATGCTCCAACTCGGATGTAGGTGAATGTTGGGAATTGGAGGAAGATACACCCCAATGAGATACAACATTCCAAGTTGCATCAATGCACTGACACTTGGAAATATCTTTGTCTAACTTGCAAATGATGTTATAGAAAAAGGCATCATTTACCCTCCAGAAGTGATTCAAACTTTGTTTTAGAGACAACTAGGGGTAGAAGTCATAGAAATAATTTGAACTTCTCGTTCCTTGTGTGTTCAAACCTAGGGTAAATCCTCATTCTTGTTGCTGCATATGTGACATATGATGTCATATAGAATTTTCATGTTGTGTGCACTTCCTTTGTCCAGGGTGTCATTGATGAATTCATCCCATATGAAGAATTGTTGATTCTTCTTCGTGATGGTGAAAAATTGGCACAACCATCCTTGGAACTCTTTTGCCTCATGAAGGCCAAATATTTTTCTTATGAGTGTTATAATATCATTTATCTCTCGGATGAAATCACTCTTAGGCAAGGTTTTGGGAATGTGCTAATTGCAGGCTTGGGTTTCGAGAGATAACTTTTATTAATGTGTTTGATGCAATCTGTTGAACCTTCTTGAGATCAATATCTACAAACAAGTTGAGATTGGGCAACTTCAAGAGTTCCTCAAAATATTGTGTCCACGAAAATTACCAATTCCCGTTTTGGTTCTTCACATCTATGGACTCGACATCATAGCTAATTTGGAACAAGAATGAACTCTGACACCGTGCGAGAGATAGGAAAGGTCACAACAAGAGGCAATCCACTATCGTAAATTGCATCCATATTGTCTTTGAGGAATTTTTGGTTCTATTCCATAAGTCATCCACATTTATATGTCCCAGGATTATGTATCTCTAATGTCGATATTGAGTCAATGTTGGAAGGGGGAATAACCCCTTGATATTTATACTTCATTTCTTTCGCTCCCGGATGATTTTGATTTGGATTTTCCCTTCCCCTATTCAAACATTGAAATATGAACTTCAAAATTTTGTCCAATAACTCCTCTAGATACTCAAAATGACAATTAGAACTTTCACCTTGAGTTACTCACTAAAAATCCCAAAAACTCGGATCCTCCTTGTTGAGCACCTTAAGAAACTCCGATGCACCTGTCGGAACTTCCTTGATGTTTGACACCTCTAAAACTCGATACACTAAACAAAGATTTCTCGATGATTTGCACTTTGAGAAACCTAACACATTGTTTGAGAACTTCTTGATATTTTGTACCTTACAAATCCCAACACATTGGTTGGAGATTTAAACTTGTCGACAACCCTAAAAACATGACATGAGCATTTGGAAGTCTTAAGATTTGTCGATTTTTCCAAGTATTTTGAAACCTTGATTCAGATTTTCATCATGTCAAATAGGTCACAAATCCCAAACAAAGCTTATGTCAAAGTTTTTGACATGGCCGACATGATGAAAATTTTGACTAAGCTAAAAACAAGGATTTGTGATAAGAAGACACTTCTAACTTTCTTCTCATAACAAGGAGAAATAATAAAAAGAAAAAGCCTTTAGAAAATAAGGTGGAAAGCTATGAAAAAACCTTTCAAATTAGGTAATTCAAACAAGGAGTAAAGCGAGTGCAAAAGATACCTCAAAAATTAAAGAAAAAAACCACTAAATAGAAAAACTTACCGAAAAATGAGGTGGGTTTGAAGAGAAATCGAATAAAAACATCCAAATCGCCAAGAAAAACAAAGTTAGAGTTTTGGGAGCTAGAAACAGTTAAAATTCAAATTTGCAGAGTAGGAATGACGTGAAAAATCTGATTATAAATAGCCAAACTGTATTAATTACATGTTGGTTGACACGTGTGGGGTCAAATCCACCGGGAAAGTAATGCATTGACCGGGCTCGGAAGGTTGACTACAAAAGCATGCCATGCCTATATGCAATCGGGTTTCAAAAAGTGACACAAAGGGCATGTATGCTTACCCTGTGACATGGATTTTCCTCACATGTCCTAATGTGACAAATCCGTAAAACCCAACACAAAGAGACGATCGAGGTTTTAGAGTCGAGAAACATAGGACATCTAACATGCCAAGACACTAAGATACTTCGATGCAAGCAAAACCAACTCCATATGAAGGGACACTTGGGGTTTGGGAATTTGGAAACAAATAGCACTTACATACATGCACCAACCAATGCATGTTCTAATGTGATGAAAGCATGGAACTAGACACAAAGAGATTGTCGATTTCAAGGATTGGGATGCGCTTAACATAAAATATGTAAAGATGCAGGAAGAACCCAAAAATCATTGCAAAATGGCCCTTAAGGCCAAATTTTTTAAGTTTTGAAAGTGTAAGAAAATAAAAGGCCCTCAAAGGTGAAATTTTTGATGGTTTATCCAAATTTATCGTAAACTCAAAATTTGAGATAACAAAATACAACACTATCAATAATTGATCGACATTCATTTACTTGATTTATACTAGGCCAAATATCAACTTTGTAGTTAGTTATCTTTCACAGTTCATGCAAAAACCAAGAGTTTGTCACTGGAAAGCAACAAAGTAAATCTTGAGGTATATCGAACACCTATAGATGTTGACAAAAAATACAAGAAGAATAATCAATTATTCTTGACATGATATTCATATTCAAATTATGTAGGGAATATTGATGATAGGAAATCCACTTCTAGATATGTATTCTTTTTGGGATATGGTCCAATATTATGGGGAAATAAAAACAACATTTTGTTTCTCAATATTTCACGAAGTTGAATATCAGACCGCGGTTGGAATTGTCTACGAAGCGATATGGCTACAATGCATACTTGAGGGACTTGAACTACCATAAGAGAAATCTACCATCTTATATGCCGACAACGAAGGCATTTTAGAACTTTTTCACAATCTGTGTTTCACGAAAGGACGAAGCACGTTGAGATAAAGATACATTTAATTCGTGAATATGTTATACAACACAAGATTCACTTCGGTTTTACCTACATCTGAATAACATGCAAATATCTTCACAAAATCACTTGCATGTGACAAATTTAAGATATTTAGAAAAATCATCTCTTCTTCACCGAAATGATGCAAAATTAAGGAGAAGAATGTTAGGTAAAAACTATAGGGTAATAATAATTTTGCATATTTACTATTCACCATTAGTTGGTTAGATTATTATATAATTATATTAATTATGTTTGTATATGGAAATAATATTCTCGAAATATATTTATTATTTTTTGTTTGTTTGGGTTGTTTAAACCATATAACAATATTTGTTATTTAGTTTTGAATGTGCAATGTATATAAACATTGAGCCCCTTCTTCTCTATAATGAATTTTCCAATCAATAAAATATCACAAGTTTTCGTCCCTATTTCCTCGGCCTTAGAACCGAGAAAGCCCTCTTGCCTTATACAGAGTTCCTTTACTGAGTCAATGAAAAATTAGAATCCAATCTAAATGCTCAACATACATCGTGGCGCATGAAGTTGTGCAGCGCTAATGGAATTTCCTAAAGGATTGGTGAAGGATGCTCAAGAGTACCAAGAAAAATTAATGGTTATTTGTAGATTCAATGAGCTTTAGTCATCCACACAAGCCCTACATTAATGGATATATTCAACATGGCCAAAAATGTAAGGTTTAACTATACCCTAAAGTTTTTTGTTGTTGATCTATTCAGAATCAAGGGCACTATCAAAAAGACCTAATAGATAAACCCTAGTTTTGGGGTAATACAAGGTTGTTCATCGCTCATGTGTTTCTATATTTTGATATGACCCTCTCTTGGTGACTAAAATGTCTGTATGGGTTCATCTCCCCAACTTACCTTTGTATTTCCATCCCACCTACACAAAGATAGGTTATACTTTGGGCACTTACATCAAGGATGATGAGAAGATAATTAAATAAGGATTGAGTATTTTTATCTGCATATGTGTAGAGGTAGATTGAAAAAGTTTATCAAATAAAATGATACTCAATGGGATTGATCTCAACATATTCAATTTTCTAATGTCTGCCGATAACTCCTAAGACATCTTCAAGCTACTCGTCCCCATAATAGAATTCATCCACCTATTCCCATAATAGAGTTGATTTATTTTTTTGAAAAAGAGAATCCAAATCCCAAAAGATGAAGTGCTCCAATACCAAAATTTGATTATGAAGATGATAATGTAGACAATCGACATTCGATATAAGCATAAAAGACTCATTCAAGTGAATTCGATTCTACAAATGAGGCTAGTGTGCCTATAAAGTTAAATAAAAAATGCAAATGGCCTCATTGGGGTTGATTATAAAAGAGTTATTGTCAAGAGGGTTGAAGAGAGAACACATATCAAAAAATTCAAATTCAAATAAGGAGTTAGGGACTCAATTGAATCTTGAATATTCAATCCTATTCTCTCTTCACGAATTTAAGGATTCAGAGTCGCCAATGGTCACAAAAAGAACCCTCTCGAGGGAGATGGCAAGAAGTTAAAAAAGAAAGAAAAAAGGAACATATTGATATTGATTTGTGGCTCTTGTCCATATTATTTTGGATGTTGCCCGATTTTTTAGTCTTTCAAATTTTCTTATTAAATTAAGTTGTTTTGATTTGAATCAAAACTTTTTGTTTGTGAACTTGTTTGGAGATTTTTAAAACCCTCGCCATTTACCTAATCGAAAAAATCTTAAAACAAATTAACATTAATAAATCTTAACCATAAATTATAATAATAATTGATATTTTTTAATCTATTTTTTTGGTTATCTAGAAGAATCAACACATATCCAACAATCCAAAACTTTGAGAAGCAAGACTCTTAACATTAGACAAATACCATGTTTGGAACAACATAATAATTGACATTTTTATATTCAAAAAATATTTTACCAAAATTAACAATAAAAATCATAATCCCTACTTCTAATTAGGGAAGGGACCCCATAACCGTGCAGGGTCCAATGATTGAGAGTGTTTTAGCAGTTTTTGAAACCTTTGGTAGAAACTTATTTGCTCATAGATTAAATGAAAAGTGACATAAATATGTTCAATATTTCCTTAGTTATTGTGAAATTTATTATGTATTGTTATTTCAATATTTAAGTGTAAATATATGACATTCTCACCAAATAAAGATCACATCTGCAAATTAATACATTACATATTAATATCAAGAGGTTATTTCAACATCAACTACTGGTGCCATTTAAGTTTTTTAAGGCTCCAACATGTACAATGTTAAACAATTATTTGTGCAGTAATAAATATATTTTCTTTCAATACTAAATTCACTTGCTTACATCATATTATATTTTTATGTACATACATCTGTCCTAGTAACAAATATAAAAGGCTCATGAATGTCCAACTATTTATATTGATTTTGACAAATTCAAATCCATATCTAAAATTTATTCATCCAAAATCTCCCAACCTCCAATGTCATCTTCTATATTAAATGCAAGCACCTGCAAACAAGAAAAGTGTTGTAAGGCTCACTATTTACAAGAAAAAATCACAATTAATGAAGGATTGAACAAGATTTCAAAAATATAATTAATAATTTCACAATCAAAGTGATGTATTTCCCACTCCATCTCCACCTAACTCTCTCCCCCAATAGAATTTGAGTGCATGGATCAACTAAAGTGTCAAATATAACAAAGAAATTGTTTTATTTACTTTACCAATCCATGTCAAACTCCCTCAGCCAATAGAAATCAAGCACACGGATCAAACATGGATCCAAATTTGTGAGTAAAATCTATAAATAGTAGAGTTGAGTCGAATACTTCTTTCCCATTCAAAAAAATTTGAAGATAGATTTTCTATTGATTTACATCTTCTTGTTGTGCGAACACTGAATTTCTGGATATTTACATCTTGTTGTGCAAACACTGCTGACTAGCCAGGTGCAATCACTTACATGTTTCGGTATTATATTGTATAAAAGTTTATTTCATATATTTTTTGGTAAAGAAATTGTATCTCATAATAGAAAGTTTACCATTAAAATTGTAATGAACAATAATGGCCCATTTATATAGTTTATAAACAACAATGGATTTGATTTATGATCCACCATGAATTGTTTTATTGTTAGAAATCCACATTGTATATGCTTCATCTCCAAATGAACAACTCATCATTATTCATAACTATTTTAATGATAACCTTATTTTTTCAAAATAATAATTTGTTATTGATGAAACATTTATCACAATTTGTTGGTATTAAAAAATTTATCATAGCTTTTCTAGAAATGAAACTTACAATGAATCCTCTTCTATACTTCTCTTGAATATTAAAAGGAATTTCATGCAATTCTACATGCATACTAATGGATTTATGCATTCACATGGTGTTTTATTTACATGCATATAAATAGTGTACCCAAATATGCTTGACAGAGGATTAATTGAAAAAACAAAGTTTCTTGCATTTCATAATGGCATGTGCAAAGCAGCCTGCCAAAAGACCAGTTAGAAAAATGAGGAGTAACTTGCAGAGGGGGTGAAGTTTACAAATATCTCTTCTGATGAGGATAACATAGTCTGAGAAACAACCTCAAAAATCCACCACAACCAATCAAAGGAAGAATCAGTCAAGAGCCAAAGCACAAAATTTTGCCTTCGTTAATGTAGCTAAGATACATAAGAAAAGAACATCTTCCAATAAAATGAGGCATCCATCAAGAGGTAAAGAATTTTCTTTTGATGAGAATATCACAACTGCCCAAGATCTTGAAATCAACACTACTAATCCAACTGTTGTGGAAGTAATTGGAAGTACTGCTACAACAAAGAAAGTATACATAAGAGGGCAATGGACAGAAGCTGACATGAAAGTTGCCTTAAGGGATGTGGAGGAAAATGGAATGTCCACGCGACAAGCAACAACTAAGTGGGGAATCCCTAGTACAAATGTGACTGATTGGTTGTATGGAAAAAGAACCACTAAGAGGAAGGGACCTCCAACTGTTTTAACAGATGAGGAAGAGAAAGAAATTGTTACCTGGTGCCAAGATATGGCTGAACTTGGCCATGGTCTTGAAGTCATTCACCTAAAGGCCTATGTAGCGCACATGTGCCAATGCAGACCAAACCCATTCAAAGATGGCCTGCCAGGAAAGTCATGGTGGTATGGTTTTCGAAGACGTCATCCTGACTTGACAATAAGAACTGCAGAAGGCCTTGACCGAGATAGAGCAGTCATGTTAAGGCCAAGAATTGTTGCTGCTTTTTATGATAACTTGCAAAAAATGTATGCTGCAAATCAGTATGGGCCAAACAAAATATGGAACTGTGATGAAACTGGTGTTCAAGCAGGCAGGAATTGTGGCATGCGTGTCATTGCTAAGTTGGGATGTAGAAGTGTTCCACATATTATGTCAAAAAGTAGGGAATGGATTACCATATTATGTTGTGTTAATGCAGCAGGACAAAGCATTCCTGGATTTTATCTTTTCAAAGCAAAGAGACAACTGAAGAACTATATAGCTGGATGTGAACCTGGAGCATGCATGGCAGCCCAACCACATGCTTGGATGACAAAAGAGTTGTTTATGAATTGGTTACATCATTTTGCAAGATCAGTTCCTGGTGGAGTTTCACCAAAAAATAGGCATCTTCTCATATTTGATGGTCATGGCAGCCATGTAGCTTTAGGCACAATCCAAGAGGCTAGAAATTTAGGCATTGACCTTGTGACTCTACCAGCTCATACCAGCCATAAGCTTCAACCATTAGATGTTAGTGTGTTCTCTCCATTCAAGAACTACTTTAAAACAGTGAGGTCTAAATGGATGACAAGGAACCCAGGTCTTGAAATAAGGACAAAATTGGCAAAACTTGGCAGTCAAGCTTTCCAACTTGCACTTACACCTGAAAATATCAAGGTAGGTTTTCGAAGGACAGTATATGGCCACTTGATCAAAATGCTCTTTCCAATGACATGAGGCCAAGTGAGGCCTTTGATGTTGAAGAAGATGAGGTGGCAACTGTTGAAAACATATTGAGGATGGCGGGAGTGGAAGATGTAGATGTGCAACGTTGTTTAGAAGAACTGACAAAAAATGTGTTAGGTAATGAGGAAAAACAAAAAACAAGGGAAGAGCATGTTGAGTCTACATGTTTTGGCATGCCTACATATTTTCATCAGCCCCAAACACTTAATGAAGAAGATGATCACCTTAGTTCAACAACTCATGTGAGCCAAACACAAGAAGCTACAGATATTGATGATAGCTTGAGTTTACCAACACAATTCGGTGCACCTCAATGGATTAAAGAAGGGGATGTTAACCTGGGAATGCAAATTGATTTCAATAATGAGGAAGTTTTAGTTTCTATGCCATCTCCTCCCTCACCTCTTCCAAGCGAGGTGGTGCACTATTATGCTAACACATTGGAGTGGGAAGATCATGATGCAAACCAAATAGATGCCCCAAATTTAGACACACATGGTTTAGATAAAAGAAATTTTGATGCTTTGATGACTTTTTAGCCACTCAAGACAACCAAGAGGTGACCTACACCCAAGATGAGAACAACCAAGCATATAAACCAGTAAGAAAATTCTTAAAACTACCAATTGAGAAGGTTCACACCCATGTACGGCTAAATGATGATGTAATCAGAATTGGAAGGAAATCTCAAATACTTATCGTTGTATATATCTCCCCCCCGGGTAAATATAGTCAAGAGCAGAAGAATATGGAAATCAAGGAAAATCGAAATCCTTCATTTCGGGTTTTGAAAGTGCATTGCATGGTCAAAAACCCAACATTTATTGCATCACCAAGCGCCTCTAGCGCACATCAAAAGGTGTCGACATGCAAAAATTTGCGCCCCAGGCGCAGGTTGGGGGCGCACATCAGAAGGTGTCGACATGCGAAAATTCGCGCCCTGGCGCGTTGCGCACATTAGAAGGTGTCGACATGCGAAAATTTATGCCCTGCGCAGGTTGGGGTGCACATCAGAAGGTGTTGACATGTGAAAATTCGCGCCCTGGCGCAGGTTGGGGGCGCATCAGAAGGTGTCGACATGCAAAAATTCGCGCCCAGCGCGCAGTTAGGCGCACATCGTAAAAACGTCAACACCACATGCGCTTTACGGCGCACTTAAGAGTATGTTGACATGAGGATAGTTGCGCCGAGGCACATCTTCAGGAGGTGTAACATTTTGAGCGTTGACACCCGAACCCGATAGAAAGCAAACCTTGGCGCAGATATTCAAATGGCCACAACTTTTCACAGGGAGCTTGGATTCACGCAAGGTTGGACTTTTCAAAAGCTTACGAGGTCCTTTGTCCAACTACGATTGGATATCTTTAATTGGGTGAGAACAATTTCTTCAAAAATGTAAAATACAATTCGCCATTTTTGGGTTTGCTAAGGTTCTCACCTACCGCCATAATGAGATGAATTAAATACAACTTGGAGGTGGTTGGGGTAGATTTGAAATTCCTCTCTCTTCCCTCTCTCATTCTTCCTATAAATTGTAAGGAGGGGCTTCTTTCTAAAGGTTGGACATTCTTGTTTTGCCCCTCCCTTCTTCTCTTTGGTAGGTGAATTTGTGGAGTTCAAACCTCTCATCTAAAACTGTAATGCAACTTTGCCTCTTGGCATTTTGTAGTGTATTATATCAATCTTTGGAGCAAATAATACATGTCTGTGGATGATTATCAACCCTCTCTGTGTTCATTTGCATCCTCCTAATCTTTCACTTTGCAAATCTGGTTATCATGCATGATCTTGCATTGCATTTTAATGGTTTGTGTTTATTGGCAAGACAGTGTTTCTTCATTCCTCGGTGCATCACCTTTGTTAGTTTAGGTTTATTTTTATGCATCTTCTTACCCTGTCTCCTTGGCAAGTTAGATTAGGTTTTTGAGTAAACCCTCTGCATTTTTATGTGTGCATCTGAATAGAGGAATAGGAACCGGCCTTCATCCGGAGAGCTTTCCCGATTCACAAGGTCCCACACTTGGGAAAAGCTCCATGTTATGCAATCGCACTGAGAGTCTCAACCCATCGAGTTGCAGACATTCAGGGGTGCTTGTGATTCGCCATCAACAATTTTGGCATGCCGGTGGGACCAAGAGGTCATTCCACAAGATTTGAAGGAATTTTCAAGAAATTTGGACTTAGAAATTACAAGTTCTCCAATTTCAGATTTTTCACTTTCCAGGCTGAACTCTAAAATCGATTTTCAAGGGCTTAACTTGCTCAAAACAAGTCAAAATTTCACCACCTAATAGATCTAGGGGTAATCTTCAAAAGGGTATCTTTAGTTTTTTGAATTTTTGATTTTTGATTTTTCAGAGTTTTTTGAATTTTGGATTTCGGGATTTCGAAGTCTGGCATTTTTGGGTTTTCGGGACTGTCATTCCAAATCAAATTCCAAACCCTAAAATCTCAAATATATAGGTCTTTCAAAATTTTGAGTTTAATTTTTGTCGAGGTTGGTGTGTAACTTGGCAAAATCTAGCCTTTTGAGGCTCGTTCCCCAACACATCTGGCGACTCCGAAGGGATAGAATTCAGTGGTATAGCAGCACAAGTTGCCCAGGTACATGAGAAGAATTCGAACCAGGTCTGATACTCGAGAAGAAGGGTTATTTGTCTACTTGCAGCTATCACCAGGTAGAGGAAGGAGAGGAAGAAGACCACAAAGATCACCATCTCCACCTAATAGGACTTTATCAACCCCTCCACCTGGTAGACCTTTCATCCAATCAACAAGGGTTCTCAGGCCAATCAGAATGGCGCAACAAAACCCTTTTGTCAACTTCACCGGCAGCAGAACCATTTGCCCTCAATGCACGAATCCAGTTCCAATGTAGCATTGAAGAACATTCCATTTTCACTTCGGAAAAAATCATACCACTCTGGTGATCATGTCAAAGACATTGCTAACGTTTGTGCAATCCATGAGATAAATGAAATGGATGTTGTTGTCAAATTGCTGGCATCTTCGTTCAAAGGGAAGGCATTGCAATGGTTTAGGAGCCTTGGAGCCGGTTCTATCCAAAATTGGAATCGATTATGCATAGTTCTCCATGAGCGCTTTGGAGAAAAGGGAGACAATTTGTCTCTACTTGAACAATTGACAACTATCAAGAGAGCTCCCAATGAGCAGCTGACTGACTTCAACTTCAGATTTCAAAGGTCTTGGGATAGGATTCCAATGGCCGTTAGGCCAACAAACTGAAGGTACTTTTCTATATTATCTTAAGGCTTTGAATTCTATATTTCTATGTTAATTCAATCTATGGGAGGCACAATCTTACCTGCTTGCTTATAGCATTGCCATTAGGGCTGAAAATTGTCTTATTCAAGTTTGGTAAGTGGCTCTGAGCCTCCCATGCCCTTGTATCCAAACTTAGAAAAACCAAGCACTAGTCAAGCACCCACTTTGGCTCCTATTCCCACTCATAGAAATCAAAGTTCAAATGAAACTTCTACTTCATCCTCTAGTACTTCAAATGAACTCCAAGAGGTCATGAAATAATTGCAAAATTTGGGAAATGAGTTGGTTACACTCAAGAGGCGAGAAGCACAAATTTTTAGACCTTCTTATCAACCTCGAAACTCAACCTAATAGGCCACCATACCAGCCCAATAGGCCACCCAATCCAGCTGCAAATTAAAACCAAGTAAGGCCTCCTACTAATAGACCATTTCAGCCCTGTAACCCCAATGTTGCATCTCGCTTCTAAAATATTAGTGCCAGTGCAAAACAACATAGCTCAAGAGTATGATTGGTGTTTCCCATGCAATGAACCTCACAACCAATCTATGTGCTTCAATGGTGCTTTGAACCAAGCCTTGATGGTGAGAACTACTAGCATAGAGGGTGAAGTGAGTCAAGAAACAAATCAGCAACAAGGGACATCTCAAAAAACACAACTCCAAATGATACCGCACTTGTGAATTGGCAAGCTAAGGATTTTGTGGCATGAATCAAACAATTTCTCAGAGTGTAAAGCAGCTAACACAAGATCAAAGAAGAAGAATATTGGTGAAGGGCAATCATTGGCTCCAAGTGATCTACAACCTTCATCACTCTACAAGGTGTTGGTAAGCAAAATACGCTTCAAACACGCAAGGACAACCCAAACCACCTTCTAAGCCAACTCAAATGCCACTTATTTGCTACCCATGCGCAAAGAAAGGAATGTGCAAGCTAAAGGACAAAAAGAGATCTTTCATCCCCATTTAGCATCATTGATCAAATGAAGAAGACAAATGTGAATATATCAATGTGGGAATCTTTATCCATCCCAGGCCAAAGAGATCTTCTACAAGCTGCCATGAAGAATTGGTCAACTTCAAACCAGCAAGTCCATATGCAAAAGAATGTCCTCACAAATGCTGCTAACCCTGAAGGGAATCATGGAGGACAACAAGGTAAAGTTTTGAAACTCCCTCCATTCTACGTTTCATTAATCATTGGGGATAAACTAGTACATAATTGCATGATTGATTTTGGGGCAAGTAGTTCTGTCATGCCCAAGCAAATAGGCCGATCACCTAGGTCTCCATATAAGTCATATCAAAGGGGGTAGTGTAATTGGATGGGACAAGAGTAGTAGAAATGGTGGGAGTGATTAAAGGTTTGAATCTTACCTTGCATGCATGCCTCAACGTTACCGCTTTGCAAAGATGTGTCGGTGATAGATTTGCCACCACTCTTTGCCCTATGCTTATCAAGGGATTTCACTAGAATTAGAGGCTACTTATCTACTTGATCGGTCACACATGTTGTTCGAATAAGATATGGTACTAAGGTCACAATAAGATCTCAACCAATTGCAAACTTTCATATTGAGCCTCATACTCTAAGCCAACTCAATGCCAACTGTTCAACATTTGATCAAGAATATTATCCAAGCACAGATGAAGCTGACACCAAAGTTGGAAGCATCCCAGATTTGACTCTTGATGAATGGGCGAGCAAGGTACATGCTTTTGATCCCTACCAAGAAGTAGAAGAATTTGAGCTAGGAGTCTATTGCATACATGAAGAAAACCAACCTATTCCTAGCATCACCAAACCAGACCATAAGGATGACAATGAGGTATGGCAATTATTTTTCGATGGATCAAGGAGTAGGCAAGGTGCGGAGGAGGAGTTATGCTTGTTTCACCTCAAGGCATCAAATATTATTCAACTTTCCATTTCCAATTTTCTTGTTTAAACAACACAGTTGAATATGAGGCCTTGATTCATGGACTTCATTGGGCCAGGAAAAAGGGCATAAAGAACTTGCAGGTGTTTGGAGATAGCGAGCTAATCGTCAACCAAGTCGGGGACAACATGCTACAAAGAATGACTCTTTGAAGGAACTACAAGAACAGGTATGGGACCTCGTTGAGGATTTCAAGCTTTCAACATCGTGTCCATACCTGGAAGAAAAATGAAGCCGCAGAGATAGGCTCGCGCAGATTGGAGCAACGTTTGATGTGGTTGACAACATCGAAGGGGAAAAACACAACCACATATGCATGTGATTGTGAGGCCAATGATTCAGATAATAACACAAGTTTGCAGTGTTTTGAGAACGATCAACAGATCGTCAATTTTTTACAAGAAGAGGCTGAATTCTCAGCTAGGAATCAGGACAGACTAGAGCAGCAGTATGGGGATCAAGTAGTGCAGCTACGGACAAACAAGCTTCCTAAGGGTTTAGTAATGTTGGAGTCTATCTTCAACCCTAACGACCAGTTCCGTAAGGAAAAGGCTAACATACAGGTCAAGAGAGAAGATTCAGAGCCAATTCTGGTTGGGGAAGGCAAAACACTTCAAATTGGTAAAGTGGCCATTGAGCAGGAGAAATCAGATTTCATACAGCTTTGCCAAGAATTTCCAGATGTCTTCGCTTGGAGCTATGAAGACTTGAGAGGATTCAATCCAAGTTGGCACAACATACCATAGAATTGGATCCAGATGCTAAGCCCATCGTGCGTAAGCAGTAGACTAGTCAACCCTCACATTGAGCCTTTAATGAAGAAAGAGCTAAACAAGCTAATAGAGGCAAGCATTATATTCCCGATCAAGCACTCAAGTTGGGTTGCAAACTTGGTTCCGGTCAGGAAGAAGAGCGGAGAAATTAGGTTGTGTGTGGACTTTCGAGACCTCAACAGGGCATCTCTCAAAGACCATTACCCACTTCCTTCAATGGAACAAATATTGCAAGTGGTGTCTGGTTCAGAGAGATTCTCTCTCCTAGATGGCTACTCAGGGTATAATCAGATAATGGTGAAAGAAGATGACCAGTTCAAGATGGCTTTCACCACCAAATGGGGCACCTATGCCTACAAGAAGATGCCATTTGGGCTATCAAATGCTGGAGCCACTTTCCAAAGGGCAATGGATATGGCATTCAAGGGATTGATCAACAAAATAGTTCTGATATATCTTGATGACATCACTGTATTCTCAAAAAATGCAGCGGATCACCTCTTTCATTTGAGAGCAGGTATTTCAAAGGTGTAGAAGATTTGGGGTATCATTGAATCCCAAAAAATGCATATTCTTGGCTCACGAAGGAAAACTTCTAGGCCATATTGTTTCAAAGGAGGGGTTGACGATTGACCCAAAAAGAGTTGAAGCAATTCGAGTGTTGTTATTGCCAAGTCATAAGAAGGCTCTTCAAAGCTTCTTGGGAAGGATCAATTTTGTCCGCAGGTTTGTTCCAAACTTTGCAGCTCTCGTAAAGCCAATAACGCTGATGTTGAAGAAGAGCATGGCATTTAAGTGGACATCTGAAGGCAAGGCAAGTTTTGAGGCAATAAAAGAGGCTATATCTCAAGCTCCGACTCTCATCAATCCAGACTTCTCCAAGGACTTCATGCTATATGCCTTCGGTGGTGGAGACACAATTTCTGCAATCCTGGTACAACAAAACAAAGAAGGATTAGAACAACCAGTTGCTTTCTTCAGTCAAGGCTTGGAGGAATACGAAACTAGGTACTCTTTCATTGAAAAGCATGTCCTTGCAGTGATCAAGAGCTTAAAGAAATTCAAGCACCTAGTCTCAAATAACAAGATCCAATTATTGGTCTCTCATGCGGGAGTCAAGGACTTCCTTCTAAACAAGGATCTGAATGAGAAACGTGCAAGATGGATCACTCGTGTCATGGAATATGACATCGAAATTAAGGTCACTAAGTTGGTCCATGGAAAGGGATTATGTGAACAACTAGCCTCAAGTCAACAAGTTGAAGCAGGTGATGAAAAAGAGACTGTCTTGGTATTACAGGATGGACAAGAACAAGAGAATGATGATGTGCCCGCTCCTTGTTGGACTCAGAATATGATACACTTCCTACAGGCAGGCCTATGCCCTCCGTGAAATGAGCAAAGCAAAAGGACATACTTGATTACAAGCCATTCCATATGTGCTTGTTGATGGTGTTTTGTTTAAAAAGACATCAATGGAGTTCTATTGAGGTGCATTGGGACAGTCAAATTGAGAGGGTGTTACGAGATTTTCACGATGGAGATTCTGGAGGAAATTTCGCCCCGAGTAACACTCTCAAGATAATGAAGGCAGGGTATTATTGGCGGGTACAAAGTGTTTAGTGACTCATATACACTGGATAAGAAAGTGCAAGAAATGTGCATTCTTCACGGGAAAAGAAAGACTAGCAAGCTTCCATTGCACCCAATTTTGGTTGACCACCATTTATGCAATGGGGATTGGACTTTGCACGGGTCATCAACCCAAACTCAAGCCAAGGCCACAAGTGGATTCTCACGGCAACAAACTATTTCACCAAGTGGACCAAGCAATAGCGCTCAAAGAAGCAAATGAGTCTAACATACTAGACTTTTATGAAGGAATAGTGATCAGGTTCGGTGTGTCGACCACTATCATATCAGACAATGCATTGGCATTCATAGGTTCCAAGATTACAGAATGGGCTGTCAAGAATGGAATCTATTTGAGCACCTCTTCAAATTATTACCCGCAGGGTAATGGACAGGCAGAGTCCACGAACAAGAATTTGCTAAGGATCATCAGAAGGACTCTAGATGAAAACCAAAGAACATGGCATACCAAGCTAAAATCAGTGTTATGGGCTGACAGGATAACACCAAAGAGGTCTACAGGTAGTTCTCCCTACAAGTTGGTCTATGGGAAAGAGGCAATATTGCCTATATCATTAGAATTGCCAACATTGGAGCTCATGAAGCAAGATGGAGTTATGCGAGTTCGAACCAATGGAGGCCAGGTATGTAGAGTTGATGGAATTGGAAGAAATAAGAGAACATGCAGTTCAAATGATTGAGAAGGATCAGGCCTTAGTAAAAAGATGGTTTGATAAGAAGGCAAGAGCAAAGACCTTCCAGGAAGGGGACCTAGTTCTGAAATGGGATGCAGATCGGGCAAAACCAGGAAGGCATTCCAAGTTTGATGCCATTTGGAGTGGCCCCTACATGGTCATGAGATGTAAAAGTAGTAATGCCTTCCAATTGTCTACATTGGATGGAGAAGAACTTCCATTCCGGTTAACGGAATCTATCTTAAACATTGCTACTAAAAGGAAAAGGTTTACCCTTGTAAATATTAGCCTAGATTTTAATTCCTCTAAGTGCGGATGCACATTGTCTTGTTGTAGTTAGGTTTCAATTTCCCTAAGTGCTTCAAAGACAGTTTTGTTGCTCTCGAGTTGAATTTCTACAGTCCAGCGTGCTCTCGAAGAAGGAGTTGCGGTATCAGGCTTAGGATCAGAGATCAAGTTGGTTTCAGGTTATTGCTTATGACTCCATGCCCAATGGATTGCTAAAAGGCCACTGATCTTCTACCTAGCAGTAGGCAATCCCGTTGAGTCACCAAATTGTTGTATATATCTCCCCCCAGGTAAATATAGTCAAGAGCAGAAGAATATGGAAATCAAGGAAAATCGAAATCCTTCATTTCGGGTTTTGAAAGTGCATTGCATGGTTGAAAACTCTGACATTTATTGTGTCACCAAGCGCCTCTAGCACACATCAGAAGGTGTCGACATGCGAAAATTCGTGCCCTGGCGCAGGTTGGGGGCGCACATCAGAAGGTGTCGACATGCAAAAATTCGCACCCTGGCTCAAGTTGGGCGCACATTAAAAGGTGTCGACATGCAAAAATTCGCGCCCGTGCAGGTTGGGGGCGCACATCACAAAACGTCAACACCACATTTTCAGCGCCTATGGCACACTTAAGAGTATGTTGACATGAGGATAGTTGCACCGAGGCGCATCTTCAGGAGGCACAACATTTTGAGCGTTGACACCCCGAACCCGATAGAAAGCAAACCCTAGCGCAGATATTCAAATGGCCATAACTTTTCACAGGAGCTTGGATTCACGCAAGGTTGGACTTTTCAAAAGCTTACGAGGTCCTCTGTCCAACTACGACTGGATATCTTTAATTGGTTGAGAACAAGTTCTTCACACATGCAAAATACAATACGCCATTTTTTGGGTTTGCTAAGGTTCTCACCTACCGCCATAATGAGATGAATTAAATACAATCTGGAGGTGGTTGGGGTAGATTTGAAAGTTCTCTCTCTTCCCTCTCTCATTCTTCCTATAAATTATAAGGAGGGGCTTCTTTCTAAAGGTTGGATATTCTTGTTTTGCCCCTCCCTTCTTCTCTTTGGCAGGGGAATTTGTGGAGTTCAAACCTCTCATCTAAAATTGTAATGCAACTTTGCCTCTTGACATTTTGTAGTGTATTGTATCAATATTTGGAGCAAATAATACATGTGGATGATTCTCAACCCTCTCTCGTGTTCATTTGCATCCTCCCGATCTTTCACCGCAAATCAGTTATCTCAGTGCATGATCTTGCATTGCATTTTAATGGTTTGTGTTTATTGCGCAAGACAGTGTTTCTTCATTCCTCGGTGTATCACCTTTGTTAGTTTAGGTTTATTTTGTATGCATCTTCTTACCCCGTCTCCTTGGAAAGTTAGATTAGGGTTTTGAGTAAACCCTCTACATTTTTATGTGTGCATCTCGAACAGAGGAATAGGAACTGCCTTCATCCGGAGAGCTTTCCCGATTCACAAGGTCCCACACTTGGGAAAAGCTCCATGTTATGCCATCGCACCGAGAGTCTCAACCCATTGAGTTGTAGGTATTCGGGGTGCTTGTGATTCGCCATCAACACTTACCTCTAATGATTACTTGCATTTACTTCAAGAAAAGAGAAATTGAAGATTTGAAGGCAAGGAAAAGGGAACATGCAAATGAAAGGAAAGCACAAAGGTTAATAGAAAAAGAAAAGAAGGGGCAACTTAAAATTGAAATAGAATTGAAAATGTAGAAATAGGAAGAGGCCCAGTTACAAAAAAGGAGAATGAGTTGAAAAAGGAGCAGGCCAAAATCTCCAAAGAGCATGATAAAAGGATGAAGGAATGGCAACAACGACAAAAGGATTCTGACCGACAAAATAGGCGATTGAGTAGTCCCTCAAATCCCCTACCTGATCAACATCATATTTTGTTGAGCATGTATAACACATTCATGCCTGCTTTTTCTTCCATTTTTAATAACCAATCTAGCTGCCCATCTTCTCCTACAAGCAATGTTACAAATTCTGGAATTTTAGATCAAGCGTTGCTTAGTCAGATTGGCCAACTTTCAGAAGCTAATGCAAATGTTCAGGGTACACCTCCTACCATGCTACCTACTGCAATTCAATCTGTGAATGCTACCACATCAGAGAATCACGAGGAAGTGCAACCTCCACCATTTCCAGGATTTTGGCCAAACTATTAAGTGAAAAGTTGTACAAATTTTGGTTTACATTACCTTTTTAGTAAGCATTAGCAAATTTTGTCGAACTTGTAACAAAATTCCCCAATGGTAGCTAGGATTTCACATATTTTCACGAATATGTAAAATGCATAATATAAGTCCTTAGGCCTTAAACAAATATTTTGTCAAATATGTAATCGAATGCCTTAGCAGCAGGCTTTAGTCGATATTGATAAATGTTATATATGTAAAACTTTTGGAAGTTTTCTTTGCTGTAATTTTCTGGAAGAATGTATCTAAAATTTTGAAATGGAAAACAATATATTGTAATGGTATGTCAAAGAACTCGAATTTATGCCATTCAATCTAACAATTGCAGAGAATATCCACATGCCATTCAATCTAAATTCTTTAAAATAGATCATTGCCTTAGCAAGGTCACACTCGACCTTACCTACAAATAGTTTGAATCCAACAACATACAAAATTCCTGCAAACAAATTAGTGTCAACAAATTAAAATTTCTTGTTAAAAAGACAGTTTAAAGAAGAAGTATTTTCAATTTCCCAAAATATAATGTGTTTAAAAACACAATTTTACACACTATGATTTCTTCAAAATTCTACACAACTCTTGCTTTTGAGTCGGTCACTGCCATTGCTTTTCTTCTCTATTTAGAATCATAACCTAACACAGTCATATTAGACACAATAACAGTTATATTTATGGTCATAACCAACATATATTGAAGATCATATTTGTAGTGACGTGATCTTAAAACACGAAAATCAAACAAAAAATAGAAGAATCGCTTTACAACTAGATACCAAAAAAAAAAACTCTTCTCAACAAGTATGAAAGAATCTTATGTAAATTGTATTTCCATATAAATGATCTAGCAAACAAGTCAACACACTTTCTAAAGAATTTCCAAACAAATAAACATCCTTTGACAGTTTTTACAAACCATTTTCCAAACAAATACCCAAATCATAAATATTATAAAAAGAATTTTAAACAAATGTCGGTACCTTGGGATTGTGTGTAATAGATTGCAGCCTGGGCTGCCATGGATCTTGTCGCCTGTGAATTCCGAATGCCTTGACAGCTTGGGGCCGAGACTTCTGCGGTGAATATCTCAAGAAATTTAGTTGAGCTGTTTGTGGACAAGTCTCTACTCTTGTTAACAATGCTTCCGTTGGTAATATGAAGGAAAATTGAAGTTTTTCAAATATCTAGGAGCTCTTAGAATATGCCTAGATATTCTACTACTTTTCAAATGCCATTAATGAGTTTCACGCAACTAGTTAAAGGGACAACATGAAAAATCTTGTTCAAAGTGAAACATGAATCTCGTGGGAAATATTTGGGATTGTAGGTAATTAATTTAACTTTTTAGCTTATTTTTGGATTCGACTTTGTTCATTATTTTGCCCAAGCTCACGTATGCAGGCCTCAAACTCATTCTCCTTTTTTCACTGTAACTAGGACTCTTTTGATTTGGTGATTTTTGCTGTAACTGGGCCTCAGAATCAATAACTGGGCTAAACTCATTCTCACGTATGCAAACAAAATGAGTGGTGGTTTTTTATTTGGGTGGGAGGCACTTTTGATTTGGGTGAGATCAGGCAGTGAAAATGAGGTGCAAGTTGTGGGCGGGGACATGCATTTGGGAGGGTGAAGACTTGAAGAATAGGATGCTCCATTACTATGTTCAGCTGTCCAGTGACAAGTGCCAAAGCCGTTCGTAGACTCGGTGCAGAGTGCGAGAGCAAAAAGGGGTCTCTCTTCCTCGGTACGGACTTGGTACTGCCACTTTCAATGCAATCCACAACAATATCAACCCACCCCTTTCACAATTAACAAAACAGTTGGAGTATTAACTCCCCATGTGCCCGGATATACACGCCATTGATCATAGCCGACAAAAATGTGCACAATTTACAAAACAAATTTAAGAAGTATTAAAATAATAAGTGATTTTAAAGATTAACAGCAATGGGTTAGTGATTAAAAATGTTACATTTTTCACATTTTGTATATTAAATTTTTCACGCATCACATTAAATGTGAATAAGTTATAATATGCACATAATTATTTTTAAAATTTGATGACTATCCCGATAGTATTTTAAAGGCTTAATCAAGAACTTGCGTGGCTATAAACACCCGTGACATTACGAGGCATGAGTATGGAGTCCCTTCCTCGATAACACATTTAAGGTAATTACTAATATAACATAATTAAATACAATAGGTATTATAATACTTCATATTAAGTTAAATTACACATTTAATTTCAATTCTAATCTTATGACACTAGAATTATTAGTGCAAAATTAGGTCATTAATATCATAGTGGAATATTCAACTATATTATAATTATATGTTAAAAATTTAAAATATAACGAGTACAACATTTATAATTTTTTTAAAAATAACAATAATAAAATCAATATATAATGAAAATATTTATTAATGTACTAAATAAACTAGCAATCGCATGTGTTTCATGAGATGTGAACGCCGAATGGTATATGTTATTTGATTTTGTAATTATAGGAATATATATGAAGCATTAAATTTAAAGGTGTTATCTCTACATTTCAAATTTGTTACAAATTCGTACATATACATTTGCAAATCTTATATCATGAATACATGAAGACTTCCATACATTTGCAGATTTTATATCATGAGCGGTATCCTTTTCTGGCCAATTTTATTTGCACTAAACATGAATACATTTGATACCCCCAAGGTGATATAACTAACATGGCTAGACATGATTTCATATTGTATAGATTATCATACAACAAATCAGAAAGCAATATCTTATTAGAATTTATTTATTCACACATTTATTTGTTACATTTAGGTTCTCCAAGGTTGGTCATACTGCACATGGACATGGCACTTCACATGTAAGATGACATAATGAGAATCACAGAAAATCTAAACAAGAAATATATAATTCGCTATGGTGCTACAAACACTATTTATAAATGTGTCATGTGTCTGCGGTAGTGCGTAGAACATGCCATGGTCTATAGTTGTGCTTGAACATGTCCTAAGTGTCGTTGATGTCATGTGGGGTTGAGCCAAATTCAGACGCAATATTTCTGAAAGGCTTATATAAAAGGAGTTCTGGCCAACAGAAAAGGTCATATGACGTTGAATCCTGAGCTGGGACATCCACAAATCTCGGGTGGACCCGAACAATTGCTTGTGTCGGTTGCTTTTTCCATTTTTCACCTTTACAGTTCTTGTTGTAGCTCCAATCTTGAGCAACTTGAATAAGTGGTAGGTGTTCCATGGTTGTTGGACGAACTTTATATGCATCCAAGAAAGTGGTTGTTTGTTGTGCATCGGCGTCACTTTCAACGACACGTCTCGAAATTTTTTCCAACATTTAATGACACAAATGGATGGTTGCACATAACAAGTGGCAATTTTTGCAGCATGTGGCATGTTTATTGTGCGCTTATGTCATGTTCAACAATGCTTTCTGTGAGCATTTTACGGATCGCGATATGTGCTAGAGAATTTGCGTCTGCGTCTCTTGAAAATCTTGATAGCATTTGGTGATATGTTTCTGAACGTTGCTCGGCTTTCGAAGCATATTTTGTAATATACTTAAGAACGACGTGGCGGGAAAGTACTATTTGGCAATCGACATTTGCTCTCCATATGTATATCATTGTTCGATTGTGGATGTTCAATCTATCATCGTTTATGGAAGGGAGGTACTTAATTTTCCCATCACTTTCAACGTGCAAGGAAGAAGTAGGTTGCGTGGCCCAGGGGGCATTGTACCTGCACTGCAGCTATGATTATTTTCTACACAGGCATGTCTTCTCTGAACATTTAGTGCGGCGTTGAACTCGATTAAGCAGTTCTTCAAGGTCTGTATGCGGGGAGGTGGATAGAATTTGTGTTGTATCTAGCAAGCAAGGGTCGTCTAGGAGTGACCTGTAAACAAAATCCAAGCGGTTGCAAGCTGGGCGGGGGTTCCAAGCAGACACGAACTTATCATAGTATTGTTTTGTCACCTCAATAACTGTTGTATCCTCCCAGTCCATTTCGTCAACTTTTGGCACATTTTCAAGCCACAATAAACCGTGGACATGTGTGGAGCCTCTATGTTGCCATTCATATCTGCGAGACGAGGGAACATAAATATTAGATATGTAGTTTGGAAAAAAATTGAAATAAGTACATTTTATTACCTATACCAAAAGTCTACTGCTCCAAGTTCCTTCTGCAATATTTCTTCCCGAAATATTGTGAATCTATGATGCAGGTATGTTAATACTCGATGAGGGTTAGAGACAATGTTAAGTGTTCTCCAATGTTGTGCGGCTCAAGGATCTGTTGGGCATTCACCGGGTATAATATTGTGGAGATCTGGCCATTTAGTGTCTGCAGCACTTAGAGTGAAGAATAAGGTTGGTGTCCCCAATTGTTCCACCATATCTGAAATCTCGCATCTACTTTTTGCTCAGAATGAACGTGTCCCTCGAAGGCACAATCCAAAGCTCATTAAGTTGTCTAGGAGGTTGTATTTGGGGCATTCCAGTAGTTTTCTTCGCAGCTCTCTCGCACATGGAACAAAATATGAAAAATAAATTTAAAAATAGTAAAAATGAATATAGAGATTGCATACTATTATTTTGTGTATTTTGACTTTAGAACATTGCCACCATATGTAATGATTAGTTGAGCTCATATATATATATGAATGCTACACTGTTTCTATTTTTATATAAAATGGAGTCAATATCTGTGCTTGCTTCCATTTTCGCAGGGTGCTATTACGAAAAGGATGACTGCGATTGAAGAAATGGATGTGTTATGCAGTGACAAGACTGGAACATTAACACTTAACAAGCTTACTGTGGACAAGAATCTGATTGAGGTCAGACATTAACTGTGTCCTAATGCTTGAGCTTTATTGCAAATATCTAGACCAGAAGTTAAGTGTACATCATTTTGTTGACAGGTATTTGCAAAAGGAATTGACAAGGATACGGTGGTCTTGATGGCTGCCAGAGCATCCAGAACAAAGAATCGAGATTCCATTGATGCAGCTATTGTTGGGATTCTTGCTGATCCTAAGGAGGTATGTAGACATGGCATGATCTAACCGGCAAGTCATTTGTTTGTCAGATCATATTATACTGATTTTCTGTTTGTTGGCCTTGCTTTTGAATTGCATTATTCCAAAGGCAAGGGCAGACATTCAAGAAGTTCACTTTCTTCCTTTCAATCCAATAGATAAACGCACAACGCTGACTTACATTGATGGTCAAGGTACAATGCATAGAGTTAGCAAAGGTGCACCCGAGCAGGTACAAGTTTGTTTTTCCACAATAGTTTCTTTTGTTACTGCAAAGAGTTTGCCCTTCATCAAAATGAATCTCATGTGAAGTCACTTGTTTCCAGATCCTCAACCTGACACATAACAAATCAAAAATTGAGCGCAGAGTTCATACCATAATTGACAAGTTTGTTGAACGTGGGCTCCGATCTCTTGCAATTGCATATCAGGTGTAGCTTTGTGTTTTGGGTTTCAGTTCTATTTTAATATTAGCCATGTCTCTACATGTTTTCAACTTGGCAGGAAGGAAATTCCAGGAGGACCCTAGCAATTTGTTGGTCTTATGCCCCCCTTTGATCCTCCACGCCATGATAGTGCAAACACAATAAGAAGGGCTCTCAACCTGGGTGTTAGTGTTAAAATGATTACACGGACTTTCAGGAAATGGCTTCGCCTCTGCCCATGAATTATTATTTTTATCCAACTTCCACAAGCGTAGATATCTGGTGTACACCAAAACCACATTCCCGTCATACCCTGTCAAGTTCCAATCAGATATACAATCATGGCAGTATGGTTCAGATTTAGGGTTAAGAGGCCTCTGTGGCGTGCTACTAATACTCCATGTCATGTTTTCCACATTCAGTGTGGCTACACCAGTTTACGTCATTATCAATCAGTTTTTGAGTTCGCTGGTTATAAAAATTAGAGCGAGGCAAAACCAAAAGAAATTGTTGCATGAAAAAGAACATTTTTGAGAGTTCCATTACCTAGAAAAACAAGTGTGATTAAAGGACAACTTTATACACTTAAAATAACTTTACAATTTTAGTTATGAATACCTACTCCCAAGTACCAATATTTTTATACCCGGGATTTCTTCTAACAAACTTTGATCTTCTCATCCCTATTTAATGCAAGTCAAACTTAAAACTGTTTCACATAACCGAGTTCTGCGATTCCTACCAACACTCTCGATCCACATCTGTAACTCAAATCCCGAAATCCCTGCAGTAAACAACTATACAAACTACTTTCCCAAATCATACCGAGGTGTATAAAAAAATATTTATGCATTTTTATTTAATTAGAGACGTATTCAATAAACATGAATAGAAGAAGGCAGAGAGCAAAGTGCCTCCCTGAGAACAATCCGACCACCACATCCGCCGCCAAAAATGAATGTGTCTAAACCCCCGCATCAGTGCATACAACAAAAACAATAAAACAGAGACAAAGCAACAAAAAAACCTTACCTGCAGCTGGGCCAAGGTCGAAAAACCAAACTCTGCCCCAGGATCCAACAAATTGCAATGAAAAGTTACGGTTATGAAACCCCGATAGAGTGGTAATGGCATTCACCCGCGCCGCTCGAAAGGCCTGGTCAAAGGCAAGCTCGCACTGGTCTTGGTCTCGACTTCCCGCACCCTCAGACCACTCGCCTTCTCCTTCTCCTCCTCCTCCTCCTTTGCCTCTTCGTTCCTTTTCTTTTGATATCCGCCCGGTCTGGTCTAGTTTTCCCTCTCCTCTAAACCCTAATACTTCTTCTTTTACCCTCAGCTCAACCTCCTCGCAGAGTGGACTCTATTTTCCCTTTAACAAGTGGATTGCATATTCTGGACCATTGTTCTTGTGCTCGCCGACGTGGCAACTGTCCCAGTCAGCCACCCCTCTTTACCCCCCTGGAAAATTTGTGTTCAGAGACAGCGAGTGGGAAGGGGATAAAAAACAGAAGAAAGAGTAGCGTATAAACTTATTTGTTAGAAAACATTTAGCAGAGAATGCAAGGGTCAGGTGGCAAGTTGCAGATGCTCAATTATTTGACGGGGCGAGCTTGTTGAATGCAGGGGCCTCGGAATGGGAAAATTCGGCTTCCAATGCCATTGCTTCTGTGAATTGGCCTAACGCCATCTCCATCCCCGAATCTTTCTCTAGTCCGTTGCTTGGATGGTATGCATATGTTCTCAATAAATATTTAAATATCTTAATTCAAGAGGAATAAATAACAATAAAATACTGAATTTGTTATGTTTTCTCATAGTAGATGGATAATGCAGGACAATATCTTTTATTCTCTGCTAGCCTGATCGCATCAACTGGGTCACGTGGGAACAAGGTTCAAATGTTTCAGTCTTTTAGGATGCCTAGGTTGCCTGCTCTTCCACGTGAATAAACACCTGGTTTGCCATGAACTTATGAACAATAAAACAGAGACAAAGCAACAAAAATACCTTACCTGCAGCTTGGCCGAGGTCGTGCATACCAAACAATGTTGTCTGCCGACTCAGACAAAACTCTCGTCTGCCTACGCAACGCCCTTCACTTTCTCGGATCCCTCTTTCGCTACAAATTCCTTATTTGATGAGATAACCGAACAAACAACTTTTAAATTAGGGCGGATTCGAAAAAACAATAGTTAAAAATAGGATCTCAAAAATAGAAACGAGTTAAAAATTGCATGCAAAGTAAAAATGACGTGCAAACAACTGTCAAATTTAATCCCGTTTGAAAAACGTCTAAAAGGCTGTCAAATTTAGCACAGTTGCAGAAACGTCCGGAGGTCCTCTACCATAGGGGAACGCCTTCTACGTAATTATAATAATAAAAATAAACAATATTAATTTTTCTCTAATTTAACCTTTACTTTATTTATGTTTACATTATTAAATTTTAATATTAAATAAAATATTACCTAACACACACTCAAAGTATATTTCATTATTACGTCGAGAGAGTGTTCCTAGAGTGGCACCTTGTAATGGCGTGAGTTGTTCATTTTTGGGCCGACATAAAAAAATTAAAAAAACTCCTCAAAATAGAGATTACCAATCTCGCTCAAGACCATTGAGTTTCCAACGAGAAACAAAGTGTATAGAGAATGAGGCGGAGTCAATTGACGAATCCCTTCCCCAATCAATTTACGAATATTCACAACAAAAATTGCCTTAATCCCGAAATCCTCATTTGAAATCACTAATTTACACCTTATCCAATCATAGTATCGAGTTTCACATATTTTTTTCCTCCTTAAAACAAGGGAATGAATCATTTCATAGACCTGTGAATGGTGTTGCCGGTTTGAAATCCCCAAGTAGGCCCAAATGGATGATTGGGTGTTTGTCTAAAATTCCTAATTTTGCATTTTTCTTTAAACATTTTGCAAAATGTTTTTAATGGGGGAGATTGGTGGAAATGATTATAAGATCTATGGTTGAAGTAGAAACTTTTACCATTCCCATTATAAATAAAGTACAAGATACTCTTCAAATAAAGTTTTATACTACTTCTAAAAGTAACTTCTATTTTTTAATTTCAATGTTTTTTTAATAATATTATAAATAAGGATTCTTATTTTTTCTAAATATAATATGTAGTTAAAGTATAAAATTTGTTAAAATAAAAAATCTATAATTTAATTTTTATAAAAATTTATATATAGATAAAATATTAATAAATATATAGAATGAATGATTTATTTTATAGAGATTATTTTTAAAATGTAAATAAAACTAGCATACCTATCTTAGAAAATATTAGCGCACCTATGTTAGACAAATTTTCTAAGATAGATATGATAGTCTTACTCCATCCAATGGATACCACATGGCTAAATAATATACTCACAATTATTGGGCAACACATGGCAATTTACTCCCCGGGCCCAAAGATCAATTGTAGTTAAAATAATTACATTTCTACTTTAATTAAGTTCACTAAATGCTCCCATAAATATACCGACAGCCATGAACAATTACCTTTTCAGAAGTCGAAGATTCGACGTTATTATTCTGCAAATGAAAGGAATGACGATGTACAAGGAATGAAAGGAACTTTCCATGAAATATTGAACAATGAAAGGAATGACGATGTACAAGGAATGAAAGTAATCTAGGATTTTTAACAACGAATATAGGGTTTTTCTTGGCCTGAAATCCACGATTTACTCGTACATGATTTCATTGTTCAGTAACTGCCTTCACTTTTCCTGTAATTAATTAATATTCATTTGCAATACATTATCGCAATATAATTCACCATTTCTGCCAAATAACTGCCACTGCTTCTTTGCTTTAACAACTTTGCCCATTCAACTAGGATTGGTGAAAAACACTGCAAATAAGCATCTAACACTACATTTGTTGTCGCTCAAACTTTTTTGTCAAATTTATAACTTTGCTTCGGCCGGATGTACCATTCATGGCCTTGTCTACATTTGGAAATGGGGTAAAAATGTTGGTACTCAATAGTCATAAGAATATTGAAAGCCAAAAATTGTCTTCTGAAATTACCTTCTACGCATTTCCTCAAATGAAGTTCTATCTCGGATCACATTCCAAATCAAAAATATATGCAAAATAATAAATGATACGGAGCACATTTTTGCCGAATTGGTATCAGAATTTCAACTCTTATAACTCTGTCATGTGAAAATCACAAACTAACTACAGTTCCATCCAATCAAAATGTTTTCAAGCTACTTCCGTTTATCATCTGCACAAGATCAGTTGAAGCATATATATTGAATCAGGATATTTATAGCTAATAAATTCGGAACAACCAATAAACAAAAAAGCAGGAAAGACAAACTTACAAAATCCACAATTTCTCTCACCTGCCCTGCCCTGCCCTGCCCTGAAATAACATCAATACTTGAAATAGTTAATAAATAAACTATTACATGAATGTACACGACAGCAATATTGATACTACAAAAAGACTTCAACAATAGACAGACTGTCAACTAGGTGAACCAACTGACAAAAAATCAAAAAGCAATTTCTGTCATCTGGTAAAAAGTCGAAAGTCGACAAGAAACAAAATACAACTTCCACTTATTAAATTTGAATAATTGACAAATACTAAATGTACGCGAGCAAAGATAATAAATCTTTACAAGTAAAACACAACGTTCAATTCAATGCCAATACATTGAATTTACAAAGAAGTGTAATTCAACATTCAATTGAATCCAAAAATAATAATTTACATATTCTCCCGTATTTACTTATTCAAACAAGTCTACTTAATGACTCATATATATATATATATATATATAATTACAGTGGTTCGTTAACCATGGAAACATAAACAGGGTAGCAAAACCCAGAAGACCTACTAAACACCCACTCCCGGCAATTGTATACGAGCTTAACATCAATAACAATCAATATGAAATACAATACAAGGCGTTCAGGTTGTCTCCACATTGTAAGCCCACACTAATGGCTGACGGTCTATAAAGTGTTATACCTGATCTTAATGGAATCCATCAAACCATAGGAAATTTACAGAAGATGCAATGAAGATTAGTACCAGACCTTTTCCACTAGCACAAATACCATCTTCAAGGTTCTTCTTCCTGCAAATAAATGCAAGAGAAATTAAAAACCCTACTATTTTCGTTTTAACAAAGGTCCACGAATGATTCGCGTATGTTTATCATTCAATGTCCCATGTCATCGTTGATTAGCGTAGACAACCTACCTAGACTCAAGAAGGTCCCATGTCATCGTTGATATGCATTTATACTCGAGAAGAAAATAATGACCTTCGGTGGCACAACACATCTAGTTTTATTTTTTAAACACGTGACACTATTCTCCAGCTTTCTTCCTCACTACCTTCCCAATAGAAACACCCTTTTCAACCAATCTTTCTCATACATTCTTGAATTGGGCACGAAATAGGAATACATATAATAAACCAAGGCACCAACTATCCCCTCACCAACACTCACCATCATGACAAATTAATGAAGACAATCTTATTACTAAGCGCAATGGATGGACACTGAGATTTGGCACCCGCACGAACCACAATAAAAATCTTGATCAGATGAAAGGTCAAAAGAATAAGCAATCATTGCAACACCACTCATACACTAATTTGAAGTCGGCCAAATATCAGGGTCAGCATGTAAGGCTGTGCCTTGTGCCAAAACGCCCGAAACTTCATCAAAATACCAGCCCTCATACCGTACCATACTCATTTCAACATATTCTAAGCATTACAAAAGGTATTACATACCATCCATCACTATTTCCACACGATATATCCTAGTGCACCGACTCCCAAAAATAGCTCTTCTCAAGTGTCGTATCAAATCACTCAAGCTTGCAAGGAGTTTTAACTGAAAGACATACAGTTTGTATATATCTGAGACCAGAATACCTTACGGGTTTCCCACTATAATAAAATATATAATGCAGAAACGGAAACAGGGTGATTAAATGCACCCGGCACAACAAATAGCTAAAGATCAAATCTTTTAACAAACCTCGCATGTGAACATCCTATGAGAATATTCTAACAGCATATAACAGCCCACTTTCAGATTTCTCCCCTCAACGGGCAATGGGCAACAACACCAGTTTTTCTTATATCTGGGACTTCACAAATGGCTAGATTAAACGCTTGGTTTTACAAAATCAATGTCCATTCAAAGCTCTTCCAGAAAATCAAAATTCGTCAACCACATGAATATATACCCTTCTCATGTAGACCTATATTGACTACAACGTTCTAACAGATTGTGAACATCCTATGAGAACGTTCTAACAGCATATAACAGCCCACTTTCAGATTTCTCCCCTCAACGGGCAATGGGCAACAACACCAGTTTTTTCCTATATCTGGGACTCTTCACAAATGGCTAGATTAAACGCTTGGTTTTACAAAATCAATCTGTCCATTCAAAGCTCTTCCAGAAAATCAAAATTCGTCTACCACATGAATACATACCCTTCTCATATAGACCTATATTGACTACAAAGTTCATGACTAGAAAGGCCAAACAAGCCTGTGATGATGATGTTCATAAATCTGTTATTGCCAAAGTAATTTGTCGAAGACAACCGTAAAAACAAATTTTGATACAATTTAAAGGGGCTTGCTTTGATATATGTACTTTTAGCTCCCGTGCCTTCAGCATCCATAGTCTAATTACCCCGACCAAATAAACTGGAAAAACAGTTCGACAGCTAATATAGTTCCCTGCTTTGTATAAAGAGGAAACCGTTCAAAACCTTAATCCCAAAAGATAGGCTCAATAAGCATCAAATATTAGTTTCAACTTCAAAATGAAAATTAAAGATATACATTGACGCCATCATACTATTACCGACAATCAGCCATCCATAATTAAAGCAATTTTACAATCTTTGTCGATAAAAGATGCAAATAAGAGGAAGGCTTCAAAACAATACACCTTGGACGGTGTTAAGCACATAACACTAAAATCTCCGGACACAATGGTATAATCATTTTTTTAGCATCGTCATACAACAAAAGTAGTCATTATTAAAATAAAATTCTTTACTAGTACCAAGATGAGTTGTATGCATGAGAGTCCAGGGCTCTTCTCCAATCTGCTGCTGTCATTTTCAAACAAGTAAAAGCCTTTGAAAAGAGTTTTGCATGAGCTAATGATTGACATAATAAAGCAAGCCCAAGCCTCGAAAGCTTAAAATATGGTAAACTGACAGTATGCCTTTCCTCGCTTTCTAGCTTTCTGCCAACTATTCCAGTCAAATATCAATAACTCGACTTCATATTAAACATTCAATATCAATTCAATAAATGTTTGTGCCTTACTAATACAAGAAATATACGCTATTTAACAGAACGATATATATCCAAAATGGTTACAACATGTGGACATCAAATTAAAACCGCTTCCAATTACTATGTCCAAAATGGTTACAACATGTGGACATCAAATTAAAATCGCTTCCAATCACTATGGTGCACTCGCAACCATGAAAGAAAGAAATTATAATTTCACATCTCACTAAATGCTCACGTCATCGTTAAAGATCAAAAAGACTGTTTTTAATCAAAAAAGGAGTGTAAATTTTATAGCCTCCCAGTTTATTATGTACTTCTCTTATGAATTGTATTTTTTTAAAAATGAAAAATATAAATTTCAACTCCATTTGTCAAAACTTCTACTAACAAGTAGATCACAGTACCGCATACATGCCAGACTGAAAATGAAAACCTGCCAAATCTCACGTGCATACTCAATTAACATAGAATTTGTCAATACTTCAACTAAAGATCATAACAGTATTTAATACATGCCAATACAGAAGTCTATACACTCAGTAGAGGCCATAATAGTATTAAATACATGTTGAATCATAAAGTACATACTCCCAAAGTAGACATCACAGCATTACATACATGCCAAATCCAACTCACTCTTTTAACAGTACTTCCATTATCAAACAATAACTACTTATCGGGACAAAACATCATCAAATATAACAATCTGTATCCCACCTAGTGCATAGAACTGACATTTTAGAACTTCATAATACTTTGCAGATTTTTACCAATCCAATGAAAAATTATGCTCACAAATTTACCTTCACTCTCCCCAATATGATTGTTAGAAAACACCATGAGAAGAGGCATATGACTGTCTCCAACCCAGGTCAATGCACGAGTGACACTTTTAAAGCATACATTAGGTTCTTGCAGCTTCATGCGGATTTTAGCACCAAAATCTACCACAATCAACGGCTCCATTTCTGCCCTCTCAAACTATCTCCAGTCAACACCGCCTCTACAGATACTTAGTCTTGAACATGCAGATTCTAATATCCACTCCACAAGCCACTTATTGACCTATGCCAAACCTGCACCACAACTAGTCTATCCATTGCCACTTAAAAAGCCAATGCCCTAAATCTGAAAACAACTGAAACTAGATTATGTCCATCTAAAGAGACAATCCAGTGAGTACAATTCTTTTGGATTTAATAATAAGGCATCCCAGCGGGTAATATCCTTCTGGATTCAGTAGCAGCAAGTCGTCCCAGTATTGTAGTATGAGACGGGTAAAAATGCTCCATCAACTATACAGTAGTCCCTCACACATTGAGTTCGGTGGCTTCTAAGTATGTGATACCAGGATCATATGCTAAAACCTGTTAAGCCGTGACTTATAAAAATGCATTTTGGAAGCAAACAGTAGACGTGAGTTGGTTGCATGTGGATGGTGGAAGGGGAATCTCTACGATCAAGACAGTAAATTGGGATTAAATGGGGAGCTCAATAGGGCAGAAATGGAGCAGTTGATGTTGGTAGGGTTGAGGAATTTGCTGCTTTTGCGTGTACCCTCTCATCTTTGCATGTCGCTTTTTGCCTCTTCAATATCTAACAAAGCAGTTGATGTTAAGCAGGGTTGAGGTATTTGCAAAGCTCCTGAAACGTCATTGAATCTTGCTTTTCGCCCTCCCGGTACCTACTAATCTGAAACAACAAATACAATTCTATTTTTCAAAGTCAATTTATTAAACTAATAAAATGCCGTACCAACAAAAGCTATTGAATTTTTCTGATGATACAAAGAGATAATCACCTATATAGTTAAAGTTGCAAAAGACGAACGCAATACAGAACATACTTGGATATCATTTAGAATATACTAGTAATGCCAAAAAATTCAATCTGGGTGACTCAAACATGTATTTTAATGTAGTTCAACAAGATAAGCCAGTTGCTTTGCAGATGAACATGTCCATCTACAACCTTCGAAAATTAATTGCACTACCTTCCACAATGATTTCACCTCATCAAACACATACCAATTTGCTTTGCAGATGAACATTAACCCTTGAAAATTAATAGCAAATCTTCCAGAATACTTTCACCACCACCATCAATGGCATACCATTTGTGGTAAATAAAATGTGAAGGATTTCAACTACAGACTATAATAGTAACTCAATGAATTATCTTATCCAATTCCTTCCTAGCAGAGATGAATCTTTCTCCATAACAATACATAGAAAAATCAATCTCACCGCATAAAAAACAAAAACAAACATTGTACACCACCGGGACTTGCCTGTAACACATTCACAACAAAAATTACAGAGTCAAACGAAATAATTACTACAACCAATACCAGCATTACTATTTTAATACTTTGTTGACAACTCACTGAAGTAATATTCTCTGTTGATTTGATAGCGCTACAGTCAAACATATCGAATACAAATGGCAGAGTTTTCAAACCAATATATTCTCGAACAAGCCGGTAGCATAAAACAGCTCTGTTAACCAACACAAAGCAGGCCTTATTTAGTAGTGTGTAGGGCACTGCAAGCTCCATATTCGTATATAACAATCCATTGGTTGTGATAATTTCATCAAATAATTATAAAATATAAACAAATGATTTACTACTTCTCAAAGCAAATTTCAATTCGTAAATGCATTTTAAAGGAAAAGGAGTTCAGGATAAGCCAGTTGTCTTACATGTTTCTATATCCATTGAAAAAGTACGTGCAAGTTCGCTAGAATGACTTCACCTTCACCATCAAACACAGATCTCCTTGTAATTATGAGAACACATCAAAGATTTCAGCTATAATAGTAACTCCAAACACGATCTACTTAATCCGTAAGGAACTCGATATCATAAATATATCTTCAATACTCGGTCTCACCATGCAAAGAACAAAAGTAAAGACACAGCACACCAGAGGACTGAGTTCTGTAACACACATCAGAATTACAGTAAACAAAATATTCAAAACACGCATGCATAGAGTATAACCCCCTGGCCAAAACCCACAACGCTGTCAGTACACCCACCAAAGTAATATCCTTCGTTAATTTTATAACTAAAGCTGATGATATAAAAGAGCTCTAGCAACCAAACATGTAGCTTACAGCCTTCATTTGGTAGAAGTGTCTGCTGCACTTCAAGTTGCATATTCATTTTAAATACAATTTATTGGTTGTGATAATTACACAAAAAAAACTTAAACAAATCATCAAATCGTTTACTTTGTTGATATTTCATCCTGATCATTCAAATTAAATATCAACAAAGTAAATGATTTGATGATTTGTTTAAGTCGATCACAACCAATTTAATTTGAATGATCAGGATGAAATATCAACAAAGATGATTTGTTTAAGTTTTTTTGGTGGAATAATCACTACCAGTAAATTGTATCTAAAATAAATATGGAGCTTGAAATGCAGCACACACTACTACCAAATGACACCTAAAAGCATTTTCAACAATCCATAAGCACCTAACTGTTCTTCCAACCTGTTGAGCATCCCACCAGTCACTGCAAGGGGGATTAATCCCTAGGCAGACTAGGCAACTGCCTAGGACGCCAGCAGTCAAGCAGTGCCTAACTAAAGATTTTAATTATTTTTAGTTATTATTAGAACTTAACAAATAATTTTTACCTGAAGTTAATATTACTTGATCCTTTTATTGAGGCTTATAATTGAAGGAAAGAATTACTAGGCTTGGTTCAAATACCAGTCTTCACAAAACCATGGGAGTTACTTAAGAATTTTTATTGCTTTAAAAAAAAAATGTTTGTTTAGTTTCAAGTCCCTTCACCTACTTAATGTTGGTTAATAAACCAAGTAACGAACGTTGTATAAAAATTCTATTTATTACATTCTGAACACCTCCTCCATTATTCTCTTCATCCATAAATTATTTGTCTTTATTTAATAATTTTATAAGATATCTTTATTCGTTTTAAATACCAATTTCTTTAAATTAATGATTTATTAAGATCCTTATGAAAAATTTCAAATTTGATAATGTCTGTAGCTTTTATTTATCTATTTGATGGCCTTGCAGAATTTTATATAGATAATGCCAACACCTCCAATGAATGTTGGATATAATAGAAACTACACAAAAATAGCTAATCCATCGTCTTCCTTCAAAAGTAAATCTTTTCCATAACAAAAATACCATTTCCGTTCATAACCCAAAAGGAGTTTGATTTCAAAATATACCTTGAAAATTCAATCTCGCCGTATAACACTGCACACCATCGGACCAGTCTGCAACACACACATCACAATTACATAGTCAACAATATTAACAAAACAATACGAGCATGGAGTAACACACCCCAGCCAAAACCAAAAATGTAAACTATAATACCACTTTGAGGACAACCCCATTAGCGCCCCCATCAAGGTAGTGTCCCTTAGTTTTGCTTTTATAGCTACACTCCAACATATCACATACTGATACATTCTAGTAGCACAAAATATATAATAGTGTGCACTGCGCTTCAATTTCTTGGTTGTGACAATTCACCCAAACCAGATATAAACAAAATCATTTTCCTGAGTTAAAATTTAATCCCGGTCATTCAATTTAAAAACCAGTACCATTTGACCCTAGAGTAATTTCCAGGCCCCATGTGCACCTAGTTGTTGTTCTTCCAACCTGTGTGTGCATCACAAATGTCTCTAGCCTTAGATGAGTTCAATCGGTATAGTTGTTTTCCTGCAGACAATAGAGCTCCAATCTCACTTTCTGCTGACTGACCCTATAAATGGTACTAGGATTGTATTCTTCTATTTCAAACCATGCACAGTGCTCAAATATATCCATCAACTAAATGCACAAGTCTGTGAAATTAAAGCCTCCACTCAGATACATAAATATACTTAAGAGCCGGCAGCTCCATGCATGCACTGCTCGACCAACTTGTTACAACATAGCTGTCACTAGCCTCGAAGAATTTAATAAATAATGTTGATTTTCGCTGAAAATATAGAACTAATTGTGCTTTCCACCAACGCCTCCAATGAATGTTCCTCCATTTTTGCTCTTAACCAGACGAATTAGCTATACTCCATCTCCTTTCCTCCAAAGCAAATCTTCTCCATTGCAAAATCACTTCTGTAGGAGCTTGATCTTACGAATGAATCTTGAAAATTCAACTTCACCGTGTAAAAACACGATTAAAGACATTGTACACTATCGGACTGGTCTGTTATACATACACATCACAATTACAGAGTCAACAAAGTATGTACACTATCGGACTGGTCTGTTATACATACATATCACAATTACAGAGTCAACAAAGTATTCAAAACACTTGAAACCAGCATGGGAAAACCCCTGCCAAGACCAAAAATGTAACTATTTTATTATTTTGGACAACTTCGTGAGCGCACCCATCAAAGTAATATCCCTTCGTTTTACATATCAAATAAAACCAGTACAAAGTTTACAAAACAATATATTTTGGTAGGCATAAAATAGCGTCATTCACACACAGCACCGTACAAATTTCTTGGTTTTGATATTCCCCAAATCAAATCTAATATAAACAACTCGTTTACTGAGTTAATGTTTATTCCCTACTATTCAAGAAGCCGATGCCACCTGCAGCACTTTTCATGCTCCATGTGCAGCTAATTATCTTTCCTCCAGATGAGCATCACATGCCAATGGTCTTGCAAAATTTGATAAGCATTGTTGTTGTTCTGTTGATGACAGAGCTCCAATCTCACTTTCCACTGACGCCTCCAATGAATGTTCCGATGCTTGGAATGCTTGGACTCTTCCGATTCATACATGTCTAGAAATAAACTATGTACAGTACTCTCACGCATACCAATCTCTCTTTCCACCGACACCTCCAATGAATGTTCCGATGCTTGGACTCTTCCAATTCATACATACTTAGAAATCAACTATGAACAGTACTTGTTGCATCCATCAACTAGATGCATAGGCCTCTGAAGTATAAGCTTCCACTCAAATATACAAATATACTTACAGCAGACAGGTGCTTAACACTAACATAAACATAAGATGAATCATAAAAATAAAATAAAAGTGTAGCATTTGCACTCTGGCATCTATCAATCAGAAAGAATACATTTACCCAGGTCTCAAATCATAAGGTCACCATGTTTTGTTAACTTCCCAAGCTTAGACATCACTGACTCGATGCAAATATTAATAGCTTTCAAATTTTTACAGAGAATGTACGTTGGAAATTTAAGTTCTTTCTTAGCAGTGTCCAATATATCCATCGACAAGATGCATAGGTCTCTGAAATAAAGCCCTCCACTCAAAGATACCAATATACTTATAGCATACGGGTGCTTAGCCCTAACATACATGAGAAATATATCATTACCTAGAAATAAGAAGAAAAATGTAGCACGAGTATTAAGAAAAGTGCGCTATATATTCTCCTGTTCTCTTCCCATGCTTAGTTGTTACTGGCACATGTCAACTTTGAATTCGTTGAGGCAAATATTAAAAGCTTTTGCATTGTTTACAGAGAATTGATGTTTGAAATTTAATATCTGGAATGATCAGCGTAATTATCTCATATCAAAAACCAAAAAACTTAATAGAATCGGACAAAGGTCCATGTGTATTAATATTATTCATTTCATATCAGAATTTGTAAACAATATTATTGTTTAATATGTTTCCGTTAAGCCCTAAAAATTCAGACGACATTTGTTATTTATCACATTTTAATTTCTAAGCTGAATGTTGTAAGTTGTGAGTAACTTGATATGTTAATCGCAAAAGTTGTGCATTGAACACAAGTAACTCTTATTTAATTTAATTACAAATAGTTTTCAGCTGTCAAACATGCACCATTATAAACTCGAAAAATTGCTCTCGAGTGATATAACTCAGTTTGACATTTACCCATCCCCAAATAACAGAAATTTAGACCATTGGTGCATCTCGTCGAAGCCTTGTGATTAGAAGACACCCTCCAATTTCACATTAGCCTTCAACTTTTTGAAAACAAAGTACTCAATTCCAAGCAACCATACACTAGACAAATTAGAATGCCATATTTACTATGCGTCAGTTGACCAATAACGAATTAAAGTGTCTCATTTGCTATGCAACACTTGACCACAGACAAATTATGCTAACCTTAAAGCCTCTGGTTTATCGTTTAAGAATTAATACAAAGTAATAGTACATGTTAAGGACGACTCTTTTAAAACGAAGTACTCGATTCCAAGCAACTGTAAACTAGAAATTGGAAATTAGAATGTCACATTTACTATGCATCACTTAACCACAGACAAATTGAAGTGTCTCATTTACTATGCATCACTCGACCACAGACGAACTATGTTAACCTTAAAGACTATGGTTTCTCGTTAAAGAATTAATACAAAGTATTAGTACACCTTGAGGACTATCCTAATCCTAACTGCAACCATAAAGAACCAGATGTGCCAACATAAACACACAATAATGAAATACGTCTCTGAATCAATTATTTGCCTGCCAAGTTCTAGTAAATTTTTAAGCCATGTGAATTCCTGATGTGTTCTTATCATTACAGTGTTTTAATCCAAAATAAGTTTTAATAAATTAGAAAGGACAATCGACCCACTTAATCCATCTCAAGTTGACTAATAATTGTATGTACGACTTCTTGTAATGATGAAACTAGCAAATACTTTATTTAGATATCTAAACATTATATCAAATTATCAATATTACCTGAAAATGAATTTTAATAAATTGAAAAGTGCAACCCACCTGCTGTGTCTATGACAGTAGAGTTAAAATTGTTGTGGAGCTCCTTCTAACGAAGAGATTATCGCAGTGCTTTAGCTCACCTCACACATAATCCATCTCCCTTTTCATTGGAAGACTCGTATCTCCCTCTGCCTTCAACATAACCGTGACGTGCACTATCCATAATCCAATATAGATCAATCCCACAACACATCTTCGAGTGCAAATTCACAAGGTAAAGAACTACTATAAAGATTTCACCACCATGAGACACATCTGTAACAAACAAGCATCAAACCACATAGTCAAAGAACATGCCAGGACACACACAACGGCAGGGGCAAAGCCCTCTGCCAAACCCAAAAAAAGGAAGCCTTTTATTACTTTGTGGACCGACCCCGTGAGCGCACTCCAACGAGGTAAGATCCTTTCTAGCTACATGCCTGAACAAATGCAAATAGGCAAAAGCCTTGAAAAATGTACAGTCTGGGGCAAGCCTTTCAAGATTAATAGCTCTGACCCAGTAATTAATGAAGGTTCTTACATAACAGATCAGCAGAATTTATCTGGCCTAGTGCCAAACACATCCATCACAAATTCAACAACATACAAAAGCCAAGGCTAATGTCGGTGAATAATATTTGTAGTTCATATTACAAAAAATTATGGCCTTCGTCATCTTTTGGCAACTCTGTCAGTGATTAAAATTTGCTCACAGTTTAACCAACATCTTCTATAATGGTGTTGAAGAGATCATCTCCAATCCTTCCTTTCCTGTAAACACACCACAAAAACATAGAACATTAATATTTTGTATTAAGAATAGTTACTTAAGTCTCGGGACATTGAGGGCAGAAGGAAGTGGTTTCTGGGACAGCAATTAAAATTCCAAATTTTGGAAACCGCAGAGGGAAATTAATTTTTAAGGATTTCTGGGACGGCAAATAAAATTCCAAATTTTGGAAACACAAAATCATAATTTTATGTTTTTAAGTAAAAATACCAGCATTTAAAAAAAAAAAAAAAAAAAAAACAGAATGCATAGTTACTTAAGTCTCGGGGACAAGAGGGCGGAAGAAAGGGGTTTCTGGGACAGCAAAAAAATTCCAACTTTTGGAAACAGCAGAGGGAAATTAATTTTTAAGGATTTAAACTGTGTTGATGTATTTTAGGTACTTTCAAGATCATAATTTTATGTTTTTAGTAAAAATAACAGCATTTTAAAAATAAAAACCAGAAAACTTCTGAAATCTAGGGAACTGATATAGCACTCATCCACAAACATGACCATATGCCACCCACGCACTTAAAAACAATCCTTTTCAACAAGGCAAAATCCTTTTAAACAAGGCAAACGAATCCCGCAAAATACAGATGTAAGTTATAGAAAGGTTTGTGTTAAATCATTTGAACTTTCGTAGTATTCAAGTCCAGGTGGTACAATGCAAATGTATTTAAAAATATATGAAAGTTACTAGCCTAGAATAAATTTAAGTGAATTTATATGCTGCTGCATAGGTTTTTAAAAGACATAACATACCCTCATGGAATCAATCCCTTGAAACCTAAAAAGTAAAACAACATTAATACTCCAAATAATTGAAATTTATGAAAAATACGCCTCAACAAACAAGACCATATGTGAAAATGTCAATATTTAATCTAATATTGAAGAGGCAAAATTAAAAGGGGTATTAAAAATGTTATAGGAATATATAAGTTAGGTAAACTACAGGGAACAACGCATTAATACAAACCTGACACATACAAGATCGGCTTGCTTTTAAATATCAGGTTGCCTTAAATCAAAAGTCAAAGCCCCTAGAAACTCCCGAGGAATAAAATGCGAACATACCTTTGAAACAGTTTAAACTCGTAGCTTACGAGCAGCATACCTCAACAAACAAGGCAGGAAACAGTCCTCAACGAACCAGGGCGCTTTCTTTTTTAAGAGCTGATGATAAAATGTAGGGATCATTTCCAATTTAGAGGTCCCATGTAATTTAATGTTAAAAATCTGAGATCTCGAGACATAAATTACTCATGGCGACGTGTAAACAATAGGTCCCTACGCTGGTGAGAAAACCTCGACTCTGCCACCCATAAATCCAGCGGTCCTATTCTAAGGGAAGGATTCAACCAATATTTGAGATAAAAACGAAACCCAGAAAGCCCGCCCATGGGAGTCGGACCATTGGGTAAACCTCATAACACAAACCCCAAGCACATAAACCACCAGAAAAGGTAAAAGGACGGAAACACTGAAATATGGGGGGAAACAAGTAACAAACACCAACAAAGCGAAATGATAATTAATACAGGCATTCCATAAGAGCTAATGCCACATCAAACTTTCAAAGCCATGAGTTAAGTTAACGGAGCATTAAACTTGCAGAACAGATGCTCTACACATAGTTAGAAAGGGGACAAATTACCATCCCACCGTGATTAAAAGGGGATAATTTAACCACCAAACCGAACAATAATGGATAATCAAAACAAATGTATTAATCAAAAACACCATCGAAAAAAGTATTAGATCTGGTCGCCAGTGTGCACTAGACGCGTTTATCAGCAGTTCACAAGGAGCTTGGCACGCATATTACAAAAACGACAAGCTTTTACTGTTGAAACAGCACAGAAATTACAGTATATAAAGGACAACAAAAACATTAATTACCGGACGTTAAAACCCCAAGCAAAAATTAAGTCTTTATTGCAAATCAAGAGATAATTGAGGGAAACAAGAATAAAACCTATTAGCTCTGAAACAGGAGATAAAGATCTTTTCACATACAATGGAAAATCACAGCTCTGAAACAGGAGATAAAGATCTTTTCACATACAATGGAAAATCACAGCTCTGAAACAGGAGATAAAGATCTTTTCACATACAATGGAAAATCACAAACAAGGCAGGAATTGCACATCAACAAATAATTAAAGATGACACCTGTGAGATCTCAAATAGAAAACAAAAACGACAAGCTTTTACTGTAGAAACGGCACAAAAATAGCAGTCTATAAAGGACAACAAAGAACATTAATTACCGGACGTTAGAACTCCCAAGGAAAAATTAAGTTTTTATTGCAAATCAGCAGATTATTGAGGGAAACAAGAATAAAACTTATGAGATCTGAAACAGGAGATAAAGATCTTTCCGCATATAATGAGAAATCACAAACAAGGCAGAAATTGCACATCATCAAATCATCATTTACCGGACTTTAGCACCCCCACAGAAAAAAGTTGTCTTTACTGCAAATCAAGAGATAATTGAGGGGAACGTGAATAAAACCTACTAGATCTGAAACAGGAGATGAAGATCTTTCCGTGCACAACTGAAAACACAATAAGATATCGCAAATAACGCAGAAATTGCACATTAACAAACAATTGAGGGTGACACGGACAAAAACCTGTGAGATCTCATATAGAAAACAAATACTTGGGAAAAAACGATAAGTTAGAGACCTGGAAAGTAGCGGATCTAGGCGCATCCATTCTAACAGAATCGAATTCCACTTCCTCCTCCACTAAAACCCACCACTTGAAACAGAATGTTATAGGAAGGCAGAAAGGGAATATATAGAAGGAATAGCGCGTAAGTTTTGCTGGCGTGGCGGTGGCAGAACCTCGTGTGGCACGTCATCTTTTGTTTTCTAGACTGTTCTACTCCATCTAACGATGGGTGTCAAGCGGTCGAAATTTATGATATTTTTTTAATTGTTATTGTTTTCATTTTTTTATTTTTTTTGGCGGTCAAAGGTTTATTTGGGGAAAAGCATGCATCATCCCTCCAACTCATGATCCCATACCCCACCACGCATAACTTCCAATCCCCGCCATTCTCATGCCAAAAGCATAACTTCCAATCCCACATCTTCTATGTAGACTCTTGCATGTATCACCCCATCAAATTCCAAAAATTGTATCTTACTTGTAATTGCAGATGAGTTGTAAATTACGTGCGAAAGGATACATTCTTAAGTTTGTTAGAGTTGTAATTAGATTGTTTCATTTAGCATCATCAATAGTCGCCACAAGAATATTCTCTCTTTTTAAAATGAAGGAAATGGTTCCCATTTCTCACAACAATTTCTCTTACAACAATCTTGGAGTTAATTTTCGTTGCAATGTGGCAATGAGCACATAATCGAAGGTTCTTGACAACTGTAATAGTTGTTCTAGGGGGTGTGTTTAACCAACCAAATGTAGTTGCCAACTTTTTACTATGGTGGCAGAGAAATAATTCTTTTTCCTCCACTTCCACATCATTAAGTAAATGTGTTTAATATGAAAAATAACTTGTTGCCTTCATCTCTCAAGCCATTTTCTCCAACTTTGCATAGATCTCCTCTGTCTATAGATGCGATCTATGATTTATGATATGTCTCCTAGCCTTCAATCCAACTACATCCAAGGATCTTCTTAATTTCTCTATCTTTCATCAATCTCTGTATCATTTGAGCCTCACCTCACCTGCCCACTTTTGCATAGATGTTTGAGAGAAGAAAATAAGTTGCATCATTTTTAGGATCCAAATCAAAATGCATTATGGATGTAAATACTCCTAAGCCTATATTCATATGTGATCTACAGAACCAAGCAAACACTTCCACATAACCCCCACAAGTTTATGTGGAATTTGGCTCTACACCTGCCAATTGCATTGTGCATATCCTGCAATCAATGATGTCCATGAAACCACGTTTTTTGAGGCATTTTGTCAAACAATTCACGTGCCTTGTGTAATGTTCCACATTTTGCATACATGTGTACCGGAGCACTTGTAACTACAACATATGACAAAATTCCTCTATCTTTTATGCTTTGATGGATGTCCACACCATGTTCCAGAGCTTGTATTTTGGCATAGTTTGGGATTATGCTTATAACTATAAATCCGAATCAAGGTTAGAGACATGTTTGTTGCATACAATGAAACAATGATTGCCTCTTAATGAAACGTGTCTTATGTTTGTTGGCATAATCGTATTCCATGAGAAGTTGTCTCATTCTTTCAAATTAATTCAAACACTTTACGGGTACCTGTCAAACTTCCGCACTTAACATACATATAAATAAATAGATATTTTCATAAATGAATAGTTTTGATAACATTTTAGTATTTCATAGAAATAATTTGAAAGTTCCGTTTAATTGCTTGCTTATTTAAGGTACTCCTGTTAAAACCAGTATTTAATATTTATGGGGAAGGAGAACGAAAGGAGAATAATAAATTTGGTGGGCTCAATGTGAAATAAATATTTTACCAAGTGATCGTGACTCATTTTCTCTTTAAACAAACAATCAAATAAACAATCACACCATATATGAAATTTGGGTGTTTTTCATTATATATCATAGACAAATTAAGAATGATTGACACATTGTTCTTCATCTTCCCGAGTTTAACACCGTATAATAATGTTTTCTGAGTTCTATTTATGTTATCAAATTTTGTGTTAATTTATTTTCATATGTTTGAGTTATTCTAATTTCAATCATAATATTTTTGATCAAAAGAACAATACGATTCTAGAAGTTGCAAGGTTTGAGTTGAAATATGTTTTTGTAAAATATTAAAATGGCTCTGGAGTAACATTATATGGTTTAAAAGCATAAATATGAAAATTGAAATAAGTAGTTTAGCCTAAAACTTTAAAAAATAGAAAATAAATCATCGAGAATGTGAAGAGAGAGCCTGTATTGCATTACACATGGGTATTTTCAAACTTGAGTAGTTTTAATGGCCATTCCAACGCTGAATTATCTAGCTCTAGTTAATCATAACTGCATAGCTTATGGTTGCGAAAAGGTTTCTTGCTCGGGATATCACATAAGCCGAGAGAGACACCGTGTCGTTGCTCTCTCGAGTGGTCTCAAATCTATTAGCCTTATACCAAATGCAAGCTTCAAGGGTTACCAAAACACTCTTTACATCCACTCCTTTTGTCAATTTTACAGGGAATGTGACATTTATGGGACTATCATCTCATCTTTGGTGATGCGCTGATTGCAAAGTGGTTTTATAGAGCTACAACATTCGACCGAGAGAACCCATGGACAACCAAAACAACATACTCACAGCTCAAGGCACAAGTCGACCCCAATGAAATTACAGGATTTTCCATTCCCAACCACACCATTACCACATCCTTGATCTAGGAAGGAGAACCATAAATTCCATAAATTCACCCGCAAAGAGTTGTGAGACGGTATCACTACCGCCCGCCTAAAATTGTTCATGATGTACACCTAAAATTGTCCCTTGTACCTTCCAGACATCGATATGTGGTGGAGATGGGATTCCATCCATGACATAATTGTATTTCATGAAAAGTTGTCTCATTCTTTCATTTGGTCAAACACTTTACTACTTGAAAAGAGCATGAACAAGTGTGACGGAAATTGATTGCTGAAAAGATCGGTGAAATTTGACACTTTCCAACGGGGACATCTTCAAAGGTGGACGCCTTCCGGCGAATTAAATTTTAAAACTAGCAATTGCACCAAAGGGGTGCAATGTGAGTGTACATAGGTAGCGAATAGAGATGCATTTAGTTAATGACGGGTATCCAAGGAGGTTAACAAAGTAATGCGAGTGGCGATGATTTGGCTAAGGAAGTGAATTCATTGTTATGCAATTCATAGCAAGAAATCTCAACTTCTCTGACAACAAAAAGAAATGTGGTCGATTTTATTCAATTTATTACATTGATATCAGATATGATAATATTTTACCATTTGAAATTGATTATTTTGTAGAAAGTGCAAGCTCGACCCAAGATCCTAGACATCGATAAAGATATTCCCAAGATCTATTAGAGCATCAAGTATTTCTTTTTGAGTGTCAAAATCACAAGCACTCTACTAGCTCCTAAAGATAGAGAAATGTGTTTATCAATGTAGAATCCATTTTTTACGAAGGATATCCACCTTCACGACAACATTAGGCAAATCAATATGGGTTGAGTCCTTGACTTCTATTTGGGAAATAACAACCTTCAAATTTCTTAAGAAGGACTACCCATTTCGGATAGTCTTTCTTGATAATATTGCTTCCGAGTGAAAGAAGGCATTACAACAAGTTCAACCATTCCTCCATACATCTTTGTTAGAAAGTGTTCACAATATCTTTTACAAATTTGTAACAACTTTAGATGAAACTCATCTTTTAAGTCCTCTACATCAACGAGATCAACATCTTTGATTGCTATGTAGAATAGTCCCTTGAAAATATTAACTAATTTTGCCCCGCTTTTGAAATCATTGAAACACAACTTTTGTCTCCTTCTCAAAATGGAAGTCTTGGGAATCCACATATCACATTTTCCATTTAATCTCATGTATCCACACTAGATTAAAAGGTAACAAATCTAAGTAAAACATGCAAATCAAAGCTGCAAATGAAGGTGATTTAATCTAAATTGAATCAAACCTTAAATTCAGAGTAACGTAATGTAACTAATGATATACACGAAATAAAGTATAGTAGTGCACAAGCAATAAACATTCAAAGATATGAAACCCTAAGCAAATGAAAGAGGAGGATGACTTAGCTGATTTTCATGCTAGGAATAGTGTCATCAAGGCTTGATGAGGGTTTTGGAACTCGGAATGTGTCGGACGAAGCACCCAGGGGAGGATGAGAGTGCTCAGTGCCAAGTGACTATTCTGGGCATTAGTGATCGATTATATGTTGAGATTCCGATCTTATTTAGGTTAGAGGAGTTTCATTACTCGATCTTCATTTGTCGCTCGCTCTGTTTCGCCGTAATGTCTTCTGTCTTTCCTACAATGGAAACCACCCGGAGGAGGATGAGAGTGCTCGGGGCCGGTGACTATTCTAGGCATTAGTGACTGATTATATGTTGAGATTCTGATCTTATTTAGGTTAGAGGAGTTTCATTACTCGTAATGAAATTACTTGTATAATTCGATCATGAGAAGAAATATAACACCCAATAACACAATATTCCAGAATAATGATCTCAATATGCAATAAGAATAGCTACGCCACTTCGAGGGGGCAACCTCCAAACCATACAATAATACTCAAATGCTCCAATGATGATCAAATACTACCTACTAACCTCTATATATACTATTCCTATGTTATGGCCAACACCAAGGCCGACCCACTAATGAAAATATAACATATATGAAAGAAATACATAATGATAAGAAGTTATGATAGCCACAAGTCGGCTATATACATCCAATATAAGATATATGATTAAGGGCGTAGCATGCCCCTCCCCTTCAAAGCAACATTGTCCCCAATGTTGAGAAGATCTGATGTCTTCTTCAGAAATTTGCATCCTCCCAAGTCAAGCGTCTTCATTGTCTAGATTTTTCCACTTGATCAAATACTCAGTGATGACCCTTGTCCTCAACCGCTTAGTGCGTGTTTGAAGGATGCATTCTGGTTCCAGGATGATTCTGCCCTCTTCATCAAGCTCTGGTAACACTGTCTGGGTTGATATTGTCTGTCCAATTACCTTCTTTAGGCAAGATACATGGAAGACTGGATGAATTCGAGTAGTTGGAGGAAGTTCCAGTTTGTATGCTACATTGCCAATCTTCTGTAACACTTGATAAGGACCATAATATTTAGGTGAAAGCTTGTTATCCTTTTTGTGTTGTTTTAAGGACATTTGCTTATATGGTTGTAAACGCACAAAAACCCAATCACCGACTTCAAAATGTCTTTCACTGCGATGTTGGTCTGCCTGCTGCTTCATGTGGTTTTGTGACATGGCCAAATTCTCCCTGAGACTACAAAGCACCTCTTGTTGGTGTTGAATATGTTCTTCAACTGCTCGAACCTTTGGCTGGACTCTCAAAGATGAAGTGATAGATGGTGGATGATACCCATATAATGCCAAGAAAGGAGACATTTTAGATGAAGTATGAAAGGAGGTGTTATACCACCATTCGCGGCAAATGCAACCATTGACCCATCTCGCTTCTTATCTCGATGTAAAACAACGAAGATATCCCTCCAAGCACTTGTTTACCACCTCTGTTTGCCCATCGACCGGGATGATAAGAGGAACTACGAGCTAGTTGTGTGCCCAAATGAGAACAAGTCACCCAAAAATTACTAGTAAAGATAGGGTCTCGATCACTTACTATAATCTTTGGTGTCCCATGTAGCTTCTGAATTGTATCCCTGAAGGCCGTTGCTACTGTACTCGCAACAAATGGATGTGATAAAGCACAAAAATGGGCATATTTGGTGAGTCTATCCACCACCACCATGATTACATTTTTACCTTCTGATTTAGGCAATCCTGTGATGAAGTCCATAGACACCTCTTCCCACCTCTGGCTAGGAATAGATAGAGGTTGTAAAAGACCTGGGGACTTAATTGTTTTGCCCTTATTTTGCTGACAAACCATGCATTCTGCCACAAACTTTTGTACATCTCCTTTTAACCCTTCCCAAAAAAAATCATGCTTGATTCGATGATAAGTCTTTAAGAAGCCAGAATGACCCCCTACTGGAGAAGCATGGAGCTCAGATAGAACCCTATTTTTAAGGATTGAATTCTTACATAGATATAATCTATCTTTATACCATAAAACATCTCCTTTCCATAAAAATTTTTCTGACATGTTTGGATCTTGTTGGAGATTTTGAATGAGATTTTGTGTACCTGGGTCATTTTTCCATTCAGACCTTGCATCCTCTATCCAATCCTCCTGTAATATAGATATGGCATACAACAATGCCTGTGCAGATTCATCCTTCCGAGATAAAGCATCAGCAACTACATTCTCTTTCCCTTTCTTGTATATTATCTCAAAATCATACCCCAACATTTTTGAGACCCATTTTTGTTGTTCTTCTGATGATAAGCGTTGCTCTAAGAAGTATTTCAAACTATCATGATCTGTCTTTACTTTGAAATGTCGTCCCATTAGATATGGTCTCCATTGTTTCACTGCATGAAGTATTGCTAACATTTCTTTCTCATAAACTGGTTTAGAGATATTCTTACCTTTGAATTGATGGCTCTCGAAAGCAATGGGTCGCCCTTCTTGCATGAGTACTGCCCCCATACCATACCCTGAAGCATCACATTCAACAATGAATGTTTTTGAAAAATCTGGGGTGGCTAGAACTGGAGTGGTGCACATGGCCTCCTTCAACTTCTCAAAGGCCATAGTAGCTTGCTCATTCCAATGGAAAGAGTCCTTCTTCAATAAAGTTGTGAGTGGTGCTGCGATGCTGCCATAATTCCTTACAAATCTACGATAATAACCTGTAAGCCCCAAAAATCCTTGAGATTTTTTAGGGTTTTGGGAACCTTCCATTCAAGCATGGCTTTTATCTTGTTAGGATCCACTTTAACACCTTCATAAGAGACAATATGACCCAGATATTCAACCTCCTTGACACCAAAAGAACACTTAGAAGGCTTTGCATAAAGTTGATGTTGTTCAAGAGTTTCCAACACTTTATTTACATGATGCAGGTGTTCCTCCCATGTTTTACTATAGATTAATATATCATCAAAGAACACTAAAACAAACTTTCAAGAAATGGCTTAAATATTGAATTCATCAAGCTTTGAAATGTAGAGGGTGCATTTGTTAGTCCAAAAGGCATTACCAAGAACTCATAGTGTCCTTCATGTGTCCTGAAGGTTATTTTATGAATATCTTCATCCTTGATTCTAATCTGATGATATCCGAAACGAAGATCAAGTTTTGTAAAGTAAACAAAGACCATGTAACTCATCTAGCAAATCATCAATTACAGAATAGGAAACTTATCTTTAACTGTGTACTTATTGAGTTCCCTGTAATCTGGACACATGCGCCAATTGTCATCTTTTTTCCGTACCATCACTACAGGAGAAGAGTAAGCACTTTGACTATGACGAATAAGTCCTGCTTCTAACATCTCTTGAACTATCTTCTCAATCTCACTCTTTTGCATATAGGGGTACCTATAAGGTCTGATGTTGGGTGGTTGAGTCCTCCCTGGTACTAGCTGGATGGCATGGTCATGGTCTCTTTTTGAGGCAAACCCTTGGGCATTTCTCCAAAACCCTTGAGTGCTCATCTATAATTGCTTGCATATCTCATGGGTATAAATGTATTGGAATGATGTGCTTCCATTGAAAATAGTTGTGCCACAAACCCTTCTGCACCCTTTCTAAGCAATTTTTGCATCTGATGAGAACTTACCATCTGCGGGGATTTTGCTCTTAGTCCTTTTAGTTTAAAATTCCTCCCTTCTGACTGAAATTGCATGAACAACTCTTGGAAATTCATTTCAATGGTTCCCAAGGTGGTAAGCCATTGAACTCCTAACACAATGTCTGCTCCTCCCATGGCAATGGCATACATATTGCTAGTTAGCAAGTAATCTCCCATGGTGAGATTAATGTTATGGCATTTTCCTGAACAACTAACAGTTTTCCCATCAGCAATCATGACTTGACATTCTGGAGCTGGATAAACAAAGCAGTTCAAGCGTACCGCTAACTTATGATTGATGAAATTATGAGTACTTCCCGAATCAATCAATACTGTTACCCTCTGTTTTTTTAAGAATCCAACTACTTTGAGAGTTTGGGGAGTGCTAATACCAGAAATTACATGGCATGATATTGTTGGTTGGGAATCTCCTAATTCCTCCTCTGGCTCTACCTCTTCGTCTTCTTCATTTTCTTCTTCTTCAGTAGGTCCCTCAATGTAGAACAACTTCTTTTCCGCACACTTATGTCCTGGTCCAAATTTGTTGTCACAATTAAAACATAACCCTTTGGCTCTCTTTTCTTCAATTTGTTGAGGTGTTAGTCTCACTGGCCGAGGGAATGATGGTGGAAGGGTGCTACGATCTCTGATAGTACTGACAGTTTGTTTCCGACTTGAAAGAAATTTTTCCTCTGCCCTACGTGCCATGATCATAGAGTCTGAAACCTTATGAGGATTAAACATACGCACCTTAGTCTCAATTTGTTCTTTAAGACCCCCAAGAAATAAGTCATTCAAATTATCTTCAGGAATATTTTCCACCCGTAAGGAAAGGTTTTGGAATTGATGGATGTAATCTTTGACTGTTCCTGTTTGTCTGAGCTTTGCTAATTGGCTGAAATAATTCTCTGACACACTAGAACTATAGTGCAATTGCAACTCTTCAGTGAATACTGTCCATGTAACATTGAGGCCACTCTTTTTCCTTTGAGCACATAACCATCGATACCAAATGAATTGGTCAGGTTCCAGATACAATGATGCCATGGTAACCTTTTGTCCCAATGGAATATGATGAAGATCAAAGAAATTCTCCATTTGGTTAATCCAATTGAGTGGATCCTTTCCATCAAACTTACGCATTTCCACTTTTGGAAGCATGTGACGGGCTTGTAGAGTGTTTGTATTTGGATTGGTCATGTTTGCAGATCCACCATGGTTAGTGTGAGTATGATTGAGTTGTGGCTCATTAGGAATGATATTATGACCCATGATATTGTAGCTAAATTGTTGAATGAAATCCTCCAATCGTTGTCCAATCTTTTCTACATCTTTTTTGCTGGCCACTCTACCTTCAAGGTTTCGCAACTCTAACTCAAGATAGCTGACCTTATGGTCAGTTGAAGTAAACCCTAACCCTGAGGACTCTGTAGCTACCTCTTCTGACTCTAAATCCTCCACTATTATCTCATCCTTATCAGGGGTTTTACCCGGAGTGATGGAATTCTTTTTTCCTCTTGTCGAAGGCCCAGCCATGATGCCCCAAAAAAGTAAGATTTAAGGATCAAGGTCGAAATTTAGGGTTTCAGATTTCAATAGGAATTCGGCCAAATTTTATAAAACTCAAAGAACGAACTCAAACTTATTTTTAATCTTCTTTCTGGAAATGTAAATAACTTTGAAAAATTCCACAAATTGCACCCTATGTAGCCGAATTATGAAAAAACATAAAACCGCTATAACTTTTGCAAAACAAGTCAAAAAGTACTAAAATTTTGAGGGAAGCTTACTTGACTGATTTCGCCACACCAAAAAAAAAATTGTAGAAAAATTCGCTACTGATGTTGAGATATGGACGAACCTTCAAAATTAGGGTTTGACGCAGTGTTGGCCGAGTTCAAGCTCTGATACCACTTGTAATGAAATTACTTGTATAATTCAGATCATGAGCAGAAATATAACACCCAATAACACAATATTCCAGAATAATGATCTCAATATGCAATAAGAATAGCTACGCCACTTCGAGGGGGCAACCTCCAAACCATACAATAATACTCAAATGCTCCAATGATGATCAAATACTACCTACTAACCTCTATATATACTATTCCTATGTTATGGCCAACACCAAGGCCGACCCACTAATGAAAATATAACATATATGAAAGAAATACATAATGATAAGAAGTTATGATAGCCACAAGTCGGCTATATACATCCAATATAAGATATATGATTAAGGGCGTAGCAATCAGTGCCTGATGACGAAGCACCCAGGGGAGGATGAGAGTGCTCAGGTGCCAGTGACTATTCTAGGCATTAGTGACTGATTATATGTTGAGATTCTGATCTTATTTAGGTTAGAGGAGTTTCATTACTGATCTTCATTTGTCGCTCTGGTTTCGCTTGTAATGTCTTCTGGTCTTTCCTATAACCCGCAAATCATAGAGCTACCTACACATGTCCACAAACCACATCAAATATAATAAAAAAAGATGCAGAATGTAGAGTCGACTGACCCAGTGGTCACCCGAAGAGTGAACTTACAACCGAGCGTTGCACTACATCTCAGACTCCATGTAGTTCTTTGTGTTTGTGTGTGTAATGATGTCCTAGGATGCCCTTGTGCAAGTTACACGATGATAGTGGGCTAGATCTAGAATGTACCAAGTATGTAGAATGTGTGTGATGGAATAGAATGAACTCCCCTCCTATGTTGTGTATGTAGATTGATGCAACCCTTGTCCCTTGTATGAGTGTGCTAGATGTATGATTTGTAATGTTCTTGTGCCTTTGAATGCAAGCTTAGGTGATGATAGATAATGCTTATAATGTTTAGCCCCTTATTTGAGAGCAATAACTAAGTATATATATGATTCCCTTGTTTGAATTTTGTAATTGACAATTGAAAGGCTGACCCAAAGTTCTAAAAGGTGACCAAAAAGTAAAAGAGACCCAAAAGAGTAAGAAGAAGATAAATAATGTCGAGTGCCCAAGAAGGATATGAGCACTGGATGCTTCTATCATAGCTCAGGTGCTATTAGTGTTTTGAGGCCATAAAAAAGATAAATCATTAAAGTTTTGGCAGAGTCATGATATGGATAAAGGCCAATAAAAGTGCAAGAGATAAAGCAAAAGGCCCAAAAGAAGTTGTCAACCATCAGTTTTCTTGCTCAGGAATCGTGTATACATTAGTATGCTTTAGGACTTAGAAATGTACCCAAGTGCATAGATTTTGTGTCTACATTTTTCCCCACTTTATGTTGTTGAGTGAATACTTGATAGTATAAAGTAGATAGAAGATGTGTACCTTGTGATCCTATAGAGAATAATGTAGCCGATAGCGTGTCGAGTGGACAAGTGAAGCGTGAAGTGATCGTAATGCAAAGTGTGGAAACTAGGAAGGGGAGGTAGACCCTAGGGGTGAAGCGTATGCATAGTAACATGTTGTTGGAGCTTGTGCTTGTAGATGTGAGTTGTTTCTTGTTGCGTGTAAGAACATACAAAAAAGAAGAGAAAAAGAGTAGTCAAAGTCCCGTATGTGAAAAACTAGTGTAATGTATGTATAAGTGAGTACCAAGTGTGTAAAAGTAAAAGGAAAGCGTGCACTTGATGTATGAAAGAGTAAAAGATAGAAAGTTGTCTTGTTTTGCTTGGAGATGATGTGGTTTTGAGTGCCTTGTTGCTGAAAGGTGAGGTTTTTGGGTGATCTCACACCAAGAGCAAGTTTTTTGGGTGATCTCACTCCAAGAGTGAGTTTTTGGGTGATCTCATGTCAAGAGTGAGTTTTTGGGTGATCTCATGCCAAGGGCAAGTTTTTTGGGCGATCTCATACCAAAAGCGAGTTTTTTGGGCGATCTCATGCCAAGAGAAGAGTGTTGGGGAGAGAGGTCTATTTTTCTCTCCATCTATGATGCTTCCAGTGCCACTACAAATGGCACGTCCCATTTGTAGTTGTTTGTAGTTGTTTATAACCTATTATAATTGATCATAACTTATTATAGCCGAATGTAACTGAATTATGTAATCTTTGAGAAGTGTCTAATACTTTAGAATTGTACTAAAACCACTGAAAATGTGTTGAACTCGAATGTGTTTGCTTTTACTCCCGTGAGACAAAGCTTACCTAGATGGGATAAAAGTGCCCATCATTTATGTTTGTCTTTGGACACTAGTGTTTGCTCTATGTTTGCGAGACCAAATCTAATTTTGGACCTCTCCGTGACTATGTGCTTATGCCAATTTTGTACTATGTTGATATGTTTTGTAGCTCTGAGTTGTTAGAAGGGTGATTTGTTCACCCAATAGATGCCCCCTCGTTTGGGGTGCATGCGACGAATGTAGGAGGATACGACCCAAAAAAGGACCTAAAGTTGATACACATATCATGTATGGGATACCCAGGGGGTTAGGGGGTGTGCATTGTAGAAACCAAGACACATGCAAACAAGAGAGGTTAGAAAATAAGTGTTAGTGTACAAAAGTTGGCATGCAAATAGAAAACAATGTAGCAAGAAACTACGAAGACAAGATGGACCGCGCAAAAGTGAGTTTCATACATGGGACATCACTCATAATGTCACAATATAACCAGGGCTGAAGTGTCCATAAGAAAACAATAATCAAGCAAGACATAGGGCATAGCCCGCAAACATTGGCAAATAATAGTCAACAAGCAAATAATAGATAACCATGGTTGTATAGAATCTTGCAAGCAAATGCTACACATGAAGCACCCATTAGCATGTTAGAAAGATAATTAGTATGTCAAAGCATGTATGGATCAGCGAAGAGTGAGTGGTAGTAATAAGAAGTAGTAGTACTGAAACGATAGAACTTGTGATATGTAGTAAGAGAGTAGCAAAGGTAGATGCCCCGAGGAGCCTCGACGGGACTAGTAAAGAGCAATGTCAAGCATCATGCATCGTGTGAGAATTTGTAAAGGGTGTGCATTCACCTTAAGATACCAAGTGAATGTGCATGTGTGTATAGAAAAAGATAATGACATACTAAGTATCCAACTAGTATAGGAAACAAAGTGCAACATGTAAATAATATAAGCTAACAAGATTAAATGCAACCAAGATGTGCAAATGTTGTGTGAATGTGGTAGTGTACTATGATATGTAAGAGGTGAATATGGGAGGAGCCACGTTTCCCCAACAAATGTGTTAGATGAGGTTCATTTAGGAATGCTCCTCAATAGTCACACATGAACCATAGAACAATAGTGTGTCATCGGGTAATAAACAATGAAAGACGTTTATGTTTAATATCGTTTAAGGTGCATGACATCAAGTTGATTCTTGAGTTGTTTTCTAATAAGAGTGGTAAGATGATATACACCACGCCCTAGCTTATAAGGTTATGACATAAGACCCGAGCCAATTAGGCTTAAAATTTCCTTTTACTTGAGCATTGACATTAGTATTCTTTTGGTTTTATTTGAGAACAAGATCACCGATATTGAACTCATGTGGGCGTACTTTGTTATTATAAGCTCTTGTGATGCGTGCCTGATACACCCAAAGATGCTTTGAGGCTTGCACATGGCAAGAGTCAAGCATTTCAAGCTCATGTAATCGATTTTCATGATATTCGTTATCTTTTATAATTCCTTTGAGTGACACATGTAATGAAGGTATTTCAAGTTCTAGGGGAATGATGGCCTCAATGTCATAGACTAGTGAAAAAGGTGTAGCATTGGTGGGAGTACGAATGCTTGTGCGGTAAGCCCAAAGAGCATATAAAATTTGATTATGCCAATCACTTCCACTAGTATCAACAATTTTGTGTAATATCTTGACAATGGTCTTATTAGTGGCTTCCATTTGGCCATTTCCTTGTGGATAATAAGGGGTAGAAAAGGTTTGCTTGATTTTTAACTTTGCACAAAGTCTTTTGACATCCCTGTTTTTAAAGAAAAGCCATTATCAGTGACAAATGGTTGATGGAATTCCAAAGCATGTAATGATGTGAGTAGTAATAAATCAAAAATGTTAGCACTAGTATTGGTTTTCAATGACGCAACTTCAACCCATTTAGTGAAATATTCAGAACAATAATGATGAATTTATGGCCATCACCTGATTTTGGATCGAATTTACCAATGAGGTCAAAACCCCGTAGGTAAAATGGTCATGATGAGGTAATAGGTTAGATTTCATAAGTAGACGTGTGATGGAGGTTACTATGCTTTTGACACTTGTCGCATCGTGTGGCATATTCCAAACAATCTTGTTCCATGGTAGGCAAATAATAACCTTGTCATAATTTTTTTGAGACATAACTTTTCTAGAGAATTTCCCACCACACAAGCTATCATGGATTTGGGATATAGCCAAAGGAATGTTATCGACGCCTAAACACGTAACAAATGATCGTTTGAATGTCCTCTTGAATAACGAGGCTCCAATGATTACATACTATGTGGCTTCCCATCATGATAATGAGCACAATGGGGTTATATGTCAATGAGGATGACTTGTCTATATAAGAAATTATAGATTGATGTGAACCATTCAGGACGATCATTGCTATGTGTTACAATGCAGGTTTCAAAACGTACTATCAATGGATGGATTTCATAAGTGATGAATTATAAAAGTGATCTATTCATTCGTGATATCCCGAGGGATGAGAGAGGTGACACTAGCCATGGCATCATCATCATGATTATCTTTGTGGGGGATTGTAGTGATAGAATAAGATTTGAATGTACCCAATATGGTTTTTACAAGGTTATTGCAGGGAATGAGACGTTCTTCTTTGGTCTAATATGTGTCATTGACTTGATTAACAATTAGTTAGGAGTCATCACGAATATGGATATTTCAAATAAGTAGCTTACGGGTGACTTTGAGGCTAATGAGAGCTTTATATTCGATAATATTGTTTGTACAGGAAAAACCTAAGCAACAGTGAAATGGGAGATAATTATCATGTGGGGTAACAAAGACAATCCCATCTTCGTCCCCAAGATGCAATGAGATTCATCAAATACATTATCCAAGTGTCAGTATCAATTGCGTAAATAGTGAAGTCATCACGGAAAGTGTCACCGTCAGAGAAGGATAAAAAGAGGGGCATCAACTAGTGGTTAGTGATGACTTGGCACTTGATGGCTTTCTGTGTGATGAATTTGAAATCAAATTTCGTGAGTAATATAACCCATCGAGTGAGGCAGATAAATAGATGTGTGTGGGATAATAAATATCGTAAGATATAATTTGGTGATAATTTTGTTATTGAGAAGATAATGTCACAATTTATCTATAACAAATACAAGGCCAAGGCATAATTTCTCAATATAACTATAATTGCACTCGTAGAAAGCAATGTGTGAATGATGTAATAGATAACTTGTTCGTGGTGAGCATCATCACATTGTGGAAGAAGGGTTCCTAAGGCATGGAATGTAGCAAAGATATACAACAATTATGGTTGATTAGCCGTGGGAGGCACGAGAACATGAGGATTCAACAAATATGTTTTGATAGCCTCAAAAGCATGGTGGCAATGATCATCCCAGATGAAGTTAATATCCTTTTTCATGAGGTGTATGTGAAAGGTTGGGTTTTTTCAACTAACTAGGCAAATGATGCGGCAGATGGCTTGAATTTTTCCTTGTAATGAACATTGTTGATGTAAATTTTGTGGGGGATTCATGTCGACTATGACACAGATCTTTTTAGGATCAATCTTAATTCCACGCTGAGAAATAATCTAACCGAGTAGTTTTCTCGGTCATAACTTGAAAACACACTTTTTGGATTTAAGCGCATATTGTATGTATTAATCATTCAAAAAGTGTGTGGAGATCACAAGCATGGGTGACATGATGTCGAGACTTGGCAAGTATGTCACCAATGTAATCCTCAATTATTTTGTGTATATAGTCATGAAAGATATGTGTCATAAAGCATGTTGATAAGTGGCCCCGACGTTCTTAAGGCCAAAGGGCATGACAATGTAGCAAAATGTACCCCATGGTGTGGTGAATGATGTATTTTCTTGATCAACGAGGTTGATTTTTATTTGATTATAGCCAACAAAGTCATCCATAAAAGTGAGAATGCCATACCTTGCAGTAGAATCAACTACGGCATCGATGTGTGGTAATGGGAAACTATCTTTAAGGGCGAGCCTTATTAGATCCCAAAAGTCGGTGAAACAACGAAATTTTCCATCTAGTTTCATAACATGAACTATATTGAGACCCATTCAGGGTAGTCAACAACATGGATGAAGCCAACATCCAAAAGGCATTGTATTTCTTCTTTGACTAGTAATGTGACTTTAGGATGCCTTTCTCGATTTTTTTTGTATTGGTTTGGCTCCATGGTTAAGGACTATATTGTGCATGGCAAACAAAAGGATCTATACTGGGCATATCACTATAATCCCATGCAAATATATCTAAAATTTTGTGAAGCACTTGTTTGATATCAGCTTGCTCAAAAGGCGTAAGAGAGACAACTAATAGAATAATGCGGGGTTTCATGGGTGTCAAGGTCATATTGACTAGTTTTCTCATTTAAGAGTGCAAATTGGTTTTCTATGTATGGGTCGGTAGGAATATTGTCGAGTATCGATATTTACATTAGGAGGATCAATTTCACCAAAGTAAGCCATAATGTTGAGAACATATGGAAAACATTTTTAATGATGGTAAGGGGAGATGTTCATAAGTTCTCCTATATTCTAACAAAGCATCATCAATAGGAATGTGTCTAATTTAGGCCAAGTAGGAGAAGCAAAATCATCAATAAGCGCATGGTAGAGTAGAGGAGATGATGAATATGTGAAATAGTATAAATCTTAGGGGGAGAGATGGTGGGAATAAAAGGAGCGAGTGAACGGGGATACCCGATGCCGAAGTTTGGTGGATTACATGGGAATGGAAAGGGCCTCTGTGATTCCCTTTCCATCTTTTCATAATCATATGTCGGTGAAACCGTAACGAAGCGTATACTAATTAATACTCAAGACCATACTTTATGAAAGTGGATGGAGATGTGACAGAAGTAGGGGTGGTAGGTGAATGATCAACAATGTCATTGAAAGGAAAATGAGGAAGGATTAACTAAGGCCTTGTAGACCACATCTCGATATAAGAACTTAAGACGCGTATGAAGGGTTGAAGGAACTACATGCATAGCATGGATCCAAGGTCATGTCCTAGAAGAATGTTATAATTAAGATTATTAGGCATTACATGACATGAGATGGGAAAAGTGCATGGCCCAACAATAATGGGAAGTGTGATTGTCCCTAAGACCCTTTTGGGAATATTATCAAATCCATGAATGCAAATAGATGATGGAGTTAAGGAGGCTTCAAAGAGGCCAATTTTAATGAAGGAATTCTAGATTACAAATGTTAAAATGTTAAGACCGGATCCATTATCAAATAGAGCTCATTTAACCCCTATGTTATTAATTTGAACTTGGATATAAAGGGGGATCATTATCTAAAATAGTTGGAGATGTAATTTCAGAAAATGTAAAAGTAATATGCTCTTCTTGAAAAATAGAGTCTTGTAGTGAGTTTGTGATAAACATATTCAGGAGAGGTGTTGAGATGAAGGTAAGTATTAGACAAAAAATATTGTATTTTGCACTCATATGCGGGATTTTCCTGCAAAAAATAAGAAGAAAGAATATTCTCAGGTGGTGACTCAACAAAACATAATCAATAGAGGATCTCCACTTCCACCTTCTATGGAGTCTCATGCGAAGAGAAGCAAGACCTTGTCACAAGCAAGAAGTTGTCTACTGTCTTAAGTAAGTCTCTTGATTCTTCTTTTAGTTCTCGATCCTACTTTTACAAAGGCCCATCCTTCAATAGCTCCAAATGTTCCTACTAAATCGGCCATTGTCTCCCAAACAACCACTCCCATTGCTAAAATTGTCCCAAAATTTTAAGTAGTACCTCCTTTGCTCTGCCAAAGCTTTTGTTACTCTAGGTACAAACCTCATTTCCTTCTGCTCCATTTGACATCATTAACCATGTAAACAAGTCCAAAGTTCATATTTCTGAATATGAATTTTTACAAACTCATCTAGAGCAATTCAAAAGACTTGCCTAATATATTGAGGGTCGTAGATCAAATCCTAATACTGCAGCTCTCCAATTCCAAAGGACTACTACTAGCTCCACCTACCCCTCCATATCGAACGTGTCTTTTCTTGAGCACATCTAAGATCAACAAAGTTGAGTCATTCTATCTTTTCCTCTTGATCAAAGGTTATCAGTTGATATAATAGATTATGGAGCTTTGGATAATGTGATGCCGATAAAAGTTGCTAATACTTTTGGGCTTACCTTGACATGAGCCATGGGCTCATGTTACTCCATGGAGTCTAAGGAAGTCCCGCTGGTAGGGAAAATCGAGGATGCACAGGTGGCCCTCACCGATTTTCTGAACAAGAAAGTATTTCTGACCATCTTGGTAGCTGACATCTCGACATCTTTTGGAATGTTATTAAGCATAAGTTTCTGTAGATACTTGTGGCGTGAGATTCAGATGGATTTGTCTTCCGCAACCATTTTAGTAAAAGTAGAAATGAGGAAGTTGTTTCCCATGAGAAATATGAAGTACATTGTTAAAAAATTGGAGTATCCAAAAGTTGATGTATTGTTTGGGACAAGGACTTGGTAATTACTTCTTGGCAACAGAAAAGAGATAAAAAGTTTCCATTCCTTACATAAGATGATGAAAATCAGTTGTGGACAATTAAGTTCGATGGAAGCCATTCCAAGATCGGCTTTGAGCTGGTGTTGTTATAACTTCTCCTTCGGGTGAGTTGCTTCCTTTTGCTTATAAATTGTAATTTGAGAACACTAATAATACTATGGAATATGAATCTCTCCTTCTAGGGATGGATGTAGTTGAATCCATGGGTATTAAGAAGTTGAAATGTCTTGGTGATGTTGAAGTAATTGTTAAACAAGTTAGAAACCAATATCAAGTCAAGAATCCAAGGCTTAAGCATTACAGAATAGAGTATGGGATTGTATCAAGTCTTTTGATGTTTTCTCTATTCAAGCCATCCCCTTACAAAATGACAAATTTGATTCTCTCGCAGTCTCATCTTCTCTAATGACCCCACATCCTTCTTTCAATAAGGACAAAGTTACTTTCGAGATGATTTTCAAGCCATGTGTGTCAGATAATGTTAATCATTGGCAAGTATTCAATGATGATAATCATCTCATATCTTTCCTAAACAAAGGGATAATTTCAACAATCTCTTCTATGAAGGAAGTAATTCTCTAAATTGAGAGTCCATTGCAGATGAAGGCAAGGAGAGATAGATGGAATTGATTCAAAGGGGGTCATCAAATTAAAGGGTAATAAAATTCCAAAAGGCCTTATTTCTCTTGAAGACTTGTTTGATAAGCATGACATGTTTATTAAAGAAAAAGAAAAAGAATCCTCTCGATGTACCGTTGAGTTTGAAAAAGAGAACATTAGTACCTCGAGAGCAACCAAGAATGGTCAATATTGGAAAGTGTTGTTCACTAGAGGAGAAAAGGAGTTTCATCTTATTATCAAGGAGATTCTCTAATGTACTGGCATATTTTATGATGAGATCAAATCCTTCAAGCCAAAAGAAATGCATCACTCCATACCACTTAATCCCGAAGCCAAACCATTCAGGCATAAACAATGACCATATAACCCTAATATTGGTGACATGATCAAAGAGGAAGTTATGAAAATTTTGAATGCAAGGATCATATTTCCTATTCACCACTCCACGTGGGTGGTTAATAATATTGTTCCACTGCGAAGAAGAACGATGAAATAAGGATTTGTGTCAACTTTCAAAATTTGAATCAAGCTTCATTAAAAGACAACTATCCTTTTCCCATCATGGACCACATCCTACAGAAGTCACTAGATTTGAGATGCTTTCTTTACTTGATGGCTTCTCTGGATATAATCAAGTTGAGGTAGCATAAGAGGATAGACAAAAAACGACTTTCACCACTCATGGGGCACTTTTTCCTACAACATAATGTCATTTGGCCTCATTAATTCTAGAGTAACTTTTCAAAGGATAATAGATCTTACCTACAAATATCTCAAGCACTGCATTTTCATCTATCTTGATGACCTCACGTTATTTTATAAAAGGCATGGAGATCACTTGAAACATCTGGAACAAGTGATGATAAGATGTTGACAACACAAGATATCTTTGAACCCTAAAAAGTGCATTTTTGGTGTTATGGAAGGAAACTCCTTGGTCACATCGTGAACAAGGAAGGAGCCAAAATTGATCCCGAAAGGATAAAGGAAATTTAAGGAATCTCTTTGACCACAAGCAAGCAGTAGAGTTCACTCCTTCGACAAGGTAAATTTTCTTCATTGATTTGTTTCAAACTTTGTTGAATTGAAAAAGCACATTACTAGCATGATGAAACCTCAAACAAGTTTCAAGTGGAGTAAGGAAGGAAATGAGGCATTTGATGGAATCGAGGAATTAGTTTCTAAAGCTCCTACCTTAGTATGCCCAAACATTGACAAAGATTTTATTTTTTACTGTTATGCTTCTAAACAAACTCTTTCGGCCATCTTAGTTCAAAAAAATGAAGAAGGTATCGAAACACCCATTACCTTCATGAGATGTTTGCTAAAAGATCATGAATTGAAGTAAAATAAAATGGAGAATCATGCATATGTCGTGGTCAAAGTAGTGAAGAAATTACGATTCTACATGCTCAACTCCTACACTATGGTAATGGTTTCAGGGTCACCAATAAAATCAATTCTAACTTAGCAGAATCCAAGGACCAAAAGAGGTAATTGGGTGGTCGGATTTAAGAGTATGATTTAGATATTCGACCATCAAATTTGGTTTGTGGAAATGGTTTGTGCAGGTTAATGGTTGAAGACGAGTCTCTCATGACTCAAAATGAAGAAAATGAATGTCAATGTTATGGATGCCTAAGTAAGGACTCGCCTCAAGTTATTTTTATAAATACCACCAATGAATGGTATTATGACATAACATACTTTCTCACCTATGGAGAGTGCTCGACACACCTTGATTATAAGCAAAGGTGGAATCTCAAGCTGAAATCAACTATGTATGTCATATGGAATCACGTGCTATATAAGAGAGGATTAGATGAATGTTTCTAAGATGTGTTGACAAGGAACAATAAGAAAAGTTATGGAAGGCTTACCATGACCAAGCTTGTGGTGGACATTTCTCCGCCATGGTGACTGCTCACAAGATCCTCCGAGGTAGGTACTATTGGTCTACATTGTTTTTAGATGCTCAATAATGGGTTTCTAAGTGTGAGTCATGTCAACAATTTGTGGGAAGACCGTAACTTGTTGCACTCCCTCTTCGACCAGTGATCATTGAGGAACCTTTCCAGTAGTGGGCTTTAGATTTTATTAGTGTACTTAATCCTCACTCGAGTGCAGGCCATGCCTATGTGCTCAAATCTACATACTACTTCACCAAATGGGTGGAGGTCCTCCTTATCAAACAAGCTAACTCAAAATGGTATGTAATTTCATTAAAGAGAACATCATCATTTGTTTTAGAATACCTCAAAAAGTGGTGGTTGATAATGCAACATATTTTTCATCTATGGAATTTACCAAGTTCTGTTATCGGTATGGAATATCACTCTCATGCATCATACTATTACATGCAAGGGAATGGTCAGGATGAATCCAACAACAAGAATATTGTGACAATTATCTATAAGCTTCATTGATCAAAATCAAAGAAATTGGCACAAGAAGCTTTATGATGCATTATGGGCGGACATGATCATGCCAAAAAAGGCAATCGACATGTCATGGTTCCATGTTAATGCTTTACCATCACGGTTGAATTTCTTGCTCTTTATTTGGCTAGAGTAGTTTAGGATGATCAATTCCATGATTCTCTTGATAAGAAAATCTTGTATCTCGAGAAATTTGGTGAAGATAGGTTAATGGTGTTTGATCAGATTATAGAGCATCAGTAGAAAGTGAAAATATCTTTGACAAAAAAGCTAAGGCAAGAGATTTCAAGTTGGTGATCTTGTCTTACTGTGGGATAAAAGAAGAGAGTCAAAGGGAAGTCATGGAAAATTTGAATCTTTGTGGCTTGGACTATTTCAGATTCGGGAAGCATGCGGAGAAAATACTTTTTCTCTCATATCTGGATGGTACCTATTTGGAATTGCCTCGCAGTGGGAAATAATTGAAATTGTACAAACAATGAAAGTGGGTTGTTTGTCACTTGTATCATAGGTGATTTTAGGTTGTGTATTTCCCTTTCTTGTTGTTTTTGTTTTCCCTTTCCACTATGTTGTGTTTCCTTTTTGTTGTGTGTGTGTGCGTTTGTCCATTCCTATCTGTTCCTTGTGATGTAAGACTCTATAACACAATGGATAATGCACCGGTATGTATTGTATCATGAGATTCTATAGTTCATGCTTGTTCTATTATCACTCGAATTTGATCTAGAATAAATCCTCAAGTGAGAGCCAACCGTTGTCATGTGTTTTTTACAAGGCAAAAATTCAAACTTGAACCATGACAACCAAGCCTACGTGTCAAAAAATTGCTTGAAAACCCTCGTGAACCCCTCTTCGGATCATTATTCCCTATGTATCATGTTCATCCTAACCTTATAGGTCCTCTCAATGTGCTTTAAAAACTTTCCCTACTATTTTAAATGTTGTGACAAGGTTATTCATTCCGTTTAGTGAAGTCTTCTACTAAAGGTGAATTCTCCAGTAAGCCTAGAAAGGCTAATTTTGGCCTTTTCAGGATAGGTGTGCATCCTCTGGGACTGATATGAAGGCCCAAAATCATCCAAAGGTGGTATTGGAGAGTTAATAAATATTTGAAGCTGATTTAGGAATATTCATGGAAGTTTTGGAGGTTTGGGAACAATTGTAGTGAAAGCGGGTTTTTCAAGGGAAGGAGCATGCAGTCAAGATCGGTACCTGAACTTTTGTAGAGGATTCCATGAGTTCCGTAATAAATTGAAAATAAAAAAAATGTTCATTGGAAATCTTAAGGAAGACTATACATTATGGAATCATAAAATATTTCACAATACCTGATGGCTTCTCATGGAAGCTTAGTTTTGGCAGACACACCCTATTGTCCCGAAAAAAAGGGGTCTCATTTTTAATGATGAAATCATAATTGAGGTCTAAAACCCATCCCATTGTTCTTTTAATTCTCTTAGGAGTAAAAATCATATAATAATTCATCAAAAATGACTACCCTAAGCTCCAAAATCACATCATCAAGTTCTCTCTCTTGTGAGGTACGTTTCTCATACTTAGTCATTTTTGGGTGAGGACACATGTCACCTCCTAGTGAGGGAAAATTTTTATGTCCCAATTACCCCAAGGAGATATAGGGACATAAAATTCACCCCCTCCTTGACCCTCCATCTGGTTCTCCACATGACCAAGTCTAGCGCTCCGGAGGGCTTATCTGCCTATCTCACCTTCCCCATCTTGCATCCTGAAGGTGACGCTTGGTAGCTTATGGTGAGGGAAAATTTTATCGTCCCTCTTATCCCCATTCCTAAGGGGACATAGGGGACATAAAACATACGCACCTCTCGAGCACCTCCTCGGGTTTTGATGTGACCAAGTTTAAGCCCCTCAGTGCTAAAAACTAGTCTTTCCCCATCTACTCCTCATCGCATCTCGTGTCTGCTACTTGTCCTCATCTAGTGAGGGAAATTTTGTGTCCCTATTGTCCCCATTCCAAAGGGGACATAGAGGAGGTCTTCCATATGACCTAGACCCAGCTTCCAGGTGCTTAATTTTTGTTTTCTCCATCTCCTCAACTTTTCATCCTATATAGTGACAAGTGAAAAACTAGTTGAGGGAAAATTTTATTTTCCCCATTTTCCCAATTCCCAAGGGGAAATGGGGACACAAAATATACCCCAAAAAAGTAGTGAAAACCCTAATTTTAAACTATGTGTTGTTACTTACATTCGTTAACCAAAAAACACTACCAGGTGAACTAGAAACTCAAAGAAGTTACTTTTTACTCCATTGTTTCCTCCAGTTTGACCTAGACCTCCATTGTTGCTGATTTATACCTCTAAATACCTAAAAACACCGGTAAGTTGTTAAAATTCTTCCATGGTAGCCATGAACACCAAAACGAAGAAAAATTCATAACTCTCAAACCTACAAGCAAATTCCATTGAAATTTTCTCAGCATTTCCTCATTCCAGGTGCCTTCAAGAAGACAAGCATTCTTTGCAAGATGGATGATGCCCTAGTTTTCTAAACATAATTAAACCTAATTTTTTTCGCTACAAGATTCTTTTTCAATTTCCAATAATTTTGGTAGACGGATCACTGCGAAATTTGGAGCACGGGATCCCGAAGACGAACCAAATCTAATGAGGACCTTTTCATTGCAAAAGGACAGAGGTAAGTGCCAATTCTAAAAATAGTAATTATCTGGTAATACTACTTACTAAAAATAGAAACCTTCAAAAATAATAGGTTCTCTTGTATCGAGCATTCTATAAACAATGAAGATGACAAACTAAAGCAAACAGATAGGCAAAAAAAAAAAGTTTGCCAAAAAAAAGAAAATTTCAAAAAAAAAAAAACAAAATCAATGAGGTACTCTTAGATGTTATGGAATTTAAGAAACTGAATTCGAGCAAAAAACACTTTTCTCAAAAAAACAACTCTTAAACTAACTACCTATTAAAAATAGAAAGTTTCATATTAAGTTGCAGAAAGTTGCTATCATCTTCATTTTCTCTCATATTGTTGATTTTTGCAAGTATGAAGTTCAAGTTTGTTGGTATAAGATCTCTTTCAATGGTACTTAGAAGATATCTAAAGAGTGAATTCTTTCTCATATGGACTTAGAAATCAAAGAATGGAAGATAAGGTTTTCAGGTTTTCACGAGTGGATTATATGCTACAAATGGTCATCCCATGTCTGTTAAGAGTATGGAAATCGGTTGCTAGAATGTGTGCTCAACACTATGAGAAAAAATCAAGAATCATAAGAGCAGATGGCAACTCAATACTTGCAATGCTCACTCCAAAGGGAATTTCACAAGTGTATGCAAATTTCGACAAGAAACAACATGGTCATCATCACAAAGGAATTTTCATCAGGAGAATGGTCCAAAATAGAATCCTATCTCCAAGGTCTTGCATTGGGGTCATGGCTAAAGCAAGGGAGGAAGCCATCTTGCATGCTAAAAAAGCTTTATCCATAAGTGAGTTTCACGAAGGATATTCAGATGCAATCATTCTACTGAGCAGGGTAATGGGAGAAGAGGACATGAAATATTTTCAAGATTGGATGGTGTAGTTCATCCTTATCATCACAAAGGAAAAAAATTGATTAGGGACAAATAATCAGTGACAAAATCTTTCAACAATTGCTTTAGTTGTAGTTTACCAAAAGTTCTCGATGACATCCTATTTGGTTTACGCTCTTGCAAGTACAAGACCATTCAGAGGCCTGATCCTCGCTCATAACATCTCTCAAAATGCCCCCCCTATGAAAGGTATCTACAATCGACCCTAAAGGAGATGAACCACCATTTTTAAGGGTAAATGATGCATTAACTATGTTTATCATATGATTGTTGGAGGGTAATCCCGAGTCAAGGATGTCTTCTCAAGCTGCCACTTTGATCAAGAGATATGGGTCCCTTTTCACTCACTTCTCAACATTCTCATACATTAGAGTATCAAGGTTTGATCTCGCTCCACATAAGCTCCCAAGGTAGCTTACTGATAAGATCGTGATGTTCGATCTATACAGGTAACTTGCCCACATTAATGGCAAACTCAAGAATCATAAGAAGAAAACTGTGTCATTTCCTATCTTTCTTGGAATCTTCTCCTGTAAGAATGCAAATGATGCCTCAAACTTGGAAGCTTCATTCGCTCCTTTGAACCTCTACTCATACACACCAAGGGTGGATTTTGACATTTAGAGCAACCTTGAAACCTTCCATCTTCTTGATTTGCACCATGTTCCACAAATCAAAGATTATTGGGTGAATTGATCAGATGATTTTGAGGTTAGGGAGCGTGATTATGAGAATGACTATTGGACATATGAGAAAGTTTAAATTTGATTGGTTCGAGGATGGAGTTGAAGATGATGGGACTAAATTGTATGATCCTGAGTATCAAGCGGTGAAGGTATCACCTCTCCACATGTCTCATAGAGCATTCATGAGTCAAGAGACATAAATGAAAAAACTTGAGGTGGTAATCCAGAGATCCAAGGAATGGTTCAAGAAGAAGAGGGTTGCACTCATCAAATTAGGAGGTCTCCAGACTCTCAAAGAAAGACATCTCACCTCTCCACTTCAAAGGAAACCGAGCCAAATTCAAGCTTTGCTCACTCGAGAGGGATCATGAAAAGAAATTCAATAGAATATGAGGTCCCCACTACAAGAGGTTGCAAAAAGTAAGAGAAAATCCAAGATCCTATAGAAGGTTTGGAGTAAGGATAAATTCATCCATCTCATCCATCGATCCCTCAACGGTCTCCAAGCATCTCCTCCTTTGTAGCTACACCAACTCAACAAATGCAAGATGTGCCCTCTCACTCGGAGTAGGAAACAACAATCATGCCCAATATTGATCCTAAAAACTTAAATATTCCCATGGGTACAAGAGATGATCGAAGGAGAAACCCACACCGTTCAAAGAAGCAAGTGGTGTTATATTTTCAAGCCATTTCAATGATGGTGAAAACAAAAAGGTAAGAAAGCTCAAACTGTCTCCCACTTCTTTAATGTTGCTTCAGGGAATCAGTATGTGGAAATATCTCAGGCCGAAGGTAGTCAAACCTATCGGTGAGATGACCTTGTGTGACTATGAGGTGAGCACCATTCCTCTAGGGCCGAAAATACATAAAGGAGATGCTCATCTATTCAAAGAATCTTTCACTCGTCTTCTTGTAAGAAATGAGGAGTATAAGGAGAAGATTGAACAATTGGAAGATCATGTAAGAAATATCTCTTCATATGTTCAATCCTTCATGGATCCAAATTCCATCCCATTTCTCTTTAAGAAGTCACTTCCATAATTAGCATTGATCCGGGATCCATCGGAGGATGCAAGATTTCACAATGCAAGGTAGGGCCAACGACAAGTGGGTGAGCAAAATTATTGAAAAAGGTAGGACCTTGCTTCCAAAATTCTCTCATTGTTTGAATACATGATTACAACCACCGCAAAGGTAAATATTATTAGGGATGAAATTGAAAAGAGAAAAAGAACATTGGGATCGGGTTTTCCACAATTGATTGAAATGTGCAAAATCAACTCTTCTGTGTTGGTGGCAAGAAATGTGTTCAACTACGCATCTGAAAACTTGTCTCCAATTTGGTCAAGAACTCTTGTTGTTCGATATGATATGCTAAATCATGCTCTCGATGAGTTGGACTCATGCGATGAGCTCACTTCAAAAATGCAGGAAGATATCAATGTGGAAGTATATAAACTTGGGGTACTTATGGTGAATGAGAGCACTTCAATAAATGGTCTCGTGAAACCATTTAAAGAAGCTAGTTAATAAAGAGGCTAGAGACCCATTCTCTATTAATAAGGCACACTAGAATATCTTGCAGAGATTAGAGTTTTATCTCCATACACTACAAAAGAGCATCAATCATGGTTCACAAAATAAAAAAGTATCAATGACACCTTCGAGAATTGTCTCAAGGCTCTAAGTTTTATACACATTCATTAATCAAAGAAGGTTATGCTCACATCGAATCAGTTCATCCAGGAGTTCAAGGAATCGATATCTTTCTAGAAGCACTCTCCAAGAGTTCGTCAAAAGAAATCTTCATCGGTAAATGCATCATCTTCTTCGTAATAGTTATCTCCTCTTTTCTCTCTTTCCCACCCCTTCCTCTCTTTTCTCATGTTCTATTTCTTCATTAGGGGTTTACTTTTCAATTTTGTCTTATTCATTAAAATGTGATCTATAGTTATACTTTCTAACAAGTTTCCTCCGATTTAATTACAAAGAGACTCAATTTCTTTCCTAGGAACATGAAAGGTCACATGTTGTAAAGGTTAGTGAAAAGTCATGTGGGGGTAGGTAAAGAGTCATTTAAAAACTATATATTGTATGACTCCCTCATTTCAAAGGGTTGTTAATTTATGAGTCTCTGAGTAGATAACTAGTGCACTATAAAGAAACAAGTAAAGATAACATTTCCTTTATTCCCTTTTAATATGTTTCCTCTCTATCTCTCTCTCTCTCTCTCTTGTGAAACTTTGTGAATGTGACAATCTTGCATAACCAAGAATTGTGGAAAAGCCTTTGATGAATGGATGAATGAAATTTTATGTTCATGATTCATTTTTCTTGCCATAGCTAACAAAGTTGTTTTTATTCTAATTGTGTGTGGATGAAATTTGGTTAATACTTGTAAAAAATTGCTTGAGCCTATTTACAAGATTAACCCCCTCTCTTCAAATTGTCATTCCTTCCATCTTACCTTCCTTTCAAACTCTTCCCTGCACTCGGTGCAAGAATTTGCCACATGTTTAGTGGAGTTTTTCTGCGTGATACCCAACCTATTGGCAACCCATAATGCTTATTTTATTTGCATACAATAAATGCAACCTCCCATTTTCTAAGCAGGAGGGACATAGTCCTAGAACGTTGGTGAAAATCAACTAATTTGTCCTAGTGACAAATTATTTCACCAACAATAGAGAAACCATTCTCATGAATAACTTGCCAAGTTATATTATGAGTGAGCTAAGCTTGATGGGAGATTGGAAAAATTTCAAGCTAGTGAGAAGAAACTCGAAGGGAAGGTAGATTGTGAAGGAATTCTAGTAGATCGAGCCCAAAATTGTATATCTTGGTCCACCGTAAATGCTCAATACCACATGAATATGGATCCAATGTTGAATAGTATGAATTAATTCCTTAATTATATCACCATAGATCTCAAGTTAAATCAATAGATACCAATCCTTGTAAACTATTATTTCAAATAACTCATTCAATATAATGTCAATAAAGACAGAGAAATGAGCGGATGCAATCCAAAACAAAACACAACCAAATAAAACCCGTACAATGTAGAAATCTTCAAATAAAGCTTAAACCTGTAAACTAAAACTTTTCAAGACAATTTATTCAAACCTTGATTTGAAAACCAACCAATAAGGAGTTTCACCTAGTGAAGACTTTGGTTGCAGACTCCAAAGATAAATGTTCATTGATGCTCTTATTCTTCCTCATGTAGATCTACAAAAATCCAAAAATACCTATTCGATCAGAACAAAACTATATCATGTTGACAATCGTTTCTTACAATTGGACTCATATACAAGGTTTGCATGCATCAATAAAATTTTGACTCACATAAGTGCTCACACAAACACACTAAATAACGAACATATCGATTAAACAAAAATATGTCAAACACATCTAATCTAAGAATGAACATAGTGTATAAAGTGGAATGGAAATTGTGCATAAAGTGAACATAATGAAAATAGGTAGGCGATGCAAGAAAATTAGGAATGCCACCGGGTTCACACATGGCTCAGTGTATTGCTAGTATTGTTGATAAAATATAAGAAGGATGGACAAATGAACAATGGAGTATACACGTGGTGTACATTGCATATCATTTTTGTATGTTTTGATAGAAATAACAAAATGCATGGAACACATACAAGGTAACAAGGTTGCACATGGCCTACACAACTTACCCACCGCCTTAGTTTACTTGATACAATGAAACATGGGTGGGTGAAGGTCGAGAGATGCCTCTTTTAAAACCCTCTTTGATACCAAATGCGGGTTTAACCCCATATTTGGAGAGAACATACACTCAATAATATTCAATCAATTTAAATTATTAAATGAAAGATAATACACTATATAGAGAATTGATATCCTAAAATTAGGGAGTTAAATCTCATCCAAAATCTCCCAAATATCTCAACTTATCCCCTAAATATCTCCTAGTCTCTACCATCTCACATTCTAATGTAACTATTACGTGAGTAACCATTACTTACATTATGTATTATTATCTCCACATATTATTTATGCACACACTCTATATAAATTAATAATAACATGGAGGAATTACCTAAAATCATAAACACTCACATTATAGGATTAATTCCTAACATGTAATTGAAGTGTGATGTTAATGAGGCCATTAGAGTCCTCTAGCTTCCTTAATTAAGGTCTCATGACAAATTTCCCAAGAGACTTAGTGAAAGCCCTTGTTTCCTCCATAGTTGGCCTTTAATAAATCCATCACAAGCTTCTCCAATTAAGCATAATCAACATTGAAAGACACCCAATAAGAGGAATAATAAACATGACTAACAACACGCACTTTAAAACAAACTTATAATTTCTCCAACAAATTGATAGGTTTGGTGATCCAATAGGTAAATTTTTCCTTAACTCTCTAAATCACATATGACCAAATATGATAAGGATGAGGGTGAAAAACAAAGGGGTTGACCAAAAAATTAAATTAATCACTATGATAAATCCACTACCATTGGTATCCCTCGTGCCAAGGGGACACATGGGAAAGAGACTAACTATATTATTGAGTTTTTATCCACCGAATAAAAGAGCCAAAAATAAGACGAAAAAATCAAGGCATTCCATATCATGCCTAATTAAATATTTTTCTCCCGTAAGAGTGAGAAAGGAGTAGTCATCAAAATAATGCCAACTAAGGAGCTCATGATCAAATCGAGGGAGAGAACTTCCTCTAACCAAACCTTTAGAAGAGTAATTGAAAACCTTTCAATAACTAAAAGATATAAAGAGGGAGCCAATGTTAGAATATGTTATATATTTTGCATATCAGTACACCTCCTCCATGAGCGTTAGCCAGGGGTCCCTATTTTTTTGAGAATATAGATATGTGGTTTTTTATCTATATGTGTATATGGGTGGTGTCAAAACCCGTGATTTATTGGAACCATTCTCGGGTTCTTTTCTTTGCCACGGTTTTGGTACCTTGTGTATTATAAAACCATCTAATGAAGACTTGGGAGATTTGTTCTTGGTAGCTTCTAGCTCACATGCATGTGATAGTGCATGTTTGATTGACTCAAGTATCTCTTTTTTATGAATCCATACGTGGAGTGGTTATGTGAATATGAAAATTATAACAAAGGTGATGTATTTATGGGAGAAAAATCGACTAAAAAGATCATAGGTCATGGGAAAGTCAAGCTAAGGTTCATAGATGGAAGGATTAAAACCCTCCCTAGTGTTCTGCATGTTCCAGGTTTGACTAGAAACCTAATATCTGCGAGTAAGATGAATGATTCATGTGTGCAAGTAGTGTTTAGTAAATATAGTTGCAAAGATGGTTTGGGGTACAATGGTATTAGCAAGAGGTGTTCTTATGGGAGCATTGTTCAAGCTTGAGGCAAGCACTATTACTGATGAGTACAATAGCTCTATGGTTCCAGAGGATAAGAAAGCTTCAGATCTAACTCCTACATTTTCTGTAATGAAGACAATGTTGTAGCATCGAGGATGGTGCATATTAGAGAGAAAGGACTTTGTACTTCAAAAACAAAAGGTATGGTTGAAGGAATTTCAAAGTGTCCTTTATATTTGCTTTTGTGAGCATTGTGTGTTTGGAAAGAAAACTAGAGTAAAGTTTCCTAGTAATGCTACAAGATCATAAGGCATTCTACATTTGATACATAATGATGTGTTTGGACCGTAAAGTTCCATCACTAGGAAAAACCATGTTTTATGTTAATTTTACAGAATATTTCTCAAGAAATACTTGGGTATATTTTATCCGAAATAAGTACGAGGTTTTCAATAAATTCAAAGAGTTTAAGGTTCTTGTAGAAAATATGACAAAAAGGAACATAAAGGTTTTAGAAAGTGACAATGGTGGGGAATAGTTTTCTAAAACCTTTGAGAATTTATGTAAATAATGTGGAATATAAAGGAAAAATACAACTCCATCTACACCACAACAAAATGGAGCTATAGAAAGGATGCATAAAATGTTGATGGATAAGTGTAGGAGTATGCTAAGTGGTGTTGGTGTGGAATTTTTTTTGGGTAGAAGCGGTGGTAACTATGAGTTATTTGATTTATAGATCACCAACATCCACACTTGAAGAAAAAACTCCACATGAAACATGGACTGGTAAGAGACCCTTTGTTCAACATTTACGTGTATTTGGTTATATTGCTTATATGTATATTCCAAAAGAGAAAAGAATCAAGTTAGATAATAAATTACTAAGTGCATATTTATTGGATACTCTAATGGTGTAAAATGATACAAGATATGGAATCTAGAAACATAGAATTTTGTTTTTAGTCATAATATGATCCTTAGAGAGGTCGAGAAAATTATAGAACAAGAATCAAAACTAGAGGAAGATGATGTTAAAATTGAGGAAGGTGAATCTATGTCCGAATTGATGCGACATTGTAGAAGATGAACCACAAAGAGAGTCAGTGCAGAGGAAGATTCAAATAAAGCATATGAGGAACCAAAATATTTTGAACCAGAAACTCCTATTTTAAGAAAATGAGATTGGATTACAAGGGTATGTGAGAGGTACAACCTTGCTAATTTATGTTCTCGCTTCTATTTTTTCAGTTTTTTTGTTATGATGATGAACCCAAGACTCGCGAAGGAGCCTTTTAGATCGAAATAAAGTAATTCTTGGAAAAAGGCTATAGAGGAAGAAATTGAGTCCTTATACAAGAATAATACATGGGACTTGGTGAAGTTACCTCCTGTAAGAGAACATGTTGGCTATAAATGGGTGTTTAAGAAAATGTATAATGCATATGGGAAAATGGAGAAGTATAAAGCTCACGTTGTGACAAAAGGATTCTCTCAGGTGGAGGGTCTTGATTTTGGTGAGATTTTTTCTCCTGTTGCTAAGTTAAATTCTTTTAGATTTCTTCTAGCTATTCTTGTTGATTTCAATATGGAAATAGAGTAGATGGATGTTAAGACAACATTTTTGCATGGTGAGATTGGGGAGGAAATCTACATGACACAACTAGAAAGCTTTAAGATTAAAGGAAAGGATGATTTGGTGTGTAGGTTAAAAAAATTAGTGTATGGCTTGAAACAATCACTAAGAATGTGGAACAAAAAATGTGACAAGTATGCGTTGAGACATGGGCTTGAAAGAAACAAAATTGACCCCTTTGTTTATTTTAAGCATGAAAGTGAAGATTATATTATCAATGTATTGATGTAGACGACATACCGTTAATTGGGTACTAGTAAGAAAATGATCGGTCAAATTAAATCTCAACTCTCATCTCAATTTGATATGAAGGATCTCAATGCTGAAAAATTTATTTTAGACATGGAAATAAAAAGAGGTCGTGTAAATAGGAAACTAATGTTAAATCAAAGAAAGTTTATTGAGATAATATTGCAAACGTTTCATATGCAAGAAAGTAAACTCTGTTAGTATTCCTTTTCCTGTTGGTAAACAATTGTCTTATTAACAATGTCATGAGACTAAAGAAGAAATAGAGGACATGTCTCAAGTGCCATAAACTAGTGTAGTTGGTAGTTTTATGTAAGCAATGGTTTGTACTAGACCTAATATTGCACATGCAATGGGAGTAGTGAGCATGTTCATGTCAAATCCTAGTAAGGAACATTAGACCGCAATGAAGAGAATCTTCGTACCTGTGTTGGACATCTGACTTAGAAATTTGTTATCAGGGTAAATGTGGTAAAAGTAAAACATTGGATTTACATGGTTTTGTGGATTTAGTGGGGCAGAGACTTGGATATGTGTAGGTCTACTAGTGGGTATGTGTTCAACTGTTCAAGGAGCGGTATGTTGGATGAGTAAATGTAAACCAAATGTTCTAATATCCACCACAGAGACTAAGCACATGGAAGCTACTCATACAAGTAAAGAAGTGGTTTGGCTTCAATGACTCGATCTCCATTGTTGGGTTCTCTCAAAATATTGTAAGGATCGATCGTGACAATCAAAATGTAATTTTTTAACAAAGAACCCCGAATATCGTTAAAAAATGAAACATATTGACGTTCAATACCATTTTGTAAGAGAAATGGTGGAGGAGAAGAAGATACTACTAAGTAAGGTGGACATAGAGGATAATGTCGCTGAATCTTTGACAAAGGTTATGAGTCTTTGAGAATTTTCTTGGTGCAAAGAATAAATGGGTTTGACTACCCTAAGTTGTCAACTATATGACAATATTACCCCCTTTTGAAAAGTATCCAACAAGTGGGAGAATCTTAGAATATGTTGTATATTTTCTATATTATACACCCAAGAGTACTATACACCTCTTCCACAAGTGTTACCGGGGTTCTATTTTCTGGGAGTACAAATATGTGGTTTGTGTTATCTATACATGTATATGGGTGGTGTCAAAACCCATGATTTATGGGGAATCATTATGGGTTGTTTTCTTAGCCCATGGTTTTGGTACCAATTGTATTGTAAAACCGCTTTGATAGTTTCCTATTGATGTGCTTACAAATCGTTGGATTCTAGGGTAGAGTAGAACTTGGAAGTAAATTATTGTATAATAAATGGTTATGTTAATGTAATAAGAGAGAGTATTTATTGTGTTGGTTTTTTCTCGAAAGGGTTTCCCAAGATAAATTTTGTGTTATCTTGTGTATGCCATTTTTTTATTGTTTATCTTGAATATTCTGTTAAGTATAACTTCTCGCTTATTTGTTTAACGGTTCAAAAGTCTACAATAAATGAAGACCCCGCTTAGTGAATATGTGAAGACTAAACATGAGGGATTCCACCCCATCTATAGTGATACAATCCCCTACATCTTGAAACAATATATTGACAATATGCACAAAGTGAGAACCATTCCCTAAGGATTGAAACATGGCTAGGATAAAAGGCCACTCAATTTTGTCATAAGATTTCTCAAAATCAATATCTACAAACATGGATTTTTTATTAGAGACTCCAACCCATTCCATACCTTCCCAAATAACAATGACATTGTTTATATAACTCCTTTCTTTGAATGAAACCCGTCTATTTGGATCTAACAATGAGAGGAAGAAGATGCCTTAGTGTAAGAGCAAGAGCTTTGACAATGATTTTGCGAGACACATTGAGAAGAGTGATGGGTCTTTAGTTAGTGATAAGCTTAGGATCACTATCCTTGGGAATGAACTTAATATAACCTTAATTGGTAAGGGATCCCAAAGAGTTAGATGGGATGGCTTCTACATATACTTTGTGAAGGATATCAAAACTATATTCTAGAGGGTTTGGTAAAAATCACAAGAGAAACCATCGATTATGGGGTATTTTTTTAGTGGTCATTTGCATCATAACATCTCTAAGAGAGGGAAAATTTTAAGACCCCCCAAAAAAAACAAAATTCGTTGACGAATATGTGAAAATTGACTTTCGTGCTAATGGCAAATATGAAGAAAATGTAAATATGTTCTCGTAGGTAGTATTTTTATGCCAGCTGACAACATATATTTATGATGTCACTGGTATCATTTTTATGCTACTCGCCAACAACATATATTATGTTGTTGACTAATAGTATATGATGTCGACCAAAAACATGTGTTTTTTTTTAAATCATTTTTTAACAATTAAAATGACCACCTCAACCAGAAATCATGTCCTCATAAAATATGGCGCAAAACAACTTTAATTTATTTTTGATTTTTGTGAAATCCATACAAATTTCGCTAATTTTGTATGGATTTTTATTATTATTTTTTATGTTAGTAGTTAAAATGATCGTCTCAATGAGAAATTCGTCCTCCCAAAATCATTATATAATGTTATTGGCTAGTAGCTTTTTTGTATGCTACTGACAAGTAGGATAAATAAGTTATCGGCAAAGATGTTTTATGCTACCGAATGACAACATATATTATGTTGTCGGTTGGTAGCATAAAAATGCTACCGACCGATAACATGTTTTATGCTACCAACGAACATCATATATTATGTTGTCGACGGATAACATAAAAAAATGCTATAGACCGAAAACATAAAGGTGAATATCATGATTTTCTATTTCACGGGAATGACGAATTGAGCCCTAAAATTAACTTGTACCCAAATTTTTTGGCAACCCAGTCCTAATTCCTACCTTAAAAATTCATGAATTTCAAATTCTAAAAACTAAAATATTCGTGAATTAATGAATATTCACCACTAAAATTTTCCCCACTTTAGGATCATTTAAGTTGGGTGGCATATAACAAACAACTCTTTGAACTTCAAAAATCTTGCAGGAACAACTTGAAGGCATTATAAGAGGGTAACTTCTCTATTAGGAGAAGATGATTGGGAAAAAAAAACTCCATGCTAATGATGTACAAAAACATGAAGGATTTCAATAAGGTTTGATATCGGAGCATTAACATCCTTAATTGATTTTGTTTTGTTTGCAACTTGTCTAGAGCGAAGAAGGGAAAAGAATGCTTTGATAACCCTATCACCCACCCTCAACCAATGCATTTTGGATCTAAGATGAGCTCCTTGGATTTTTAGGATTCTTCAACTTTAAACTTGTGTTTCCATTGAGCAACTTGAACTTGTAGATTCACATTTAAACAAAGAGATCAAGTTCATGTGAAATGGTATGAGGCCTCATGATCCTATTAATGAAAAATGGTTGCATGCTCTCCATAGATTCTAAGGAAAGTGGTGGTTCGAGTAACAACATTAACCCACCAAACAATTTAGCTAATATCTTCATTGGGTCTAGGAACCAAATTCCAAATCCTCTTGATATGAGACAAGGTTCTTTCATGCTTGAGATGGGTAGTGTTGAGATAAAAAAGGGTTTTAATCAACTTAGCCTACAATGTGGACCAATCAATGCAAAAGTGAATGGGAAGATGGCCTAAAAGAGTAACACCATCAACAACACTGACATGCTAATCATTAGTGTTGTAAAAAGAGAAAATATCTTGCTTTGCACATAGGGTAAGATCCATCCTTTTGACAAATCTATCTTGGCATTCATTCAAACGTCACCAAATTGTGCTATGAATATTTATATATCACCATAAAGTGGGGTTGTGATAGTTGTGAAGTTAATGCCTAAAATGGGAGGGGAGAAATAATGGTCGTTGCTTGTGGTGTGTGCAAGATGGACGACATCGCTTGTGCGACAAACACAATGGATTGTTTTCCATTAAGATCTAAGTTTCCAACTCTAGAACCAATTCGGTTACATTTTACGGTTTGGATACATTGCGAGGCCAAGGAGTTCCTTTGGTTTGTAACAATAGTCCAAATCATTGCCATTGGAGGCTATGGTTTTGGTTTTAACAATGTTTTTTTCCCGTGGCACTGGCTAAGAGTTTGTCATCAAGGGACACTCTCGAACCAAGTCGTATGAAGATTGGCATAGGAAGCAAGCCTTTGAGAGATTAAGTTGAACCACATGTTAAGAAAGAACATATCCCTGATTTGGAAGTCTATGGTTTCCTTCATGTTTTATGATGAATCAATTTTTGCACAAACTCGCTTTTGTGTCCAAGCCACACAAAACTTGGGTTGCTCATTGTAGATAAAGTGCCCCAAGGATTTGATGAGTTTGTAGACAAATTTCCAAATGGAGGGAGAGAGATTGGAAAATTCAATCCAAACTCAAATTTTAAGCTTGCCATACTCCGACACTTGAAAATACTTGGTTTAGTTAGAAAAAACAAGGGTCATGGTTGACAATGGCATTATAGTGGTCAATGTTAGCAAAATGAAAGAAAAATCCTTCAGTCATGCTTTGCACACCCTCAAGCTTGACGCCATGAGGTTGATAGTGGTTATGGAGCCATTGCTTGAGTATATGTTATGAGGGGAGTGTACCGATAAAATAATAGACTAAAGTGAAAGATTGAAACCAATGGCAAGCCTTGTTAAATTTAGGTAAACTAAGAAAAATGTTAGGCAAACGAGTTTTGGGTTAGAACTAGTAGCTCATGGAACACATTTGAGACGAACTTCATCACATATTCGGTATAGTGGTTGTCTAGAATTTATTTGGCACAACCTACATAAATTGATAAATATGTCATGGAGGTGGCCATTAATATAACAATTAAACTCCCCTCACATGGGGCGAGTAAAGAACAACTCATCACAACAAATATGCAATAAAACTCACATTCATGCTTAGATCGATAACCAACTAGCAATATAGCAAGAATTATACTAAAAAAGAGGCCTCGAACCCTAGTAAAGCTCTAAACAACAAGCAATATAACAAGAATTATACTAAAAAGAGGCATGGAACCTAGTAAAGCTCTAAACTCCATTTTCAAATCCATGGCAAAAATATTCATATAACCAAATCGGTTGAGTCATTTTGGTCTCGTCTGGTTTTATTCATAAGAAAACTCAAAGCATGTAAATTTATGTGGTTGAAGTGTCATAAGCTAGCTAATGAAAATGTAAAAACAAAATCTATTGCACAAGTCAGTCGGATGAGAGGGGCTGGAACATTCGACCCGAATTATTCAACTCAACTAACTAAGCTTCGGTAAAATGTCATTGTACCTAATTCTTTTTCATTCCGTTTAAAACTGAATCTCAAATATCAGAGCGAGGTTTCGATCCTCGGACCTGTGGGTTATGGGCCCACCACGCTTCCGCTGCGCCACTCTGATTTCCTATACAAATCGGTTTCGACTCCGTACAACAGCAAATGCGCTACAATAATAACTCGAACAAGAAATTTTAATCATCAAGAATGACGTATCGATCACATACGGAGCATATACGGATCAGAATTTTTTCCTATTCGACGTTTGTACTCCATGGATCACCTAGGATAGTTTTATTCCAGAATTAGACTCGGGTTCGAGTCCCGGAAGACGCAATAGAATTTCTATTTCGTTGAATTCGGCTCCTTGTAGGTGATGAGTGTATTTCTTTTTCCGGCTTACAGTGTAACAGACTATTCGTTTTCCTGGCGGGGATCTCCGTAGTGACAATGGCGTATATTTAGATGGGTTAGGTGCACAAAATTGTTAAGTTTATTGTAAAGGATTGAGGGTTCCTTTCCGCGAAATACGTTTAAGGCACAATTGTGGCTTTATCCCATCTTGATTCCTCGTGAGATTTGTAACTTGGTAGAGGGTTACGCAACACCTTTTACATAATCATACTCGTCATTGGAATACAATCCATTTATTCTCTTCCTAAAATTTTAATAAATACATACTTCAACTTTTCAATTCATCAAAAGGGTTATAATTTAATGAGTTCCGAGATGGTAATAAATTCATTCAAGGGTTAGTGTTTAATTAGTGTAGAGATGAGAATAAATTCAATGAGAAGGTTGTAGATTAATTGGTGCAAAAATGGTAAAAGTTTTGTCACACCATACATTGAGGTACAAATTCTATAAGATACTAAAAAGAAATGAGGTTATGCCCAAGTTCGTAGAAATTTGACAATGGTCACATATTACGGAAGATCAAAATATTTATTCTCCAATAAAAAAATTCTTATAAACTCTTCGCAACCAAATCCTCTTACGAATTACCACTATTGTTTTACTATTGGAACTACCAACACACACACATATATATGAGAGTTACAAGAGTAGGGGCAACCAGACAATTCACGGTCCCATAAAAAAGCCACAAAGGCACCACGAAACATCCAAAGGGAAAACAAAAAAATGCCGCCAAGGCAAACATCAACACCACATTAAAACAAACCAGAGAACACTAAACACATGTCGTCGCTCTAGGAGGAGGAGGAGAGGATCATCTCGAGGAGGCATGTAAACACCACTAGATGGCTCAACCGAAGGAGGATCAACCTACCAACCATCCTGATCAGGGATTTGAATCTGTAGAGGCACCATAATTCTCCAACCAGGGGGTGAACAACCAGTAAATGACTGAGCTCCATGTGAAGGAGAGACCCATCGCAGAGAATTAACCACAACCTTCCCCACGGAGGAGGTCTCCAGCATGGCCTTGAAGAGGACAGAGCTGAAGGGTGACCCCGGGAGAGGAGGAGCAATGGCTACGAGAGAAACCTGCGCACGTGGTCTTTACGGAGGTGGTTGGCATGGTGGAGAGGGCCGAGGTGGCGGCAGTATAGGGTCAGGAGGGACCCGACTCATCATGCAAGGAGCACTCCCCCGTGTGCAAGAAATTCCTATAGATGAAAAAAATCCCCAAAGCAACTTTTTTGACTTGAGCTTGAATCTGTATGCACACAACAGACAAAATAGCCACTTTATCATTAGTGGAAAATAAAGCGATAGATTGATCATTCTGGAAGATAGCAATATTACGAGCTTTCCAAATTTGAAAGAGAATACAGGCTCTGAAAAAATGCCACAGAGAGTCAATATAGGAAGGCCAAGAATGAAATATCCAAACAATGTCATATGTTAATGAAAGAATCCAGGGTGCCAGGGTTGAAAAAGAATGAATCCAAGACCAAACAACTTGAGCACGAGAGCACGACCAAAACATTTACCATTTCCAAACTCAATGCTTGTTGGGGGCTTGATCCGCCTCGACTACTTGGCTTCGACAACTTTCTTGTCCCTGGAACCCCTATTGGAACCTAAAGTCAACCATTTTCTATGGTACCTTACTTATCAAGGCCTTCTTATTGGCAAACATCTCACCATGTTAGAATTCCTAATCCTAATACCACTATTGTTTTCAAAATTTTATGTCCCTTAAAATTGTTACTGTTGAAACAAGGCTTGCATATTTTCTTGTGATAACATTGAATAAGGTAACCTTTCGACATACATTTAAATGTCAAGAGGAAGGAAATACATTGATTTGCAGTACTCGTCATATTATGACATAATCATTAGAAATATAAAAAAACACATGTTTACTAATTTATGTAAGTGTTCATAGGAGGGATGTTGTCCCTATAAGGAACAAGAAAATGAAACATGTATGTAGAAATCCATCTCCCGGTTCCCGAAAATTATGACTAAATTTTTTTAATTGAAATTCCCTACCTAAGACAAGTGTTACTTATCCTTTCATACCTGCAATTAATTTTGCCTCATAACCTTGTTATGGGGCTTGATGTAAATGCATCATTGAGCCATTATCTCTTCATGTACAAACCACGTACATATGCACTAGATATTATCAATTTGTTTTATTGACTTAATAATTTAGTGATGATATCTTTTCATACTACTCTTGTACTAATTCAATTAATTCGTTCTTTTTGTTTATATCTCCAACTAGTTCCGTATTGTAAACAAGGAAATTTACAAACAACAAGATAAAAGAAATAACACATATTATACCTTCTCTGTAGATATCTTGCAAACCTCAAGTAAGATCGTAGAAGCTTTTAAACTTGTTTGATCTTGTTGAAGATTGATTGTGGATGCTCTTTGATATGACTCTCCAAAGGGATTGCAAATGCTACGAGCATATTTCACAAGGATGCGGATGTCAAATTGGCAGAAGTTGGATGCAATTTGCTCAAAGCTCTAGGGATGGATTTACAAAGGAAATGGCTTGCTTTTATAGTTAAGGGTAGAGCCATGAAAGGTGGATTTGACATTGACTAAGCTCTAGGTTAATGGTTGAATCACCCGGGTTAACAAGTAGACTTGGAAATTAGTAGTTGCTTGATTTACAAGGGCAATGGACATTTGGAATAATAGAAGTTACATCGGCATTTGAATTGTGCATACAACTCTATAACCCCCTCATTTCTAGGTGTAGACACTTAAATTTTGTTTTTGCAATCTTATTACCAAAATGCACGCAAATCACTCTTTTTCTTCCCAATTCCTTTATAATTAGTTCTCTTTACTAATTAACTAACGTTTCTTCCCATTTTGTGACATTTATCTCTATGGTATCCGTTTGACTTGGTCTTTTATCACCTTGGTAAATTAAAGAATGACTGACCTTATAGAGATCCTATCACAATCAACATCTAAAAAACTTGTTGTGAAGAAATTTTGGACATATTTGTTGACACTAGCCAATGTCATCATCACAATCATTTCTGCCTCCTTCCATCAAGCCATCAGTGGTTCTTAACCCATTGTAAAACAAGAGATCTGAAATAAGTTTTCAAAAGCAAAAGAAATCAATCAAATCAAAAAGCACAAAGCTGAAAGCAAACACTAAAAACAAAAACAAATTGATATATAACTCTCTCTTGGGGTATTTCCAATAATCTCTACCGGGGCTATGGACGCATGAGCGGCAAGAGGGCAATGTTGTGATTAGAATCAAATACATATTCGTTGGGGCTATGGATGCTTGACCAGCGGCACAACAATGTACGACTCTCCTTTCGCAATCCATCCATAAAATCAACTTTGAAAAATAAATCATTCCTACACATTGGCTAGGGTGTCTTCACTTATTGTCTATCAAATCTTCCCTCCAAGAGGTAATAAATTTCCACGTGCACACACTGGATCTCTATGAGAAAACATGATTAGTATGTTACCAAGTTTCTTCTTTTTGTACCTTGTTCATACTCTTACTCTAGTCTGTATCTTGTCTCACGATTCGTGCCTTTGGCTAATCACTTCTTCATCACGAGGCTTCTACGTTACATTCACATCATTCTTCAACTTCATTCAGAACATCCATGTGTATAATATTTCCTTTTAGTCATGTTTGTGGGTAATTTTGTCCCCTTTCTCAAAACAATCTGCAACTTCTTTCTAGCACATGCTTCTTGGCCAGCTTATGTTGAGGGCATCCTTTCTCCTTCCTGGCACATCATTGGGTTACATTCATCATCGTGTTGAACCTATACATATTGGCCCTGATCCAAGTTCTATGCGTGAAGTGTTTTCCTTTGAATATTCCCATATAACGTTGGGGAAATTTCACATCTTCACTTTCTTGCGCATACATGTGGCATTACTCGCCTCAGACATCCCATATCTCGATGGGGGCATCCACGTTTCTTCGTTTCCTATACATAGCTTCAGAAAAATTCTAGAAAATAAAAAACATTCAAATATGTTAGTTGAAAAAGTCAAAACATCCAAATAAACATAAAAAACCCAAGCAAATTGTTCAAGCAAAGTCAAAATCCCAAAAAAATTGCTAAGAAAAATTCAAAAACCCAAATTTATGTTGGCATTACATATTTCACTTTGATACCTTTCCAATGCAAAACAAACGGAGTCGTTTCAATGTTAGGAGCAAAAGTTATGGCCTTCGGAAGATAGGTAGTGCATTCAGTGTTGCACCGGCACCCAAGCACCCTTGCATGATGCACATAGGCGCCCGGCGCCCTTGGATCATGCACGAGCACCCAAATGCCCTTATGTTTCTCCGTTTCTCCCGCATAAGTGCCTTTTCTCCCACATGAGCTCCTTATCACATAGATTGATATTGATTGGACCCAATTTCACAAAATATTAATTCAAAAATTCAAATTTATCTTAGCATTTCATAGTTCGCTTCGATACCTTTCCAACGCAAAACAAAAAAAGTTGTTTTGATGTCGGGAGCAAAAGTTATGGCCTCTAGAAGATAGGTTGTCCACTCAGTGTTGCACATGCGCCCATGTTGCCCAAACACGAGATGCCCATATGCCCATCTTTACCCCAACATAGACACTTAGGCACCCATACTTGCTTCAAAAAAATGTCAAAAAATAAAAAAATGAGCCAACATAGGTGCCCAGTGCCAATGTTGGCAAAAAATGTCAAAAAAATAAAAAAGTGAGCCAACATAGGCACCCAGGTGCCCATGTTGCCCAACACAGCGCTCCCCAATTACATAGGCACACTTAGCATTGCGCAAGAAGCCATAACTTTTGCTCCCAACCTTGAAACGACTGCTGTTTTTTTGTGTTGGAAAGGTATTGAAGAAAGCTACACAATGGTTAATCATTTTTTAAATGGCTTGCATACAACTGAAGCTTGTATCACCTGCATTATCCTCAACATCGAAATTGGTCCTACAAAACCATCTTTCTGATGTTCTTGCTTGTTCTTGTCTCAAACAACATGCGGATCATCATGATCTACCTCCATTAACAAAGTTGGGTTTACTTATTATGTCGGTACTCCCATCCAACAATGAGTTACCAAGTAATGTGTCATAATACATGAATGCTTTCCATGGGACTACTTGTGTCCTCCATTTTCCCCTCACATGTGCTATTGCTTATGGCATCATTTTAAAACCTTGTCATTATAACATGAACATTTGGGAACTACAACTTGATAAAAAAAGATGGTGCAACATGCTATTTGCTTGAATACTTGTGATTGTATTGGTTTCTCTGTCAGGTTAGTTGGATTATTTTCTCGTATTGCATTGCATAAATGTATGTTGCATGGAGCTAAATATCATTTTACTTTCTCGTATTGCATTGCATAATGTATGTTGCATGGAGTTACATATTTTTAGCAATAAACAATTGTTAGTAATTTAGCTTTTCATGTTATCTTACACTTTTGTTTATTTTAAATAAAGGTCGATGATGTAGACCTAGGGGAAAAATGATATAATCCAATTGCTTATGGAAAGGCTGGATGTAAAGGTTGGACTTGTCCTATATTTCTCCATTAATCATTTCTTCTCCATTATCATTTATTACCATTACTAATTTTTCTCCTTAAAAACTCACCCTAGGGAAATAAACAACCATGTTTATCCCTATCCTTATTCCTTCTCAGTACCCAAGGGTTTCACGCCCGTTATGACTCATTTTCTTCTATCCATTTCAAATCATATTTTCGATTGTCAATTGACCTCTTCTATCACCCACTCAAAACTCAAGGGGTCATCCTTCATTTTGCTAATTTTTCTTCAAAAATTTACCTCTTTTACGCTTGTCTACTATGTTTGAAGTGAAGTCACTAACTTCACCTCAAACAGGGCAAATGTAGACACCTAAATTCTATTTTTGCAATCTTATTGCCAAAACGCATGCAAATCACTCTTATTATTCCAATTCAGTTATAATTAGTTCTCTTAGCTAATTAACTAACATTTCTTACCACTTTGGTTGGTTAACAAGAACTTCATTGTTCACGAAACCTCTTTCGCATTCAGGATGCCACTTTACGACGAATAGTAAGTCAAAATCCTCTTTAAAACATACAATTAGCATTCATAAGCTAATTAATCCTATTTCCCCTTTATTTGGTCAATATGCCCTAGTATTGACTCAAACCCCTCTTCCACCACTCAAAATCACCCCATTAACCTCCAAAACGTCTCAACAAGTTTCAAAGCTTATCCTAACCTCATAGTTAACCCTAAGCGGTTGATTAAGGCTCCATACCTCTTATTCATTTGGTAATTCACTAATTGTGATTAGCAAGGCCTAATCATGATTAGCAATTCTAATCTTATTTGGGGCTTTTAGTCCCACATGCACCAAAATACAAGTTTCTCCTAAAAGGAAAACTATAAAAAGAGTGCACTTCTTTCCTTTATACTTTACACCATGCTTTGATTTACATCTCATATAATAAATATGATATATAGCCAAGTTCAATCCTTGTTTAAAGCCTTCAATGGGGTTAGTAGATGGATATCCAAAATGACCAAGTAGTCATTTGGAGAGGCCATTTCACCTTGTTTGGAGTAGCAACCATAACCATTTGATTGCCCTCTTAGGTCTATTTAGGCCCATGTTAGGTAATTCAAGCATATTAGTAGGCATGTTTAATTATATTTTGTATTGTTTTCATACTAGTTAAGCATTCTTTTAAGCTTCTATCTTAATGTTACATTCCTAGACTTAGAACCTTGGCTAGATGGATGACAATGGTGTTAGCTTTCCTTGTTTAGTCATGCAATTTGCTTTGTAAAGTTTAAGGTGCTTTCACTAGGAATCTTAAAGTGGAGTTCAAGTTGAGTCGACTAAGGAGAGGCAAAATTATATGTCATGAAGGAGTCTCCTCATGGGGAAGATCATATGTAATAGTGTTGATGATGTGACTCGAAGGATGTGTAGTATCTATATGGACTGAATCTATCGAGGGTGTTGGGTCAGGAAGACAAGTAATGACATCATGCATGGTAGTTTCATCTAGCTCGTAGGAAGACCTAGGGGAATTAGATGAGACATGTGTAGATTGAGGATTGAGATGGCCTTCTTCAAGGGCTTGAATTTCTAATTTTCTAGCCATGGTGAAGGATTTGTCAAAATTCTGGAATGTGTGGATCTGGAGGGTAGATGAGATGTGATGGGAACACAATCAAGAAAACAACTCGATCAATTTTGATTGAGGTAGTGAGAATGTCAATTGATTAATAATGCTTTGCCACCTAGTGAAGAAGTCAACAATGGATTTGTTTTCAGATTTTTGATAGTAGAGAGGTCAAAAATAGTGATTTTATTGATAATGCGAAGTGCTTTAGAGAAATAATAGGGCTAAATACGTGAAAGAGAATTAAAATTTTTGAGGAGGGAGTTGTACCAATCCAAGGCAAGTCCCACCAGTGACATAGGAAAGGCTCTAAGTAGGAGGTCTTGATTACAGATGATGAGATAACACAAGTGTCTAAAGGCTAGTATGTGTTGTTGAGGATCCTCTTGGCCATGGAACATAAACTCAGGTAATTCCCAATGCAGAGGATAGGGTTTATATGGTACTGATGGATGGATGGGTTCATTACAAACTTGATCATAAGTGAGGATGTGTTTGGGTCCCATGGTAACAACTTCCAAATTATCTAATTTATTTAACAAATCTTGCATGGGATCGTTTGTAGGATTAGGTATGAGGGAATTAACATGTGAGTGTGGCTAAGAATGTGATTGATTTGATTGATGGTAGTGGGGAGCAAGATGGTTTTATTGTGGATGGGCTTGATGTGGGGTTGATGAGGGTAGCTTGAGAAGATATCATTTGTAAAGTAGGTTGTGATAAAGGGATGTTGGGAGACATGTAGGGATGTTGGATATGTTGTTGTTTTTGGATGAGAGGGGTTGATTGGGCTTGAGTAGGTATGTGTGTATAATTTTGGGATGTCTGAGGTATTGAGAAAGGTATTGAAGTCGAGATAGGTTGATTGGATAAAAGATGGGGATGTTAAGATTCTGATGAGATTGTGACGGGGAAGGGGATGCAGAGAGGATTGTTGATGGGATACACTTGACATGGGCTAAGAGGTGATAGTTTGGAAATAATTTGGTTGTGAAGGATAGTCATAGGGTTGTTGGATGGGGTTGTTGTAGGGTTGTATGATTGGATGAAAGGTAGAGGTTCCATAGGGAACAAAAGGTGATCTAAAAGCTAAGTGAAGTTTAGTGAGACATGATAGGTTGATGAGATTGATAAGGATTAGGTCCTGTGTAGGGGATATTTTGAAATTGATTGGGATGAAAAGTTGTAGATGAAGCAATTGAAGATGATTGTAAAAATGACACATAAGGGGTAAAAGAATATGTTGATGTAGAGGGTTGATCCATATTAAATGATAGTTAATTGATGATGATATAAAAAAACCCTAAGAGAGCTACAAATGTAATAGACAAGTCAAGCAAAAGAATTTTAATTATCTTGATTAGAATTTAGATGTGGAGGAAGAGGCTCAGAGGGAACCTAATGATATGGTCGTTCTAAGGTTGGTTTTAGGAATGTTTAAGGTTGGAGTCCTTGATATACCCAAAGGTACGTGAGGCCCGAATTTGTGTTGGTGCTGGATACGTGGCCTGGTATTGGGGCCTACCCCCTCACTTCACGGTCCCGCAATGATAAGGGAGTCGAGTGCTTAGCTAATATACCAAAAACCAATTATTTATACTCAGATTAAAACACTGAAGTCGGCTTCCCTATTGGGTGATGAAATCCCAATAGTTTCACCTAGGTAGGAATGTTTTGATGCAAGTTTATGTTTGATGTGATTTGGTTGTGTGTGAGGAGTTTAAGTGAATGCAATCTATTAACCTTCTAATTAAATTATGTGATCAAACATGATGATTTTTTTTTTTTAAGCCCAACGGATGATTGATTTCGATGAGGACAAAAAAAAAATGTAATGCTTTAAAAAAAGGAAGGGAAAGAAACACACCTATAAAATGCTTCCTTTAAAAAAAAATAGATTTTTTGATTTTATTTTATTTTAGCAATGTAATAATGCAACAAGCAAAAGCCCTTATAGCAGAAACCTGCAAAAGGGGTAGCAGAAGACAAAAAAAATAAAAGAAAATGATGTTAGAGGTTGATGAAATGAGTAATCAAAATTAGTCATAGAAATTATCAAAGATTGATAGGAATTGTTGAAGATTCACCCTAATCGTTGGTGATTTGACTGGATCATTGGCGATTATAGAGCAAAAATCCAAAAAAATTTGAATTTTTAATAAAATTGAAATGAAGAAAGGTTAAAATCCCAACGGACGTGCCAGAATGTACCGAGATTTTTTTGCTTTCCAACTTTAACTTAATGAAGTGAAATAACAAAAACAAAATGACCTCGAAAGACAGATGGGGTTTACCGATACCCACGATGATAGTGATGTTGATCTTGATGGATGATTGACATCGACAGATCCAAGCATGCACACAACTTCTTCTTTCCAATGGGATAAGCTACCTGCAATGCACAGACACTCAAAAAAATATGGGATTAGATAGATATATGGATTTCTGAAAAGGCCGAGTCCCAGTAAGTAAATAGAATTCCTTGTAAGGATATCAATCCGCAAGAAAACAATTTGATAATGATAAGCTAAAATGATAAACAAAATATATAACCAATAATGAAAAGGCAAAGGGACTAATGTGGTCCATGGCTATATGATGGTTTGATGGTGATACCTGATCCAAAGGGAGTCTAGGAATCACAAAATGGCTCAAAGGAGTAAGGATATAATAGATATGTGCTCACAAAGGCAAGATGAGTGATAGATTTGATTAAGATAACTTGATAAAGTGCTATAGATGGCTCAAAGGAGCTTGATATGAGGTTTGACAAACACTGCAAAGGTAGAGTAGTAATAGGTGATGAGATATGGATGTTTGAAGGATGAGATTTGGGCTTAAATGATCTAGCAGATAAGAATCATCGGTGATTAGGGCTGATCATTGGGATTTTTAATTAGAGGAATCACCGACAATTGTTATAGAAATGTATAAGTTCTTGATAAATGAAATAATGTCGATTTAAAGCTTGTAAATGATGAGTAAATGAGATAATAATGCAAAAAGCGAAAACACTTACCTTATATAAGTTGATAAATGAAGACAAGAGGGTGACATTACCCGAGATTAAAAGATTATAGATGTAAGAAGGTTGTTGGATTGACTCTTGGACATTTGAAATGACCTACAAAGGTTGAAGAAGATATATTTTATGGCTTGAAATGTTGTTGTGATTATCTTTGAATATATAACAGGAGTATGATACAAAAAAATGTAATATGAAGTCCTTAAGCCACATCCAACTGCAAGCTATCAGGTAAAATGGAGGAAGCTAGCTTGAAATGAAGGCTTGGAACCTATTTATATAGGGTCCAAACAACCAAGGAGAATCACTGGCGATTCGGTAGGGTCACGGGCTATCTAGTTTTGACATTAAAGAGGTTAAAACTAACTTCTAAATTGAGATTTTGTTGGAGAAGAATTACTAGTGATTCGGAAGGGTCGTGGTGATCAATTCATTTTAAGGGAAAAGGTTGAAACTACTTCCCAAATTAAGATTTTTGTTTTTGATGAAGGATGTGTGTTGGAAATAGGTTATGCGGGTTAGGGAGGTTGTGAAATGGTTGAGAAGTTGTTGATTTTGTTTTTTTTAATTTAATTTTAGTTTCTAAGTGGTTTTGGGTTGTTTTAAGAGGAGTAAAATAGGATTTTACAACTGTAGAATGATATTTATAGGGAGTAAATATAATGGGGAGAAATAAGACTTAGGATAAGGATTTAATGTATAATATGATAGTGATGTGATAATGAAGGGGTGCTAGCGGACGTAGACATGGGGATTAGCGGTGCTAATTTTAGGTGTCTACATTTGCCCCTTTTTGTTGAGTGGTTTTAGACAAGTGCAAGACAAAAACAAGATGTGATAGATAGGGATGTGAAAGATGTAGAATTATATGATGAGGTGCTCCCCCTCAAACTAGGGATTGATGACCTAAAATGGAATCGATCATGAGTTTGAAAGAGATAGATGGAAATATGTAAGGATGGAAAGATGAGAGATGATGCCCCAGGACAAGGTATAGAAACAATATGGGTATCGTCAGAAAATCAAGTGATAGGGGAACCAAAGGGCTCGTTTCCTATAGATGTATGAATTAATGATGGAAAGGGGAAATAAAAAGGATGTTTTGATGAGGTCAAAGGACCAAAGATTGATGTTTCCACAAAGGTGGGCTTACGAGGCCAAGAAGTCAAGTGATAGGGGAACCAAAGGGTTGTGTCCTATAGACATATGACTTTAATGATGGCAAGATGATGGTTTGACGAGGTCAAGGACCAAAAATTGATGTTGCCACAAAGGTGGGCTTACGAGACCGGGAATTCAAGTGATAGGGGAACCAAAGGGTTCATTCCTATAGACATATGACTTTAATGACGGTAGAACTATGGTTTGAAGAGGTTAAAGGACCAAAATTGTGTTGCCACAAAGGTGGTCTTATGAGACCTAGAAGTCAAGCGATAGGGGAATCGAATGGTTCGTGTCCCATGTACATATGACTAATGGCAAAAAGGGTCCTGATAGAGGAATAAATAAATGTCCTGATGGTGATTAGAGGTGTAGCACTCGAGGAGGCAATCGGTTGACAAATGTCAATTTTACTAAGTAGATGTGATGTTTTGATGTATACGAGATCTTTGTGAAGCTTAGTTTTGATGTAGACTTGTGATACATAGAGTTTTGAGATTCCAGATGATGCATAATGATACATTGATATGATTGATTTATGATTGTTGATTTTATTTTGATGTGATGATATAATATTGAGATGTGATCATGATTGTATGGATATTGATATTATGATAGATATTGATAGAGGTTAATGTTATGTTTGATAGATGCTGATGGATGTTTTTGATGTGATGTGTCAATGATATTTGATTTTAAAGTGACTTAATGTTTATTAAAATGTGCCTTAATCATGGAAAATAATAAAACATGAAATGATTACTTTATATTGGATTTGATATATATGTGATGGGACAAATATGGTGAAGGCACTTGCACTCATTGGCCTTATATAACAAATGTTAACCAATGACTAACAATGGGTAGTCACATATAAGTTCTGTGATAAATATGGAAGTGAAATATATACCTTCCTAGGACATGATAAGTGGTTTAACATGTGTATATTGTGTGGGAAGAGAGGTTCTCCTTTCAATGGTTTCATAGAGAGATGCCCCAGCTATACATTTATTTTGACACAAACTGATCGATGTGGGAAGTTTGTTTTGATGGGAAAGCTAATCGATGCGGGAAGCTTTCCTAAGATGCTTTTGATACTTTGAATTTTTAAAGGTTGATCGATACAGAATCCTTTTTACATGGGTAGCCATCCTTCGAGGGAGTGGTCTACAATTTTTGACTTTTGACTTGCTTTTTACGAGAGATATCCTTTGAGGGATCGTTCTATATTTTTGACAGGTAGCTATCCTTCGAGGGATCAGTCTACTTATTTTTTTTGATAATATAATTTTGATTTTTGATAGATTTCCTTCGAGGGATCAGTCTATTTATTTTTGATAAGATGCATCCATAGATATTTTTGACTTTCTTCAAGTGAGGGCAAACCCTACTAGACCATTTCAAGGAGGGGAGAAGAAATGTGTACACGACCTACACATATGTGCCCCATGACATGTCTTTGGTTAGTATACAAGGTAGATGAATGTAATGATTTATGGGGTTCTTGCTAAGGAGGAACTTGTCCATATGAAATATGTGATGAATAGAGTCGTGGTGCTCATCTTTAAGGATTAAGGATAGTGATGAAAAACCACATACTTTCAAATAATTACGATGATGAGAAAGTGGTTGGTTGATGGTGGAATAAGATCTTGATGTAACTACTGTCATGATGGTCGATGTGTTAACAATAGAAAGGCCGTAAGTGCAAGGCATTTAGAGGTTCCTTTTCAGGTGTACCATCAAGGAGGCTAGATGATAAGCTCCCGACCCATACTATATGGACCGATCCAGTTAGGGGCAAAATTTCCATGTTTAATTTTTTCCAGAGTAGTGATATTTTGATTCAATTGAGAGGATAGGGTTGGTGAGGATTAACTAGGGGAGGTATGCAAGGTGAGACTTTCAAATATCAATAGAGAGGAGACCCCCTAGTGTGACGATGTGGTTAGAGATAACATACACTAAGAGGAGTGATATCTTTCAAATTCGGATGATGAAAGTTTTGATGTTAATTGATTGAGTATATGGTAAACAAAGGAGGATGCAGAGCCTTTAACAAAGAAGCCTTTGAAAATATGGATGAGGTATGAGAGGATGATCGATGAGGAGGGGTAGATGACAAAGCTTTGATTTTTCCTTTTCTTTATGTATGTTGTCTTCTGATTTATGTAGGTGGGTGAACCATACTGATTTGAGATGAGGAAACTTCAATGGAAGGTGATAAGAATACGTATGAAAGAGATATTTCAAGATCTGATTGAGGATGACCCCCTTGTCCCAAAAATGTTGGTGAGGACATTAACGAGGGTGGAGGTATAGATGTTGATAGGATTGAGAGACCTTCAATGGAATGTGTTGGGGAGATGTCTGATAAAGGTTTACTAATACTAGATTGAGGATGACCCCCTTGTCCTACAGATGTCATTGAGACACTAACAGGGTGGAGGTGTTGATGATATCAATGATGGCTTAGGATGGTATTCTTCTGGGAGAAGATCATTGATGAGGAAGAGTCACTAGATTATGGCTTTAAGTGCTTTACAACTCTCCGTGTTATGACCTAGGATTCATTCTAGGCACATGTTTTGTTTTGATTGTACCATGTAGGTTTCGAATATGTGGATTGGGTGTTTTGATAGGTGGTAATGTGATAAGAGAAGCTCTTACATATAAGCCTCTTGAGGATGTCAATGTAAGTCCCTTTTGGGGGATTTGGATTAATGGATTTTGATTTGATTTACGAGAACGCTTAATAGGACGCGTCTTATTTTGGATTTGGGTGGATGGGTATATGTCGTATGGTGTTGAAACATCATAGGAGTGTTGTGAGGTTTATAAGAGAGAGGATATGATCCAAGGATGGGATTTTTGAGGACAATTTTTACCTTAGGGGGTTTGGTTTGTTACTTCAAGGGGGTAAAATTTGCTCAACCTCAATATGGCTAGGTTTTCAAGATACCCGCGAGGTGTGATGGATGTATGATGTTTCACGCTTCGTGAAAAATGTACTAGACTTCTTTTTCCTACAAGTAAGTTTACAATAAAAACACTTACAAAAATAGAGTTAGTAAAATAAGTGGGCAGTTTCTTGGTAAAGGCCATTCTGTAAGCCCAAAGACTTCCTTATGTGGATGTCAACCTGCTTTTAAGACATTTAAGCTTTATTGATGATAATTTGAAGTACAATATGATAGATGGAAAATGTGATTAAATATTTATCACTTATTTAGCTTAATACGACATCAACTGATAATGATAATGAAAAGTAACAAGCCTAGAATCCAAATTCAGAATCTAGGTTAGTATCTAAGTTTTTAAAAGAAGTTAAAGCCTATTGAGCAGGATAAATCATCATCTTCGGTGAAGTATGAATCATGCTTTGAATTGTAGTCTTCCACGAAGAATTCGAGATCTTTTCTTCATGTCGTATAGATGTGCGAGGTGGAATCGCAGTATGGAAGGTTGATGTCGCTCTCAATGTTGGATTCAAATGTAGTATGGGTATCCTCTCGTATGTTTAGGCTTGCTTCATAGTTGTACTCAAATGATGCAAGGCTAGCTTGGATCCTCTAGATCTCGTTGTAGGCCTCCCAAAATTCCTCGTTTGCTTTACCAATTCATTAGGTAGAGGAAAAATGGCTTCCAACCTGTCAAAGGGAGCCACGTGTATTGCACATAGTTCTAAGTCGTGAAGAAGATAATACTTCTCCTAGTGTAAGGGGTGTCAGACAATTGGTAGCAAATCAATAATGGTAATGGGATGACTAATACCTGATATGGCCATCTACAAAACCCATACTTGACAACATGTTAGGAAAAAAAGAAATGGATATGGATTGTGAAAACATATCTATAAAAGAAAAATATTAAGCAGAATCATAGGCAATTCTAGATATCGCCGATGATTACTATGGATTCTAACAGGCTAATAAAATAGAGAATATAACTTGATTATTTTGTGAATGTAATGACTTTTAAAGCTTCAACGAGATTATTAGTGGAAAGACGAGCGTGATTACCTGAAAATGGAAGCAGGAATTTATGAAAGCGAAGCTTACCTTAGATGATTGACCGGATATCACAAATTTAGTGGCAGATGGGTGATGATGGCTCTAAGATGTCTCAATGATGATGTTGGATGATATGACAATTGTTTTGAAACAATGTAGCAGTAGTAGTGCTTTGTTAAAAGGCCCGGTCTCATAAATGCTCGTGGATGGACGTGAATTCCTTGAAAAATTCTCTCAAAAATCCTCTCACAAAGAGGCTTAGGAATTCATTTATATAGATCACCAATGATTGGGATAATCACTGGTGATTTCAGCTAATTTGAGTTAGGGGATAAAAAGAGTTATTTTCTTGCCATTTCAAACTTGATTTGTAAAGGATTTCGAGAGAGGTTGGGATACTAAAGAGGGTGAGCTCGGATGAGGACCACATTAGTTAGGATAAATGTGGAGGTGTTTTTAGAAGGTTTCTAATTTAACTTAGTTCTAACTAGTTAGGGGTGGGAAGTAGTTATAGGGATAAGTTAGAGGTGGTTAGGTTATATTTATGGAAGGTTGCTAAATTAACTAGTTACAACTAGTGAGTGTGGATGAGTTCACATGGTGAGGTGTGAGGGTGAGGTGTGAGGGTGTAATTTATTTAATTAATTATTTTAGGGATAGGGATGTGGTGACATGAGTATTAAATTAATTTAATTAAAAGGGTACAAGTGGGTGACCTAGGTCATGGAGTTTTGTGAGTGGCGCGTTTTAATTGTTTTGATGATCGTGAATGAGTTTAGATATTGAAGGTGAGAGAGTGTATATTTTCGGTGTCTACATTTGCCCTTTTTGTCTGACAATTTTTAGCAAATCGTTAGACAAAAATGATGAGAAGGTTTATTTGTATGGGTGTTTCTACTACAACACAATACAGTGAACACCAATGTGTTTTGTTTCAAAGGCTTCCCTAATCGAAGGGGCACGAACGAGTTATAGGGGAATTAATTGACATATTGACTAAAGGGTTTGACGCCTATAAACATATGATCCTTGTTGGGCTAATTGACAACCTCGGGAATGGTGAATCCCAATTTTGACTATGTTTATTTGATTCAAAATTTCAAGGGCTAAGATCCATTGAAAACATGACACACTTGTGTAAAAGTGAAAATGGCATGGTTTAGGGCAATATGGGCATGTATGCCTAAAGGAGTAAATCATTGGCGATTAGTGCAATTGCCAACGATTTCCTTGTGTAAAAATGAGGGGCTACAAATATCCCAAAAGTAGTGTTGTTTTACCACATTGCAACCATGGTAAAAACGTTTTCACAGAGTGACTGTTGGCGTGAAAAATGTGTTTTGGAGTGGAAATTTGACAAGATGGCGTCCTCGAGTAGAAAACACAAGCCTTCGATGCCGAGGTAAGTTTCTAATCCATTTTTGCGTCATTTTTGTGAAATTTTCAGTGTTTTATGGTATTCGTTGCCATATTGGGGGCCCGCGGATGCCCTAATTCTAACCAACGATTGAGGTGAATCGTCGGTAATTCACCTGTGACAAAAACAACTTGTATGCTAAATAGAAAGGCATAGTTTTTGATAAATGTTTTCAAATTTTTGAATGCTTATGGTTGCTTATGGGTGTTAGATGTATTTTTTTAATGTTGATATCATCAATGTTGCTTTTCGTTGGTAGATTTTGGACAATAAAGTTGATGTTTTAATACTTGGAATGAATGATATTTTCAATACTACTGTGATAATACAAATGTTCATCTTGTGTTGATGTTGGATGAGGTGAGGGAAGACTTATCAGATGAGGATTGGAACATCTTGAGGCAGTGGGTTTTAGTGGTATGAGGTTTTATAGATGGGTTCACAGATGCCGCAGTTTGATATTGGCATTGTTAGAGAGGTGGAATCCTTCCACCAATACTTTTTGGCTTCCTATAGGGGAGATGACCATTACCCTTGAGGATGTTCATCGTATTACGAGATTACCGGTTCACAGACAAAAAAATTTATTGTATTATTGAGGATGAGAGAGCAGATACTATGTAGAGGTTATATGGAGAGCATGCTCGGGATGTGAGGTACTCATCAGGGGCATTTGATTACCAAGCATTATATGAGCATGCGAGAGCTGGTTGTCCACGAATGACTATGATGATGATAGTTATTTCATTTTTTCTTTGCCGGATTTAGGAGGTGGTCATTTTCCTTGGATGATGACCGGTGTTGTTCTGAGATGATGGAGAATTGTACGGTGTTCGAGTGGGCACCTACTTTATCGGCACAAACATTCAGAGAGTTGTGGGCTTTGATGAGCAACAAGTGCTATGGTATTGATGTTGGATTCTTGTTGCAGTGTTGGGAACATGAGCATATTATGATTGCTCATCCATTAGGCCTACCTTGTGATATTGATGTGAGATATCCTGGCTTCATGAGATGGATCCAGAATCTAGGTTAAGCGAGGAAGGCCAAGGGGCCTTGGTTATTATAGAGATTTAGTATCAAGATTATAGGTGGGAGATGTCATGTGGAGACCGTACCTATATTTCCATGATTGCTCGAGTTTCCTTAGGACTTGCTAGGTCTACAACATGATATTTGGATACAGGTCACAAAGTCGGAGAGGATGAGCTCCTGCATTTCAGATCATATTAGGAGGTAGTTCGGATTGACTTGGCATATTCCCGTGGATCCAAAGTCAATATCGGGCGGGAGGATGGGGATACCAAGACTTCGATGGTTGTTGTAGTGAGGCCTCTAGTTATTAATGAGTAGTAAGGGGGCTATGGGTCCTGATGATGAGGGCCAAATTGTTCAGTCGATGATGTGGGGTGATCTTAGATTTTACTACATGGTGGTTCGATCATTGAGGACCTTTGATTGGACCAGGGCGGTGGAGAGAGCTGCATAGACAGTCAAACATGTGTTGTACATAACAAAAATCAACACGTGACCTTCTTCACACCCGACCTCTCGAGGTCGTCTTGAGAGACAACCGGTGTAGAATGAATGTGAATGTGAGTGTGGTGATGGGGATCAAGCTAATTGGGAAATCTTATATCTTCAACACGTAATATCGAATCTGTGAGTCTAAGGCAAAGAACGCTCTCCTAACTTGAAGTGGTGTGATGGCTCGATCTGAGATAATAGCCACTTAGAGACTCCAATCAATGTCGAGCTCTGTCGAGATTCTATTTGTTGGTTGTTGAACATGTGGAAAATGACCATGGGCACCTCGTATGGATTTCCAGACAAGGTCATGGAAGTAAGAATGAGAGACGTGGTGGAGCCACAAGGATTTATGGGTAATTTTATGGTCTGGTCCAGAAAGTCTTAGCTGATCATTGCTATGTTCAATAAGGAAAGTTGTGTAATAATGTTTGGTGGAAGTGGTGAAGATTTGAATACTAATGTATGCAAACTAGTGTCAATGTCTAATTGGTTAGCAGGACCATTAGGTTGTGGGACCTAAGGATCAAAACCAAAGACTCGTGGAGGCTATGGCCCTTATATGGTCATGTATGTAATCAAACCCTATTTCTAGGAGTAGTCCAATAATTGTAGGCTTGATTAGCAACAATGTTTAGCATATTTAGTTGTTCTATTTTCTTAGCAAAACTTGCAGTGTGTGTAAGACTGTCAAACATAAATTGGTATCAATGTCAATTATCAATTTTGGCCCATTGGGTTATGGACCAAGGGATCACAATTGTATGTCTTTTCTTGTTGTGGACTGTTGATGGTCATACAAAATGAAATAAAATGATTTTGATAAGAAAACTAATTACTGAAGGAAATCTAATCTATGTTTTTGGAGTTTTCACAATATATCGAGATCAAAGCAATAAAAACAAACTAATCTATCAAAGGAATTTTTTTGATCTTTTCTAATTTTTAAGCAACGCATTCTAATCTTATAAATACACTAAAGACAAGTAATCACCGAATGTAGTTGGTTACTTGTGCAAATGTGTTGAATCTAATCTAAATAAATAACTTAATCCAATCAAAAACCCTTCAAACCCTACCTTAGAGGTGAAGAACAAATCATGACCCTGAAAGGGCTATTGTTCCCCATAACTTCCCTGGTAATGTTAAAGAGAAAACTTCCTAATGATTTGATCTACTTGTGATTGCCTAACTTATTGAAATGAACGATTTTCTACTCTATTTGATATGTAATTGAAACTAGTGATTTGAAATTGACAATTTAACAAATAAAGAAAACAAACACACAATTCCAACTTGACAAGCAAGAGCTTTGGAAAATCTGGTTGTATTTGTATCTATCCCCTCAGTATGTTCCTTTCTTTCTTTGAGTGTTCATATGAGTCCAAGGGATTGGGAATGCAAGAACAAAAGCGAAGGATGGTGCTTGAGCAATGACAACTTGAAGGTAGTCTGGATGTAATGCAAGTAGAAGAGAGATAACACAAGAGATCTGAGCTTGGTTATGCAATTCCTAGCAAGGTTACTGGCAGCAATACAATGCAAGATATAAAAAAATTCTCAGGCCTTTTTCTTGAATACAAGCATGGAATATATAGGAATTGAAGATGGGATGTGCCTTCATGCACAAGGCAAGAAGAGGCAGTTCCAACTAACTAAAGCACGTGCAAAATAGAGGAGGGAAGGACAACCAAGCAATCAAAACTATTTTTAGACAATTTGGCCCACTGGATGCATGCTAAAAGTGAAGTTAAGTGAATTGTCACATGTCAAAACACGCATGACGGAATGCTGAAAAGTCGTTCAAGACCGCCGCCTGACGTGCAATGCTGATCGTGGAACTAAAGGCCAAAACATGCGCAGAAAGAGGCAAAAAGATGGAAAAAACATGGGAAGGCTAAGTAAAGATGCCTAGGCAACATATATACACTGCGGATGGGATTTAGAGCTCAAACACCTTTTTGAAGGGATCTGAATCATCATTGGGGACTTTTGTAACTATTTTTCGACAATGTAGCACATTCAATTTTGGGTGCATACAGTACGTGCTTGGGTGTCGGGAGTAGCAAAGGTACCAGAGAGGATGATAGGTGTGAGGGCGATGATGCCATAATTACAACTATTACAGTAGTGACAAATGAGAAGGTCGTAATGGAGGGTGAGAGAGATGCCACTCGGAGAGCGTGATGACCTTATGGGATTCCGGGATACCCTCATCACGAGAGGGGAATGGATTAATCATTAAGTGAGATAGCCTTGAGTGCAACTTGTGCATGTCTCTTATGATAGAGAAAATTACAAGGGATACATGGATACATTGAGGAAGGCCTTAGGGATCACAAGGCCTTCTATATCTAGTGCAAAGTTATTGGTGATGGCTCAATCTAGTAGGGTAGAGGGGAGCACCTGCAACACCTCCTCCTGGTATGATTTTAGTGGTGCACTATGAGGTTGTGTAGGTAGAGAGGGATTACTATGTGGATTTGATCATCAAGAGCTATCCAAATGCCACATTGTATGTTGATCATATATCTGCCCAAGGGACAAACTACAATAGTAGTGAGGCCTAGTGCTAGTGCAGTGAGCATGGGATGACCACTTCAAAGGGCAGAAAGGGGGTGATGGTGAGGGAGGATCCGGAGATGAGGTTGTTGTCACAAGTGTTTGTAGGGGCGGTGGAGATGCAGGAATAACTGGAGGCACACCCGCTCCTAGAGGAGAGAGTGATGGTAGCGAGGATGCTAGGAGATGTTGATTTTACTACTTGATTATATATGATGTCATAGGCTCATAGAAGCCCATTTTTTGCACGATGATATATTGATTATTCAGACATTGATTATGATGTATACCGAATTTAATATATATATATATGTTTAGATGTGGTTAGATGTTTCATTGATTTAAATGACCTAAAAAATGTGATCAACAACATGCTAAATCAAAAATGTAATTAAATGAAGTAAAAATGGAAAGATTGCCCCACTATGAATTTGGTATGTGTGATGGGTTTTGAATACTTTTGCACTCGTGGCCTTTACAAATGTTAAATAAGATCATCAATAGGTAGTTATGAAAATTATGATAGGAATGTGGGTTTGGGAAACGTATTTTACTAGGATGACAAAAAGGATTTTTGTGTGTATAGGACGATGTGGGAGAAAGGGTTCTCCTTTTCAACAGATTTATAGGAAGTTGATGCCCCAACTTTTACATATTATTTTGAAGCAAACTGATCGATGCAGGAAGCTTGTTATGATGGGAAAGATGATCGATGCGGGAAGATTTCTTGGATGCTCTTGATTTTGAAGGTTGATCAATACGAGAAGCCTTTTATATGAGTAGCCATCCTTCGAGGGTATGGTCTACATTTTGATTTTTTGACTGGATGGTCATCCTTTGAGGGATTGGTCCATAATTTTGATGAGTAGCTGTCCTTCGAGGGAATAATCTACTTTTTGATATTTTTGATAATGATTTAAAATTTGTGAATAGTTGTCCTTCAAGGGATCAGTCTATTATAATTTGAGATTTCGATAAGAGGTGCATCCAAATGAATTTTTACATATATTGTTGAGATGAGGTTGAAAACCTAATAAACTATCTTGAGGAGGGGATAAACATGTTTGCAACCTACACACACATGCCCCATGTCATGGTTTGGATGGATGAGTGTGACGATTTCAAGGGGTTCCTGCAAAGGAAGGAATCATTGCAATGATAAGGTGACGGGATTTGACTAGAACTACTGTCATGATGATTAATCATTTAATAGTAGAAAGGCCGTAAGTGTAAAACATTCAAAGGTTCCCTTTCGGGTTCCCCATCAAGAGAAGCAAGATGATACACTCCTGACCCATACTTATGAGTGATAACGTACAAACCAATCCAATTGGGGGAAAAATTTCCACATTTACTCCATTCTAATGTAGTGACATTTTGATTCTCTTTGAGTATAAGATCACCAATTTTAAAATTGCGTTCTTTGACATGTTTGTTGTATGCTCTGCTAATACGTTGTTGATAGAATTGATGATGTTTGAGGGTTGTTAGACGCTTTTCATCTAACAATTCTAGTTGTGCTAAGTGATCTTGGTGATATTCTTTGTCAGGGAATGAAATCTTTGAGGGATACACGTAATGATGGAATTTGAATTTCAAGAGGTATGATAGCTTCAGAGCCATAGACAAGTGAGTAGGGTGTAGCACCTATAGGTGTGTGAATGCTAGTTCGATAGGCCTAGAGAGCAAATGAGATTTGAAGATGTCAGTTCTTACCCGCGTCATCTACCATTTTCATGAGAATTTTGTTAAGTGTTTTGTTAGAGGCCTCGACCTATCCATTTTCTTGAGGATAGTATGGTGATGAAAAACTGAGTTTGATGTTGAATGTATCACAAAGATTTTTAACTTCCTTGTTTTTGAAGGATTTTCCATTATCTGTGACGAGTTTATGTGGGATGCCAAAACAACATATGATGTTCTGATATATGAAGTTGATGATAGGTCTGGATTTTGTTGAGGTTAAAGGGATGGCTTCAACCCACTTAGTGAAATATTCAGTTGTTGTGATTATGGAATGATGTTGTTGAGATGATTTTGGATTGATTGCGCTAATGAGGTCTAACCCCCATTGAGAGAAAGGCCATAGATCCCGATCATGTTGTAATGCTTGACTAGGGACGTGAAAGAGATCGAAATGAAGTTGGGATTTGACGCACTTCTTTATGTAAGCACAACATTGGTTAGTGATGGTAGGCCAGTAATACCCTAGCCGTATGATGCATTTAGTTATGGCATTGCCACTAAAGTGACCACCACAGATGCCATCATGAACCTCTTCGATTGTTTTGGTTGATTCATGTGTTTTAAGGCATCATAATAGTATGTCGTCAAAGCTACATTTATAAAGGATGCCACCTATGATGACAAAGCAAGTGACGCATTGAAGAAAGGATTGTTTGGCTCCATGTGATAAATCTGATGGTAATTTACATTCGAGAGAGGTAATCATATATCTGTGTGTACCATAGATCGAGTGGATTGTTGCCAATATTATTGATGGAAGGCAACTCATTTTGATGTGAAGGATGATCCAAGCGTTGAACAATTACAAACATCTTGGTTTTATCCTTTGATTTTTCTATTTCAAAGGGAATAAGGGATCCGAGGGATGCCATAGTGTTTGTAAACCTGTTAGAAGATCGTGGAATGGCTTGAATGGTGTAATGATCGAATGCGCCAAGGAGAAAGTTGACGACAACTTTATATTTTTGAAGGATTTCATTTTTACATTGATATTCTCCTTTAACTTGAGTGACGATAAGTTATGAATCTCCGTAGATTTCCGGATGTGGGCACCTAGGAGAATAACGGTATTTAGACCCATGATTAAGGCTTTGTATTCTACCATGTTATTAGTACATTCGAAGTTGAGTTTAAATGATAATGGAAGTGGAATGTTCCAAGGTGGTATGATAACGACTCCAAATCCTCCCCCCTCTTGGCATTTAGCACCATTGAAGAAGAGGGTCATTTTAACGGGGATGAAATCAGATTCATCGATGTTGTTGATGGATTCTTCAGAAAATGTTCATGAGGTATTTGATTATCTGGAAGGGGTGCATTGGCGAGCTGATCTGTAATGGCTTGACCTTTAATAGATTTCTGAGATATGATTTTGAGGTCAAATTCAGTCATGAGCATAAGCCATTGAGTTATGCGATCATTATGATAAGGTTTAGCGTGCATGGCTTTAAGTGGATTAAAACTGGTGATGACATATGTCTTATGATTGAGGAGATAATGTCAAATTTTGGAGGTGGAAAAATATAACACACAACATAGTTTTTCATCTTCAGTGTAGCGTGTTTCATATTCATGGAGTGTGTGGCTAATGTAGTATATGGCCTATTCACGACCTTGATTATCACGGTGGGCGAGCATAGCTCCTAGGGCATGTTCTGAGGTGGATATGTATAGATAGAATGGCTCCCCTTCACGAGGTAGAGTAAGTACATGGTGATAATAGATACTGTTTGATTTTTTTGAAGGCTTTCTGGCAACTAGAATCCCAATGAAATTCTATGTCCTTGCGAAGAAGATGGTGAAATGGTTGACATCAGTTTGAGAGCTATGATATGAAATGCCAAATGGACAGTAATTTACCGTGGAGGCTACACAATTACTTAGGATTATATGGTGGAGGCATTTTAATTATTGCTCTAAATTTTACCAGGTCAAATTTGATGACTCGAGTGTATATAATAAATCCTAAAAGTTTTCCGGTTAGGACACCAAAAACACACTTTGCAAGATTAAGACAAAAAAAAACTAGATGAGACGAGTGAAGATAGATTCAAGGATGTCAAGATGGTTTTTCATTGATTTTCCTAGAGGTCATCAACATAATCTTTAAAATTTTTGTGGATGAGATCATGGAAAATGTATGTCATGGCGCATTGATACGTAGCTCCTGCATTTTTAAGACTAAAGGGCATGGTGTGATAGCAGAAGGTTCCCTAAGGAGTAATAAAATAATTTTTGTGTTAATCTTCAGTAATGAGGATTTGGTTATAGCTGGAAAAACCATCCATAAGGGAAAGTATTTTGTGGCCGACGGTTAGGTCGATGAGTTGATCTATGTTTAGAAGAGGAAAATCATCTTTCGGACAAGCAAAATTGAGATCCCTGAAATCTATGTAGATGCGTATTTTCCCTAAAGCTTTGGTTATGAGGACTATGTTAGAGACCCATTGTGGATAGTCAATGGGTATAATAAAGTTAGCAGATAAGAGGCATTGCAAATCTTCCTTAACAAGGAGAGTTATACAGGGATGTATTTTACAGAGCTTTTGTTTTACTAGCTTAGCATCAAGATACATGACTATGTTATGTACAACAATGTTAGAATCGATTCCGAACATATCACTATATGACTAGGAAAAATATTGGTGATATTTTGTTAAGAATGAGGTGAAATCATTTAGTTCTTGTGAATCTAGAGATTGAACGACCTTAACTATGCGAGGATCTTGAGGGGTACCTAAGTTAACATCGAGGGTGGATTCATTAAGGATAGATGGTGTGTCAGATGGTAGGGATTTCTAAAGAAAATGGTCTTCAACTCCCATATGGGAAAGGATATCCTAGTTGTCCTAACACTTGAGGATATCCATAATAGGCATATCTCACTCAACTATTTATGGCAAAACAAGGGGTAATGATTTAGTGGAATGATTGGATTGATAAGTAAGTGGCCCTAAAGATATAGTATTGATTAAAAAAAAAAAGGTGGGATGGGTACAATGTCGTCTGTGTCCATGGGATCTTCAGGGTTTGTTGGTGATGATGGTTCTAGTTCGAAATAGTTAGGGATGTAGCAAGTTTAGATGTAGTGGCTTCACACATTTTAGAGGTGAATCTTTTATAGCCTAAACCAATTTTCTCATGAGATTTAAGGGAACGTAGGATGGGTTGATCATGGGTTCCTTGTTCATAACGTCCGAGGCCAAAACCTCTCCATGTGCAATGATGAAGATACATGTGGGTGAAGTTGGGATTGTCAAGGGATTTAAAATTCAATGTGAATGGCATGACACAGTTGTGGATTGATAGCTTGGGATGGAGGGTTATCAAGTCCTCCATAAATAAGGTTTGTTTTGAGATACATAGGACCAGTAGGAAATAACATCCCCTATGTTTGGGTCATACATGGGTTGTTTGTCGAGCGGTCATATGTTTTAGGTGAAGGGATGGAGTTAAGCATGAGGAGATGATATTCTTCGAGCGTAAGGCATTTTACAACCTCACCAAGAGAGGAATCATCTAGTAACTTGGAAGAAGGAATAGATGCACTAGTGGATGCTTCATCAGATGGATCAGTGTGGATTTTGGTACAAGGATGTCATTTGGTTATACATCATGTAGCATTCAAAGCAAATGGATTTGGATTAGTGGGGACAATGAAGGTTCAACCCTCATGTTCATATTTGAGACAACGATGGAGGGTGGAAGGAATGCAATGCATGGTGCATATCCAAGGGCATCCTAATAACATGTTGTATTGAAACTCTCCTTCTATAATGTAGAAGAGTTCGGTAGGGTTTTATGCCGACTTTAAGCGGAGTATGATAGTGCCTAATGTGGGTGCAATAGTGTCGTTGAAGGATTGTAATAAAACCGAAGTTTGAGCGATGACAATATTGGGTAATTTGAGTTGGTCAAAAGCGAGGGATGATATGATGTTAATAGTGGCACCACTATCAATCATGACCCTCTTGATGGAGATGTTGTTGATCTGAGTGGTAATAAAAAGTGGAAGGTCATGGTCCTCTTGGTCTAAGAGAGGGAATTTCAGATGGTTCAAAAGATATAGAGGCAGATGCTTTGAGAGCACCCACAAAGTTTGTGAATGGAACTGGATCATTGGATGGTACAATGATGGATTGGAGTGCCTCAATCATCTAATGTTTGTGAAAAGGCAAGGTATGAACTAGCTCGTAGAGTGACATCCTAATAGGAGATTGGTGTAATTTTTTGATAGTAACCTTCTGAATTGCGGTGAAAGGGGGTGTCGCTTTTGCTTGTATGGAAATTTTAGCTTTTGATGATGGTGTTTGGTTAGAATCCTCCGAGCTAATGAAATAGACACCTTAGGTTTATCAGATGAAATAAATAGTTCAGGGAGGTGGAGGTATAACAACGGAGGTTTTACCTTTCTTAGGCTCTGATGGTTCTTTGTCATAATTTTGTGAATAGGTGGTGATGTGTACAACACCGACTCAATGATCAGATGCTTTAGGGATAGATTTTTCAAGTTTTGATGACGATGATGTTGATGTTGGTGTTGTGTTTAATTGGGAAGGAAGGAAGAGTGGACTTCCAAGTTCATGTACTTTCAAATGAAAGGCTCTACAATTTTCTATGGAATGGCCACATGTTTTATGGTAATCACAAAAATATTGAAGTCATACCAAGAAGGTTTCCATCCACGATGATCAGACGACTTAGGAGGTGGTAATGTGATAAGTGATCATTGTAAGAGGTCATCTAATATGGTGGCGTAACACCCTTTTGGTGTAGAAGTAGATGGGGACAAGGTCACATTTATACCTCTCTCAGGAGAAGGTAAGATGAGTTATTTAATCACATGTTTTTTATTTATTAGTCATGGAGGATTTCTAGACATCACGAAAAGTGGTGGAAAAGGAGCCTCTATGGGTGGTCGTTAGTACGAATAAAAAGCTGTGTGATAGGTAAAGGACAAGGGTTGTGTATGGGTGGGCATTGGTGAGGATAGTTAGTCCGCGCAAAATGTGAAGACGAAGGTTCTTGTATGGGTGATTGTTGGTGTGGATAATCGGGTTGTGTAAAAGGTGCAGGATATGGACTTAGTGTAGGGGTTTGATTGGGGGATTTTGATCCTGTAATAATAGGATGATTAATAGGTATAAGGGAGTGAGGTCCGCATAAAGGACTCTAATCTGGAAAAAGATATTGAGGGATTTTAAAGACTTAAACAATACCTTGCTTATGTTGCCCTTTTGTGGTTTTGGATGAGCTAGGTGTGGTTGATGAGGATGCTATAGAAAGGTCGAATTTCTTGAGGTGGAAGGTGTTTTGGGTTGTTTGTCTGATGTGGTTTTAGGTGTATTTTTGGGAGAGAGAGAGGATATGGGTGTAAATTCGATAATGGCGTGTGACCAAGGTGTAGGAATAACTTTAGTAATGTTTTCAATAGATAGAGGTGCAATAACTTTGGGCTTGTTGGATTTTGATGCCAATTTTGTAGGTTTTGACTCGGTAAGAGACGAAGATGTAAAAAGGGTTTTAATGATGTTCTCAACAGGTGAAGGGTCAGTAGTCATAGTTTTAGGCTCATTGGTGTTGACGTTGGTTCCATGAAGTTTTGATTTGGTAAGTGACAAGGATGTAAGAAGGATAGGCTCTATTTTAGTTATTGTATTGATGGTGTGGACAACATTCATTTATGGTTGATTGGAGGATGAAGGGTGATTCAGAAAAGGTTGCTTAAATATGTCAAGATTTTGATTTGGGGGTGCATTTGGATTGTCTAAGTGGAGCTCACCCTTGTGATCAAATCTTGAAGTACATTGCGGAATGTGCGACACCTTTCAATGTCATGTCCATTGACCCTATGATATTTACAATAGTTGTTATCTCAATACCAAATGGGTTTAGATACTAATATGTCGATGGGTTGAATAGGTGGGAGAGATATCATGTTGGAAGCAAGAAGTTTATTGAAAAATGTTAGTGAAAAATCACAACACCCCCAAATGAGTTGTCAAATCTACTTTTCTAAGGTAGAGTCATTTTGTGTGGTTTGCATAACATTAAGTTTTCCCCAAAATGTGGGACTCTACAAATGGGAAAGCTCTCCAGATTAAAGGTTGGTTCCTATTCCTTTGTTTAGGTGCATGCATGAAAACTTGCAAAAGATATACTCCCAAACCTAATCTAAGTTTTACCAAGGAGACATGGATAAAAGGAATACAAGAAATTAAAACTAAGCTACAAGGTGATGCACTAAAGGAATGATGAACATTAGTTTTGCTGATAGACACAAACCAACAAAAATGCACATAATAATCAAGCACAGATAACCAAATTTGTAATGGAAGACCAGATGAGAGCAATGGAGACAAGAAAGATCTAAAATCAATCACAAACGTGTTTTATTGCTCTGCAGATCGATACAATGCATTACAAATGGCCCGAAGGTAGAAAATGTGTTGCAATCTAATGGAAGGTCTGAAAACTCCATGAATTCCTTTGCCAGAAGAAAAGGGGAGCCTACAAAAAAAGAAGAATGTCCAACCCTTTACAATGAGTCCCGACCATGCTTTTATAGATTCAACACAAAGGGAGAAAGAGAGAGAGGGAAAAAAGTTAAAGTTCAACCACTACTATTAATGCCTCCTACAAAATATGCCCCAAATCTATCTTGACTACATCAATTTCTTGTTCTGGTGCCTCGAAGGAGGAGGAAACAACGGATTAGATTGAATCCGATTTGGTTGTTGAGGCAAAATAGATCTTGCATTAACGGCCTGAAGACTATTTTCTCCATTTTTCTCCCACCTAACCTCTCCAAACTTAAAGTTTTAGATCTCCATGGTGTAGATGAGGCCAAGATCTTTCCAACGGTGTCAGATTTTCTAGATTTCGAGCCCCAGTCGAAAGATATGCCCATTTGAAATTTAGATCGGGTCTGTACAAAAAAGTGGGAAAACCAGTTTGAAAACGGGCCCCCTTTTAAAACTGGACACGTGGAGGGATGGCGCATGTCTGAGGGCAGCCTCTATATTTTTTTTGAAGGAGCACCGTTTGGACACATGGCTTCTTCCATCGACCTCACTGATTTCATGTTTTTTCTATTCAATTCGACTCTGTCCCTTTTCCGACTGAAATTGGACGCGTGGAGGCTCCTCACGCTCACTTGAAACCCACTTAGGATTTTGCCTTTGAGGAGCGTAGCGCCATCGACACATGGAAACCTATGTGGGCTATTAGAATTTTTAACGACCCTCTCTACCTTTTTGGACCTTGGACTATGTGGCGAGCTCGCGCTCATTTGGGTCTCCACCTTTGGACTAACTTTTGGAGATGCGCTAAGCTGACGCGTGGCGGCTTTTGCTAACATTTCTATACTTAGCCTTTTTGAGGCCCACTTTGTTTGCCTTTTGACTTTGATGCTTTGACTCTGCCTCCGCTTCGGGCCTGGGACACGTGGAGCCCTGGCGCTTGTTCGAGCCTCTTTTTGGATTCAACTTTGAAGATGCGTCGCTTGGACACTTGGCAATGTCCGCTAAGTCAAAGAATTTTCAATGGCTGGTGTAAATTTTTGGGCTCTAGATGTGTGGAAGCTTGGTGCTCGTTTGGGTCTGCCCTTTGGATTTAATCTTTGGAGGTGCGTCGTTAAGACACTTGGCAACGTCTCATTGTCTCCTCCATACTTAGTCAATTTTTGGACTCATTCTGAAACTGTTTCAGATCCCGAAGACTTCAAACCTTTGCCGTTCCTTCTCTTTTGAGCTTCTAGATTCTTTGACACTTGTCTCCTTCTTCCCCAACCCTGCTACTTCATTTCTGAGCCCACCTATAATCTGTTTGATGAATTTAAGGCATGGATTTGCTCGATAAAGTCCGTTTCTTCTCTTTCTTCATGTGTAGGGTTGTTTAATATTTTGCAGGCTCCGCCACTCCATTGTAGAGTCCCTCTACAACCTATTTTAAGGTTTGAATGTGGTTTCTCTGGTTCTTTCTATGCGGGGTCATGGCTGATCCAATATTTTGTTGGGGGTGAAATATGGATAACAATTTGGTGACTCGCAGGGGTATCTTCCTGCTAGATGAAAAGACTAGTTTCCTTGTTGTATCCATTGGGCATGGAGTCGAGAATGACGGTCTGATACTGATCCTACCTCTAATCCACGAGCCTAACCATTTACACTCTCAATTTTCATAAGAAATCTCAAACGATGGTTTCTGAGAGTAGAAAATTGCTTTGACCCGGGGCTTTCATCTGTCCCTAAATGGACTATGTAAGAGCAAAAAAACAACACCACACAACTATGTACAAAATTTGAAATCATACATGCTCCAAGTAGAACATGCAGAGTGTGCAAAAGCACTTAGGAAAAAAAACCTAAACTACAACAAGGCAATGTGCACAAGCACTTAGAGGAATGAGAAATTAAACTAGTATGTACAAGGTGAGAACTTTCCTTCTAGTAGCAATGTTTAAGATAGATTCCATTCACTGGAATTTGCAGCTCTTCACCATCCAATGTAGAAAATTGGAAATCATTGCTACTTTTACATCTTGTGACCATGTAGGGCCACTCCAAATGGCATCAAACTTGGAATGCCTTCCTGGTTTTGCCCGATCTACATCCCATTTCAAAACTAGGTCTCCTTCTTGAAAAGTCCTTGTTTTTGCTTTCTTATCAAAGCATCTCTTGATTGAGACCTGATCCTTCTCCATTGTTCAAGTGCATGCTCTCTGGTTTCTTCCAATTCCATCAGTTCTACATACCTGCCTCCATTGGCTCAAACTCAAACATCTCCAACTGCTTCATGAGTTCCAATGTTGGTAACTCAAGTGATATAGGCAACACTACCTCTTTCCCATAGACAAGTTTGAATGGAGAGCTACCTGTAGACCTCTTGGGTGTTGTCCTATCAACCCATAAGGCTGATTTGAGTTTTGTGTGCCAAGTTCTCTGATTTTCATCAAGAGTTCTTCTGACAATCCTTAACAGGTTCTTGTTTGTGGACTCAGCTTGGCCATTACCTTGAGGGTAATAGTTTGATGAAGTGCTCAAGTAAATCTCATTCCTAACAACCCATTATGTGACTTTGAACCTATGAATGCCAATGTGTTGTTTGATATAATGGTGGCTGGCACTCCAAATCTAGTCACTATCCCTTCATAGAAATCTAGGATGCTAGACTCATTAGCTTCTTTGAGTGCCACTGCCTCGGTCCACTTGGTGAAATAATATGTTGCTGTCAGAATCCATTTGTGGCCTTGGTTTGAATTTGGATTGATGACCCCAATGAAGTCCAATCCCCATTGCATGAATGGTTGGTCAACTGAGATTGGGTGCAATGGAAGGGATGCTAGCTTTTCTTTGCCTCTGAAGAACGCACAATTCTTGCACTTCTTGATCCATGTATAATAGTCACTAAACACCCTGGGCCAATAATAACCCACCTTCATGATCTTGAGTGCTGTCACCCATGGAGAAAAATGGCCTCCAGCTACTCCAACATGGAACTCTGTAACACTCTCTCAATCTGATCTTGTCCCAATGCATCTTAACAAAACACCATTGATGTCCCTTTTGAACAAGACACCATCAATAAGCACATATGGGATGGCTTGCAGTCTGAAGTGTCTCCTTTTTTTTTTACTCATTTCATGAGGGCATAGGCCTATTTGTAGGAAGTACATAATATCCTGAGTCCAACAAGGAGTGGGCACATCATCATTTTCTTTCTCTTGACTATTCTGCAGGACAAAAATAACTTCCTTTTCACTGCTTGCTTCATCTTGTTGACTTGAGGCCAATTGTTCACACAATCCCTTCCCATGGACTAGCTTAGTGACCTTGATCTCAATGTCATATTCCATGACACGAGTGATCCATCCTACATGTTTTTCATTCAGATCCTTGTTGAGAAGGAAGTCTTTAACTCCTACATGGGAGACTAACAATTGGATTTTATTGTTTGAAACTAGATGCTTAAACTTCTTTAACCCTCTGATTACTACAAGGACATGCTTCTCGATGAAGGAGTATCTCACTTCATAATCTTCCAGACCTTGGCTGAAGAAGGCAATTGGTTGCTCTGTACCCTCTTTGTTCTATTGTACTAAGATTACAAAAATTGTGTCACTACCACCAAAGGCATATAGTATGAAGTCCTTAGAAAAATATAGATTCACGAGAGTTGGGGCTTGTGATATAGCTTCTTTGATGGCCTCAAAACTTTCTTCCTTCAGCTGTCCACCTAAATGCCAAGCTTTTCTTCAACATCAACATTATTGACTTGACAAGGGTGGAAAATTTTGGTACAAACCTGCGGACAAAATTGATCTTTCCTAAGAAGCTTTGAAGGGCCTTCTTATGGCTTGGTAATGGTAATGCTCTTATTGCTTCAACTCTCTCTAGGTCAATTGCCAAACCTTCCTTTGACACAATATGGCCTAGAAGCCTACCCTCATGGGCCAAGAATATACATTTCTTAGGGTTCAATGATACCCCAAATCTCCTACACCTTTGAAACACCTGTCTTAGGTGAAAAAGGTGCTCTGCTGCATTTTTGGAGAACATAGTAATGTCATCCAGATAGATCAATACTATTTTGTTGATCAACCCTTTGAATGCCATATCCATTGCCCTTTGGAAAGTGGCTCCAGCATTAGACAATCCAAATGGCATTTTTCTATAGGCATAGGTGCCCCATTTGGTGGTGAAATCCATTTTGAATTGATCATCTTCTTTCACCATTATCTAGTTGTACCCTGAGTAGCCATCTAGGAGAGAGAATCTCTCTGATCTAGACACCACTTGCAAAATCTGCTCCATTGAGGGGAGTGGGTAGTGGTCCTTCAGTGATGCTCTGTTCAAGTCTCGAAGTCTACACACAACCTAATCTCTCCATTCTTCTTCCTGACTGGGACCAAGTTTGCAACCCAGCTTGAGTGTTTGATTGGAAATATAATACTTGCCTCTATCAACTTGTTTAGCTCTTTCTTCATCAGAGGCTCAATATGTGGATTGACTGGTCTCTACTTTTTCCTGATGGGCTTAACATCTAGATCTAGTTCAATTGTGTGTTGTGCTAGCTTTGGATTGAACCCTCTTAGGTCTTCATAGCTCCAAGAAAATACATCTGGAAACTCTTGGAAAAGTTGCATGAATTCATACCTTTCTTGCTCGGTGGCCACTTTGCCAATTTGAAGTGTTTTTCCTTCTCCAATTCGGATTGACTCTGAATCTTCTCCTTTGATCTGTATGTTAGCCTTCTCTTTTCAAACTAATCATTAGGATTGAAGATAGATTCCAATGTCACCAAACCTTTGGGAAGCTTGTTTGTACGTAGCTGCACTACTTGATCTCCATATTGCTTGCTCTAATCTGTCTTGATTCTTGGCTAGAATTCAGCTTCCTCTTACAAGAAATTGATGATCTGTTGATCATTATCAAACACCTACCAGTATGTGTTGTTATCTAGCACTGCTAGCCTCACAACCACATGGATATGTGGTTGTCCTTTGTCTCTTTTGATGTTGTCAACCACATCAAATGTTGCTCCAACTACTGCAAGCCTATCAACCGCTTCATTCTCCTTCCGGGGTATGGACACAATGTTGAAGGCTTCAAAATCCTCCATGAGATCCCATACCCTATTCTTGTAGCCTTTGAGCAGGTCATTTTTGATAGCATTAAGTCCTCTGACTTGATTGGAAACTAGTTCACTATCACCAAAAACTTGCAAGTTCTTGATTCCTCGTTTCCTTTCCCAATGAAGACCCTGGACCAAAGCCTCATATTCGAAGTGTTATTTGAGCAGAAAACTAAAATCTGAAGGCTGAATAATACTTGATGCCTTGTGGTGAAACCAACATTGCACCACCTCCAGCTCCTTGTCTACTCCTCGAGCCATCAAAGAAAAATTTCCATACTTCATTGTTATCTTTGTGTTCTGGCTTAATGATGTCGGGAAGAGGATGATTCTCCTCATGTAGATAGTAGACTCCTAGCTCGACTTCTTCCATCTCCTTATAGGGGTCAAAAGCATGTCTTTTGCTGGCCCATTCATCGAGAGTCAAGTCTGGGATACACCCCACCTTAGTATCAGCTTCACAAGTGCTTAGGAGGTCCTCCTAGTCAAAAGTTGAACAATTGGCATTGATTGGGCTAGGCACATAAGACTCAATATGGTAATCAATAATGGGCTCAGATATGATTGTGGCCTTGGCCCCATACCTTGTTCTAAAAGCATATGTGACCAATCAATAGACAAATAGCCTCCAATTTTGGCAGTGAAGTCTCTAGACAAACATAGTGCAAAATGTGGTGGCAAGTCTATGACTGATATGTTCTATAATACAGTCACATTGGGGTAGGCATGCAGTGTGAGGTTCAAATCCTTGATGACTCCAATAGTTTGTCACTACTATCCCATCCAATTGCACTACCCCTCTAGAGATGACTTCATATTGGAGACCCAATTGATCAACTATTTGTTTCGGCATTACAAAACTACTTGCCCCCAAATCAATCATACAATTATGCACCAATTTGTCCCCAATGATTAATGAAACATAGAATGGAGGAGGCCTCAGGTTCTTACCTCATTTTTCTCCATGGTTTCTCTCAGTTGAGCCGCATTGGTAAGCACTTTCTCTTGCTAGCTAGGGGTTGATTTGAGCTTGACCAATTGGCCATAGCAGTCTGCAATAGATCCCTCTATCTTGGAATGGCCAGTGACTCCCATAGTGAAATGTTCACACTTGTCTTCTTCATTTGCTCAATGATATTAAATGAGCTATCCTTCTACTACTTGCCCCTTTCTTGGCACATTTTTCTCTTGCACATGGGTTGTTACAACCGGTGCCTGAGTGGATTTGGAAGGTGGTTTGGAATGGCTCTGCATGTTGGGAGTTACATTTGGAGTACCAAAACCTTGTGGAGTAATGGAAGGTTGAAGGTTACCTAAGTTTGGTGATTGTCCTTCTCCAATATTTCTCCTTTTGGACCGTGTATTGGTAGCTACACTTTGAGAAGGGAATTGATTCATTCCATAGAAGTCTTCAGCTTGCCAATTGACAAGCATAGTTTCACTTGGAGGTGTCTCTTGCTTGAGCTCCTTACTGCTGGTTTTCTTCTTGACTAGATTCTTGTGACACACCACTGGTCTGTACCATCAAGGCCTGGTTAGTGCACCATTGAAGCACGTTGATTGATTATGTGGCTGATTGCATGGGAAGCACCAATCATATTCTTGTGCCATGTTGTTTTGTGCAGGAACCAATGCCCTTGATGTTGAGGTTGTATTTGGATCATATGACCTAAAAGGTCTACCAGCTTGAGGTTGTCCTTGGTTTTGACTCTGATTTATAGTCTAAGCTGGTGGTCTATTTTTTTGATATGGAGGTCTAGCCTGATGCTTGAGCTTGAGGCTGGTATGGCCTAGAACTCTGAGCCTGTTGCCTCTTGATAGTTACTAACTCATTCCCTAGGTTCTGAAGTTGTTTCATGACCTCTTGAAGTTCTTTTGAGGTGTTAGAGGATGAGGTGGAGGCTTTAGCTGAACTTTGATTCCTAGGAGTAGGTATAGGAGCTAGTGTGGGTGTTTGGCTGGTACTTGGGTTTCCTAATTTGGGGTATAGAGGCATTGAGGGCCTAGGAGCAAGCTTTTTAACCGAATTAAACAATTTTCAGCTCTTATAGAGAGGCTATAGGCTGCAGGTAGAGTGGTGCCTCCCATTGATTGAATTATTAAAGCAATATCAGAATTTAAAGCTCTAAGAAAGTATAAGAAGGCACCTTCTTCTGGGCTTCACTGCCACTGGAATCCTATCCTAGGTCCTTTGAAATCTGAGGTTGAAATCCATCAACTGCTCATTCGAGCTCTCTTGATTGTTGTCAGTTGCTCCAACAAGGATAGGTTATCTCCCTTTTCTCCAAACTGGTCATGAAGAGCTCTCGCATAAATGGTCCCAAGTTTGAATAGAGCCTACTTCTAGGCTCCTGAACCATTGTGAGGCTTTACCCTTGAGTGAAGAGGCTAGAACTTGACTTGCAATGTCCATCTCAGTGATCTCATGGATTGTGCAGACATTTGCAATGTCTTGAACGTGGTCACCAGGAGAAGTCTTGGTTTTCTCCAGTGAAATATGGGATGCTCTTTAATGCTACCACTGGACTAGATTTTGTGCATTCAGAGCGAGTGGGTTGCTACCAGTGAAATTGACATATGGATTTGGTTATGCCATCCTGATCGGCCTGAGCACCCTTCTTGGTTGAAAGAATGACCTATTAGGGAGGAGGTGTTGATAAGGCTCTGTTTGGTGGAGATGGAGACCTCTGGGCTCTTCTTCCTCTTCTCCTTCTATCTGGAGACAAATGCAGATGTACAAACTATCCCTCCTCTCTAGGTTCTTGACCTTGTTTGTATTCTTCTCATAAACTTGGCAAGATTGACTACTAAAACTAATGGCCTTTGTCCCTTTTGGAGTCACCAGATGCACAGTTTTAAAACTTCTTAAAAGTTAGAATCACAGCAAGAGTGCATCAAACTTACTAGTAATAAAGATGGAAACTTCTTGGTCCCACCGGGCATGCCAAAATTATTAGTGCAAAATCACAACACCCCCAAATGAGTTGTCAGATCTACTTTTCTAAGGCAGAGTCATTTGGTGTGATTTGCATAACATTGAGTTTTCCCCAAAATGTGGGACTTTGCAAATGGGAAAACTCTCTAGATTAAAGGTTGGTTCCTATTCCTTTGTTTAGGTGCATGTGTGAAAACTTGCAAAGGACCTATTCCTAAACCTAATCTAAGTTTTACCAAGGAGACAGGGATAAAAGGAATACAAGAAATCAAAACTAAGCTACAAGGTGATGCACCAAAGGAATGATGAACATTAGTTTTGTTGATAGACACAAACCAACAAAAATGCACACAATAATCAAGCACAATAACCAAATTTGTAATGGAAGACCAGATGAGAGCAATGGAGACAAGAAGGATCTAAAATCAATCACAAACGTGTTTTATTGCTCTACAGATCGATACAATGCATTACAAATGGCCCGAAGGTAGAAAATGTGTTGCAATCTAATGGAAGGTCTAAAACTCCATGAATTCCTTTTCCAAAAAAAGGGAGCCTACAAAAATAAAGAATGTCCAACCCTTTACAATGAGTCCCGACCCTACTTTTATAGATTCAACACAAAGGGAGAAAGAGAGAGAAGCGGGAAAATAGTCAAAGTTCAACCACTACTATTAATGCCTCCTACAAAATATGCCCCCAAATCTATCTTGACTACATCAATTTCTTGTTCGGCGCCTCGAAGGAGGAGGAAATGGCGGATTAGATCGAATCCGATCTGGTTGTTGAGGCAAAAATAGATCCTACATTAATGGCCCAAAGATTTTTTCTCCATTTTCTCCCACCTAACCTCTCCAAACTTAAAGTTTTATATCTCCATGGCATAGACGAGGCCGAGATCTTTCCAACGGTGTTAGATTTGTTGGATTTTGAGCCCCGAGTCGAAAGATATGCCCATTTGAAATTTAGATCGGGTATCCATACAAAAAAGTGGGAAAACCAGTTCAAAAATGGGCCCCCTTTTGAAACTAGACACGTGGAGGGCTGGCACATGTCTAGGGAAGCCTCTATATTTTGTTTTTGAAGGAGCGTCGGGTCGACACGTGGCTTCTTCCATGACCTACTTGATTTCCTTATGTTTTTTTCAAGTCTTTGCTCGCCATATATCTCACAACACGCGCATTAACTATTGAAACCTCCCTTCAATTCTCTCTCCTAGCACCATTTGAAACTTGGCACGCGTGGAGGCTATTGCCCTTTTTGAAATTGGACACGTGGAGGCTCCGCGCTCACTTAGAAACCCACTTAGGATTTTGCCTCTGAGGAGCATCGGGTCGACACGTGGAAACCTCCATGGGCTCTTAGAATTTTCAACGGCCCCTCTTACCTTTTTATGACCTTGGACTACGTGGCAAGCTCGCGCTCATTTGGGTCTCCGCCTTTGGACTAACTTTTGGAGATGTGCCAAGCTGACGTGTGGCGGCTTCCGCTAACATTTCTATACTTAGCCTTTTTTGAGGCCCGCTTTATCCACCTTTTGACTTTGATGCTTTGACTCTACCTCCGCTTTGGGCCTGGGACACGTGGAGCCTTGGCACTTGTTCGAGCCTCCCTTTTTGGATTCAACTTTGAAGATGCGCCGCTTGGACACTTGGCAGCATCCGCTAAGTCGAAGACTTTTCAATGGTCGGTACAACTTTTTGGGCTCTAGACATGTGGAAGCTTGGCGCTTGTTTGGGTCTACCCCTTTGGATTTAAAAATTTAAGGTGTGCCATTAAGACACTTGGCAACGTCCGTTGTCTCCTCCATACTTAGTCAATTTTTGGACTCATTTTGAATCTGTTTCAGAGCCCGAAGACTTTGAATCTTCGCCATTCCTTCTCTTTTGAGCTTTTGGCTTCTTTGACACTTGTCTCCTTCTTCCCCGACTCTGCTACTTCATTTTGAGCCCGCCTATAATCTGTTTGATGAATTTAAGGCACAAATTTTCTTGACAGAGTCATTTCTTCTCTTTCTTCATGCGTAGGGTTGTTTAATCTTTCGCGGGCTCATCTACTCCATTGTAGAGTCCCTCTACAACCTATTTGCAAGGTTTGAATGTTTTTCTCTGGTTCTTTCTGTGTGGGGTCATGGCTGATCCAACTCGCGGGGTATTTTCCCGCTAGATGAAAAGACCATTTGCGTTGTTGTATCCATTGGGCATAGAGTCGAGAACGACGGTCCGATACGTCGATCCCGCCTCGATCCACGAGCCCGACTATTTACACTCTCAATTTTCATAAGAAATCTCGAAATGATGGTTTCTGAGAGTAGAAAATTGCTTTGACTCGAGGCTTTCATCTGTCCCTGAATGGACTGTGCAAGAGCAACAAAATAGTACCACACAACTATGTACAAAGTTTGAAATCATACATGCTCCAAGTAGAACATGCAAGAGCATGCAAAGCACTTAGGAAGAAAAACAACCTAAACTACAACAAGGTAATGTGCACAAGCACTTAGAGGAATGAGAAATTAAACTAGTATGTACAAGGTGAGAACTTTTCCTTCTAGTAGCAATGTTTAAGATAGATTCCATTTACTAGAATCTATAGCTCTTCGCCATCCAATGCAGACAATTGGAAAGCATTGCTACTTTTACATCTTGTGACCATGTAGGGGCCACTCCAAATGGCATAAAACTTGGAATGCCTTCCTGGTTTTGCCTGATCTGCATCCCATTTCAAAACTAGGTCTCCTTCTTGAATGACTTATCTGGGCTGGATGTTGACTTGGATGGGAATTTAACTTTTGGTTTCTTAGGACGAAGCTTAACCCATCCATCTTCTAAAGCTTGCAATTCCAATTTACGGGCCATAGTGAAAGCCTCATCAAAAGTTTGAAATGATTGGATTTGTAGTGTAGATGAAATATGTTTGGCACAAGCACGACAAAAGACCTTAATTAATTCTGTTTTTGGTAATGTAAAGGACAATTGATTGGTGACACCTCTCCAATGGGAGATGAAGTTAGTGATAGATTCGTCTTCAAATTTTCTGATGGCATATAGGTCGTTGATAGTGATTTTACGTGCTATGTTTATGGAAAAGTGTTCTAAGAAGAGTTGGGCAAGTTGTGTAAAGGAGGATAGGAATGTTGTGGAATGTTGTTGTACCAATCTAAGGCGGGACTGGCGAGGGACATGGGAAAGGTCCTTAGCATCAGGTCTTGGTCGTGAGCTATTAGATAACAAGTGTGATGAAAGGCACAAATGTGTTGTTGGGGATCTTCCTTGCTGTAAAATTTAATGAACTTAGGAATTTACCAAAGTGAGGCGGATATGGTTTATATGGTACCGAAGGATGAATGGGCTCATTGCAAATTTGATCATAAGAGAGAACATTCTTGGATGAGGATGAAGCAACTTCGAGACTGGATATGTGGTTTAAAAGGGCTTGAAGAGGATCAGGTTGTGTTTGTTGTTGTGAGGATGAGCCAGGTTGGAATAAAGATTGGTTGGGTTGTGAGTATGTTTGATATTGTTGAGGAATGCCTTGTTGGTAGGGAATGTTTTGTTGGGGAACATTCTACTGAGGAACATTCTGTTGATGTTGTGGGATGTGGTATTGCAGAATTTTTGTTGAGGTGCATATTGTTGAGGTGTGTTGTATTGAGGTATGTTTTGTTGTGGTATATTTTGTTGATAAGGAACATTTTGTTGAGGGATACTTTGATGATAAGGGATGTTTTGTTGTGGGATGTTTTGATGAGATGAAGAACCTTGTTGGGAGGCTATAGGGTGTGAGGTTTGTATGTACTAGTACTGTGATGGCATTGATGTATGAGTGAGTGGTTTTGAATATGTGAGTGATTGCTGAAAGGAAAAAGTAGAGGCAACAAAGGAAAATGCTTGTTGCGGGATATTTTTTTTATGGGATACTTGTATTGTGGGATGTTTTGTAGGGGTGTAGATTGCGGCATGGAGATCAGTGGTTGTGAAGGTTGTGGTATGTATTGTGAAATAGGGTGAGTGCTAGCAATGACACTGGTATTGATCAATGGTGTAGTTGCAGGGATGGACATGGTGATGTTTTGAATGGGAATAGTAACCTATTGGGAGGATACAACAATAGAAAAGGCCACAAAACTCAGTGGAGGTGTTTGTACCTGTGAGGAGGCCGAGGAGTGGATGAGGAAGTAGTGGTATTACTTAGGGAGGTGTAGAACCTGTAGAAGGGCTTGATGAGGATGTAGATTGTTGGGCAGATGTGTTTTGTGATGAAATCATGTGGAGGTCATAAATGGGTGTTGAAGAGACCTCAGATGCTTCGGGTTGACTGGTGGAAGATTGTTCATTTGATGTTTCAAAGGGGTTAGTAGGACTAGAAAATATCTTGGGTTGACTATTGTTCGGTGTTTCGGTTGATTTGAAGTGTATGGGTACAACTGCTGGACAACGGGGTCTTGATTTTTATCAATGAGATGTGCAATGACAGATGAAGGATTGTAAGTGTGTTAGGGTGTAAATGGTTACATCTGAACATTTCTGGCCGCTAGGTAAGCATTGAGGGCTATAGGGTTTGAATCTAGCATTTCTTCAAAGACGGGTCTCCCCTATTATAGAAAGGAGGTTCAAATGTTTCTGGTTGAGGACTAGAAGAAAAGAGGTGGTTTGTTTCTTGTGGTCTAGATGTATGAAATATTTGACCATGATATTGATGTGGGGAATGAAAGAATTGTTGTCCCATTGTTTCATTATAGTTGGCCCCTGATTCATTCCAAGTCTATTGGGTATCAGAGAAGGGATTGGATGTAGTTGTTTGATAATATGGGATTTGTTGTTGTGTTGGTGTTGAAAGTGTTGTAGTGTAAAATGGGACATGTTGTTGAAATGTAGATGATGGAGTAGACATATTTTTAGGAATTTGGTTACGAGCTTGTTGTCTAGTAAGTACCATGATAAACAAACACACAAACACCTAGAAAATGAAAAATAACTAATTGGGTTGATTTACAAACAACAAGAAAATGCAAGCAAAATGTGTTGTTTAGTATTTATCTTGATTAATTATGAAAAAGTGAAATGTGTAAGATGGTTAATGAGGGTCCTAGGAAATGGTAATCTAAGGTTGGTTTCGGGTGTGTTTAAGGGCGGAGTCCTCGATATATGAAGGTACGTGAGGCCCAACTCTATACTATTGCCGGTACATGCATGTATATTGGGGCCTACCCTCACTTCATGGTCCCGTTGCAATAAGGGAGTCGGGTGTTGAGCCAAAATATACTGACAGATAGGAGATTATACTCGGCCAAAACACCGAGTCGGCTTCCCTGTTGGGTGATGAAATCCCAATCAGTTTCACCTAGGTAGAAATTGTTTAAATGCGTTTTTGATTTTGAAGTGATTTGGTTGTGTGTGGGGGAGGATAAGTGAATGCAACAAATTTTCCTCCTAATTAAAACTAGATGATCAAGAAGTATGAAATAGTTTGTTTTAAGACCCAAAAAAATGTTTAGTTTCGATGAGAGCAATCAAACAAAAATGCAAAACTGAAAGCAAAGGAAAGATTTTAGGACTTACCGTGAGAGTGCTCCTATTTTTTAGTTTTTAGCAATTTTAAAACGAGCAAGCAATAAGTCCAACAAATGAATATTTCAAAAACAAAGTGCCCTACAACTAGATTAGAGAAAACAAAGAACTAAAAAACTAGATTTTGAAGCAATATAGAAAATGAAAAACACAGCCCAATCAACGACGATTGGCCTAATCGTAATAGCGATTGACATAATCGTTGGTGATTACGAGACAATGGATTATAAGAACAAATACCATTGTATTAGTGAAATTAAGGAAAGAGATAAGGGACAAGGGTCCCACTGGGTGTGCCAGAATGTTGAGGACAATTTTTACCTTAGGGGGTTTGGTTTGATACTTCAAGGGGGTAAAATTTTCTCAACTTCAAAGTATGGCAAGGTTTTCAAGATACCCGTGAGATGTGATGGATGTATGATGTTTCACGCTCTGTGAAGAATGTACTAGACTTATTTTTCTTGCAAGTAAGCCTACAAATCAAAAACACTTACACAAAATAGAGTTAGTAAAATAAGTGGGTAGGTTATGTGCAGTAAAGGTCAATTCCCGAAGCCCAAAGACTTATTATGTGGATGTCAACCTACTATTAAGACTTTTAAGCTTTGTTGACAATAATTTGAAGTACAATATGATAGATGGAAAATGTGATTAACTATTTATCACTTATTTATCTTAATACATACATCAACTGATAATGATAATGAAAAGTAACGAGCCTAGAATCCAAAGTTGGAATCTAGGTCAGTATCTAAGTTTTTAGAAAATAAGTTAGAGCCTATTGAGCAGGCTAAATCATCATCTTTGGTGAAGTATGAATCAGGATTTGAGATGTAGTCTTCCACAAGAAGTCAAAGATCTCTTCTTCCATGTCGTATAGGCATGCGATGATGGAATCAATGTATGGAAGGTTGATGTTTCTCTCAATGTTGGATTTAGATGTAGTATGGGTGTCCTCTGGTATGTTTAGGCCTACTTCATAGTTGTACTCGAATGATGCAAGGTCAGCTTGGATCCTCTGGACCTCATAGTATGCCTCCCAAAATTCCTTGGTTGCTTCACGAATTCATTGGGTAGAGGAAAAAATGGCTTCCAACCTGTCAAAGGGAGTTGCATGTATGGCACACAGTTCCAATTCGTGAAGAAGATCGTACTACTCCCAGTGTAAGGGGTGTCGGACAATTGGTAGCGAATCAATACTGGTAATGGGATGACTGATACCTGATATGGCCATCTACAAAACCCATACTTGATAACATGTTAGAAAAAAAAGAAATGGATATGGATTGTTAAACATATATATAAAAGAAAAATACTTGAGTAGGAATCGCAGGAAAATCTAAATATCGCCAATGATTCTGTGGATTCTAACAGTCTAATAAAATAGAGAATATAACTTGATTATTTTGGGAATGTAATGACTTTCAAAGCTTCAATGAGATTATTAGTGGAAAGATGAGCATGATTACTTGAAAACGAAAGCAAGAATTTATGAAAATGAAGCTTACCTTGGATGATTGACCAGATATCACAAATTGAGTGATATATGGGTGAAGATGGCTCCAAGATGTCTTGATGATGATGTTGGATGTTATGACGATCATCTTAATGCAATGTAGCAATAGTAGTGCTTTGTTGAAAAGCTCAATATCAAAAAAACTCGTGGATGGACATGAATGCCCTACAAAATTCTCTCCAAAATCCTCTCACAAAGAGGCTTAGGAATCTATTTACATAGATCGCCACGAGTTCGGCTAATTCGAGTTAGGGGATAAAAGAGTGATTTTCTTGCCATTTCAAACTTCATTTGCAAAGGATTTTGAGAGAGGTTGGGATACTAAGAGGGGTGATCTCAAATGAGGACCACGTTAGTTAGGATGAATGTGGAGATGTTTTTAGAAGGTTTCTAATTTAACTTAGTACTAACTAGTTATGGGTGGGAAGTAGATATAGAGATAATTAAGAGGTGGCTAGGTTATATTTATGGAAGGTTGCTAAATTAACTAGTTACAACTAGTGAGTGTGGATGAGTTCACATGGTGAGGTGTGAGGGTGTAATTTATTTATTTAATTATTTTAGGGATAGGGATGTGGTGACGTGAGTATTAAATTAATTTAATTAAAGGGTAAAAGTGGGTGACCTGGGTCATGGAGTTTTGTGAGTGGCACGTTGTAATTGTTTTGGCGACCGTGAATGAGTTTTAAATATTTAAGGTGAGAAAGTGTAGATTTTTTGGTGTCTATAGGGATAGGATGTGCGATTGATACAATTGGATGATGGATTATGGATTAGATAGGGTTCAACAATGGATGAGGAGGGTCAAATTATGGGTGAGATAAGGTTCAACAACGACATGATATTGATATAAAGGATGGGGTCCCAAAAAGGATGTTGAGGGTGGAATTGTAGATCTGATAGTTTTGGAATATAATAAAGGATGGGGTCTCAAAATGGATGTTAAGGCTGAGACCCTAGATGACGTGTGTTTTTATTTTATAATGTTAGCCTTAGGTAAATAAGATGGTCTTACAACAGATGATGAGGATGAGGTCATGGATGTGATAGGTTTCGATTTTGTAATGTTTTCTTTAGATAGAGGAGAGGGTCTCACGTCAGATGACAAGGGTGAGGCCATGGATGTGATGGGATTTGATTTTATAGTGTTTGATTCAAGATAAGGTTCCAAATAGGATGACAAGTGAAGAACCGAAGATAGGATTGGGTTTGACTCAGATGAGGGAGATGTTGTTTCTAGACATGATTGAGACAGGTCACTTTCATGTGAGCTACCCAAGTCTTCGATTGGTTCAAAAAATGGTTGGATGTTGAGATATTCAATTATAGGTGCCTCCTTTGTAATGGTCTCCGAGGTGGAGTCTAAAGGCTGCAAGGAGGTAGTAGGTGATTGGATAGTAAATGAAGGTGACATTGATGCATGAGGATTATCGAAAAGAGGATCTAGGGGCTTTGAGTCTTCAAGGGGAAGCATTGGTGATGAAGGAGTCTCCTCGTGGGGAAGATCATATATAACAATGTTGATGATGAGATTTGAAGGATTTATAGTATCTATATGGACTGAATCTATCGAGGGTGTTAGGTCAGGAAGACAAGTAATGACATCATGCATGGTAGTTTCATCTAGTCTCGTAGGAAGACCTAGGGGAATCAGATGGGACATGTGTAGATTGAGGATCGATATGGCCTTCTTCAAGGGCTTGGATTTCTAATTTTCTAGTCATGGTGAAGGCTTCGTCAAAAGTATAGAATGTGTGGATTTGGAGGGTAGATGAGATGTGATGGGAACACGAATGAGAAAACAACTCGATCAATTTTGATTGAGGAAGTGAGAAGGTCAATTGATTAATAATGTTTTGCCACCTAGTGAAGAAGTCAACAACATTTTCATTTTCAAATTGTTGGATGGTAGAGAGGTCAAAAATAGTGATTTTGCGAGTAATATTGATACCGAAGTGCTTGAGAAATAACATGGCTAGTTACGTGAAAGAGAATAAAGAATGTCGAGGGAGCGAGTTGTACCAATCCAAGGCAAGTCCCATCGGTGACATAGGAAAGGCTCTATGCATGAGGTCTTGATCACAGATGAAGAGATAACACGAGTGTCTAAAGGCTAGTATGTGTTACTGAGGATCCTCATGGCCATGGAACATTGTAAACTCAGGCAGTTCCCAATGCAGAGGATAGTGCTTATATGGTACTGATGGATGGATGGTGTTGTCCATTTTCACACCCTTGTAAAATTGAACAACTTGTAAAGCCATGTAAAAGTCAAAGAATGTTACAAAAAGCAGGAGCAAAAGATGAAGTTAAGGCTAGAATGTCGTCAAATTAAAAAGCAACAGAACAAGGCCAATAGAAAATCCGTGAAAAAGGGAAAAGAGTTATGTGAATGTTTATAAAAGCCACACCACTTTGAGTGTCATGGAATAAAGCAGAGAGTATGGTGAAGCCGCATAACAAAGGAAACAAATCTGTGGAAGACAAAAGCCACGTAAAACTGAAATAGATTAACCATTTATCAAAGGAAAACAATAGTTTTCCACAATGAACTAAAATTGATAAGATTTTGAGTCTGAAGGATCGATGCTTGAAATAAGATATTTTGAAGAAATCTTAGCCTCATGTATGCGAAAGAAATAAGATCTTTTGAATTAAATATTGGTAGGTGGGTGAAGTGAATGAAGATGTCTCTAACATGTAAAAGGTCTACACAAAATGGCTCAACCACTGGAATTAAATGCAGTATGGGTGTCATTACTTCTTCAACAAGGAAATTATGTGAGGAAGCAAATTTTCGAACAATAAGATCTTCGAGAGAATTAAATGAAGGTGGTTGTTGGGGAAAAGGGAATTTGAATTTCCCTCTCTTTTCTCTCCTCTTTTCTTCTAATTTTCTATATATTGTAAAGTGATGCCTAGTTTTAATGTTGGATACTTTAGGAATGCGCGGGCATCATTTTGTGCTACACAAGCATTTTAAGGGTCACATGCCTTGGGATCGAGTTCTAAAAATATTTTGCATATTCCTCCTATATCGTAATGATATGTGCATGATGTTTAAGCAATAAAATATTTGGTTTTGTGGCTAATTTTAGCCTTAGTTATGATTTTATTTCTCTCTCTTGCCTCTCATTTATTCACGTAGTGTGTGTATGTGTTGTTTCAAAGCTTGTGTTCTATTTGTACATCATGAAAGTGGAACTCTAGATGTGATTTTGATCTATGGCTTTTGTTTTGGCCCTCTTCATTATCATTTTCTTCCATTTTCTCTCTTGTTAAAGTATTCATCCCCTTATTTTTGGTGTTATCACCTTCTCTAGTTTAGGTTTATGTTTTATGCATCTCCTTCTCACCCCGTCCTTGGAAAGTTAGAGTAGAGTTAGATAGTTGCATTTCAATTCCTAGGAGTAGTTTAACATTATGAGTAGAGGAAGTCGACCTTCTCTGGAGGTCTATCTCAGTTTGAGTCCCACAACTTGGAGATAATCCCATGTTGTCTCAAATCCCAAATTGTCTATGATTTGAGAATGGGTGCATATTTGAGCTCCAAAATTTTTGGCATGCCCGTGGGACATTGAAATTAATATTTCCAATTTTATCAAGTTTTGATGTGTATCTTGATAAAACTCTAGCCTTTGGAGGCTTTGTAGTAACACATCTGGTGACTCCATTCAAGATATCAACTGGTTTAGTAGTACTAGTGATTTAAGTGTCCCTGATTCATGAGAAGGATCCAAACACGGTTAAGAACAAGAGAAGAAGGTGTATTTGAGTATTTTCAGTTATCCCCAGGAAGAGAAGAGAAGAGGAAGATAGATTCAAAGATCTCATCTCCTCCAAATAAAAAATATTTCAACACTCCACTGGACAGCCCTTCTTGTAGTCAACAAGAGTTCTCAGACCTATCAGAATGGCTCATCAACAACAACCACCACCACAAAATCCATTTGTAAAATTCATAGAGTAGTCCACTCACCTTGAATGCTCAAAATCCTATTCCAGTAGTAGCCTTGAAGAATATCCCATATTTTACTAGAGAAAACCACACAACTCGATTGATGATCACATTCAAGACATTGCAAAATGTCTGTGCTTATACATGAAGTTGTTGAGATGGATGTGGCAGTGAAAATTTTGGCTTCATCACTTAAAGGAAAAGCTCTACAATGGTTCAAAAGCCTAGGGGAAAGAAAAATTTGGGATTGGGATCAGTATGTACAACCTTGTGTAATCAATTTGGAGAAAGAGAAGATAACCTATCTCTATTGGAGTAGTTGACTACAATCAAGAGAGAACCTAATGAGAAAATGGCATATTTCAATTTTAGATTCCAGAAAACTTGGGATAGAATTCCAGTTCTTGTGAGACCTACATTAAAGGTGCATTTCTTTACTTTTAAAAACTCTTAATTCTGATATATTTATTATGATACAATCTATGGGAGGGATAAATCTACCAACAACCTATGTAATTACAATTAGAGCTGAAAATAGTTTAATACAAGCTGGGAAATTAGCTCCTAGGCCACCCATGCCATTGTATCCTGAATTACCTCAAGCTTCTCAACCTTCTATTGCTCCTATTCTTGAGCCAAATACATAACTTGTTGCTTCCACATCACAAAACCTTTCCCAACAAAAGGAAGATGAAGAAATGAAGGATTTGATTAGAAACTTTGACAAATAAAGTTATATCCCTAGAAAAATAACAAGCCCAATCCTATAAAATTATCAAAATCAAGGGAATCTTCTAATCAAGGATATCAACCATATAGAAATCAACAACCTAATCAAATATATGCACAAAATCAAAAAATAATAGATGACAAGGTCAAAGTGCTCCTCTTCCATTGGCAATAATTCCTCCTCCACAAGCACTTCCTACTCCTAGTTCAAGTCAGGCTTTAGTTCTTATGCAAAATAATATGGCACAAGAAATAGAGTGGTGTTTCCATGTAATCTACCACATAATCAACTTGTTGTGAAAGGGAAATGCATCTTCAAGCATACATGGTTCAAGTATCTTCCAATCAATAAGAACTTTTGCTAGAGGCACCAAATCCAACCAAGCGAAAAGTCAAGAGACCAAAAATGACACCAACCTCATGTTCTTTGGAGATGAAGATTTCTGTGTGGTCATCCAAGTGGTAGGAGATTGTAACAAACCTCAAACCAGAATTGTGGATAATACACTAAGAAAAGGATGTTGAGTCACAACCTTCACCTTCATGGATCAAATTAATGTCATGGCTAAGGAAAAGTAAGTTGTGTTGAGCAAAAAACAAGTCGTCTGAACCACCTTTACGGTAAAGTCATGGATAAAGAGGTTGTTATTCAGTTAAAGCCACCAAATCAAATGCTACAACATCGAGAAAATAAAGTAACATGCCATAAATGCATAAGTCCATGGGCCTCCCATTCAACATTGTTGAGCAAATGAAAAGGAAAAATGTCAACATCTCTATGTGGGATGCGCTTGTTATTCCATCATAACATGATCTCCTGTGTGAAGCCCTCAAGCAACTACCTTCGAGATCCAATAATGTAAAAGGCTCATGTCATGGTTCATGTCTGTCAAGTAAACGAGGATCAAGTAAGTAAAAGTGTTAAAACTCCACCTTTCTATATGTCATTAATTGTGGGTAAATACTTAGTTCACAACTATGATTGATTTAGGGGATAGTACCTCTATAATGCCTAAGAAAATTGTTGATATCTTAGGTCTCAAATACATTCATGTGTCTAAGGGGGTTTTACAACTTGATGGGTCAATCATGTGTGTGTGTTGGGTGTAATAAAATATCTTGAGTTAACACTTCATTCCTTCCCAAGCCTCACGGTAACCCATGACATCTCAACATCATGTTTTCCATTTGTTTGTCTAGAGACTTCACTACTAAGGTAGGTGGCTATCTATCTTCGACTAGACTCACATGCTTCTGAGAACCAGATATATGGTACCCGATTCACAATACAAGTTGAGCCCATCTTTTCTTACCATATCAAGTCATATAACCCCACTCTCATCTAATCAAATTTCCTAATACAAGAAGAACATGAACAAGACTCAAATTCAAAAGAAAAATTTCCTCCTTCATGCTTGATTTATTGCTAGATGAATGGGCTGAGAGAGACCACAAGTTTGATCCTTATGATGAAGATCTTAAAACCTTTGAGATTTGTCTTGGCACTTATTGTATTCTCGAGGAGGAATATGCGATACCCACAGAATTTAAACAAGAAAAGAAAAGTGCTCCTGTACTATGGAGATGTTCTTTGATGGTTCAAGAAGTAGAAATGGAGTCGGGGTGGGTGTTGTGCTCATTTCTCCATGTAATGAGAAGTTATTCTTCACTCACAGATTGGAATTTTCATGTTCTAATAATGTGGTGGAGTATGAAGCATTAGTGCATGGTCTATTAATTACAAAAAAGAGAAAATTAAAGAGTTATAGGTCTTTAGAGACACTGAATTAGTCATTCACCAAGTCCACGGTAGATGTGTGACAAAAATAACAAGTTATTGAAAGCTTATAAACACAGGGTATAGGATTTTCTAGAAAGTTTTGATGTCATTAACCTACAAGTTATGCCATAAAGTTGAACAAAGACACGCAGACCAAATGGCAGCCCTTGGCTCTCAATTCTCACATGCCGAGGATTTGATCAAAGGGAATGCTCAACATATCAAAATGGTGGTTAGGCCATCTATTCTAGAAAACTAGGCCTTCTGGCAAGTATTTGAAAATGATGAAACAAATTATACAGTTCATCTAAAATGAGGTGGAGTTTTCCTCAAAGATGCAATCTTGATTTGCAGGAGGTCTATGGGATCAAATTATTCAACTAAAATCAAACAAGTTACTAAAGGGATTAGTTACTTTGGAGCATATTTTCAGTCTAGATGATGAGTTCAAAGGAGAAAAGAACATGGTGGTGGAAAAACAAAGAAGATTTTCATCCATTTTTAATTACTCCAGGAAAATAACTTCTACTTGGGAAGGTATGTGATGAAAGTGAAAAGAAATATTTTGTTTCCTTATGCCAAAATTTCAGTGATGTATTTTCATGGGATTATGAAGATTTAAAAGAATTCAATCTAAACATAGTTCAACATTCTATTGATCTTGATCCCAACATCAAACCAATTAGGCAAAAACAAAGGCCAATTAACCCCAAAATTGAGCCCCTCATGAGAAAAGAACTATCCAAACTCATTGAGGCTAAAATAATTTTTCCTATCAAGTACTCTACTTGGGTGGCAAATCTGGTTCCAATAAGAAGAAAAATGGTGAAATCTATACTCTTTGCATAGATTTCAGGATTTAAACAAGGCCTCTCTCAAGATCATTATCCCTTTCCCTCCATGGAACAAATTTTGCAAACAGTAGCAGGAGCTGAGAGGTTCTCCATGTTGATGGCTATTCTAGTTTTAACCAGATCAAAGTGAAAGAAAGAGGATCAATATAAAACCATGTTCACCACTAAATGGGGAACATTTACATATCAAAAATGCCCTTTGGCTTATCAAATGTGGTGTCCACTTTCCAAAGAGTAATGGACATTGCTTTTAAGGGGTACATCAATCAATTCATCTTAGTTTACCTAGATGATATTACTATTTTCTCCAAGTAGAGCATAGATCACATGAAACACCTAGAGAAAGTATTTGAAAGATGCAAGGAATTTGGTGTGTCCTTAATCCTAAGAAATGCAATTTTGTAGTTCCTAGGGGTAAGATTTTTGGGACATGTTGTTTCAAAATAAGGCATTGCCATTGATCCGGAAAGAATTGTAGCTATTGTGGCTCTTTCCTTGCTAGCTCACAAGAAGGCCTTATTAGTCATTCCTTGGAAAGATTAACTTTGTTAGGTGTTTCATTCCTAACTTCACGGGTTTAGTAAGACCCATTACCCTCATGCTCAAAAGGGATTTTATCTTCAAGTGGACCATGGAGAGGAAGGAAAGCTTTGAAAAGATAAAGCAAGAAATTTCTCAAGCCCCCACATTGATTAATCCAGATTATACCAAGGATTTCATTCTATATGTTTATGGGGCATGGAATCTATATTGTCATGGGTTTGACAGATGAATGATCAAGTAATGGATCATCCTGGGCATTTTTTCAGTCAAACACTAAAGGATTATGAATTCAAATATAACTACATTGAAAAACAGGTGTTTTCCATTATGAGAGCCTTGAAGAAATTCAAAAGTATGATTGTTGCTAGCCATGTAAAGGTTTTAGTATCACATTCCAACAGATATACTTCATCATGGGAGCAAAAATCAACGAAAATGAGTTGGATGGGTAAATAAGATCATGGAGTATGATGTGACCATTAAGGCCACAAAAATTAGTAAGAAAAGCACTTTGTGAGCAGTGGCTCTAGATGTTGTGGAATCTCAAGAGACCACCCTCATGAATGAAGTGCCTCAAATGATGAGATGTCGCATGATGTTGAATGACAAGTAAAATGAAAGGAATTTATTCAATGATCACAGTAGTTGGATCATTGATATGACTAAGTTCTTGTCTACTAGTGCATACCCTCTGGGTTTGAACAAAGAAAAGAGGAGACATTTGAGGTTGCAATCTATTCCTTATGCATTGATTAGTGGTGTATTGTTCAAAATGAACATTGATGGAGTGTTACTCAGTGCATTGATGATGAGAAATGTGACAAGGTCCTCACCAAGTTCATGATGGTTTCTCAGTAGACATTTCTTTGCTAGAGCTACAACCATGAAGATTATAAAAGCAAGATATTTTTGGCCTACATTGTTCGCGAATGCTCACAGGTGGGTTAGGAAGTGCAAGGAATGTACACTCTTCATTAGAAATAAAATATTGGCAGCCCTGCCACTTCATCCGATCTAAACAAATCATCCATTTGCAATGGGGTCTTGACTTCATTGGTATGATTAACCCTCCATCTAGTGTTGGTCACAAGTGGGTCCTCATAGCAACAAACTATTTCACTAGGTGGACTTAAGCCGCGCCATTAAAGGAAGTCATTGAATCAATCATCTTGAAATTTCTTGAAGAAATTTTTATAAGGTTTGTCATCCCTCAGACGATCATTTTTATAACGTAAAAGTATTTTTTGGGGTCTAAGATTTCTAATTGGGATTTGGGACTTGGGATTTATCTAAAAACTTCTTCCAATTATTATCCCAAGGTAATGGATTGGAATAATACTAAAAAATGATCGAATAATGAGGAGAGGACAATGGACATCAATCAAAGACATTGGCACACAAAGGTGAGAAATGCTCTTTGGGTGGAAAGGATGACAATGAAAAAATCAATTGGAACTTCTCCCTACAAACTGACATATGGTAAAGAAGCAAGAATGCCATTATCACTAGAGCTTTTCACTTGAATCGGCTCAACATCTAGAATTTGAATGTGCGGATCAAAGGGAAATCATAATGGCAGAGCTGGTAGGACTTGAGGAAAATAGAAATTCCACCATGATTAGGATGGAGTAACATCAGAAGTAAACCAAATAATGGTTTGATAGGAAAGCTAGAGATCAGACATTCAAGGTTTGAGATCTAGTTTTGAAATGGGACATGGATTGAGCTAAACCAGGAGACACTCCAAGTTTGATGTTATTTGGAGTGGACCATACATCATCATCGCTTTCAAGGTAGATAATTAATTTGAGTTGTCTTATCTTGATGGGAATGCACTTCAAATCCCAATCAATGGGATTCATCTCAAATTTTCTCATTAAGATATTTCATACATCTTGTATATAGTAGTTTAGGATTTCAATTCCTCTAAGTGATTTTAGCACATTGTATTGTTGGTAGTGTAGTTTTATTTCCCTAAGTGCTTTTCATAGTCTTGTTGCTTGAAGATATTCTTGTGCATAGTTTCATCATGATTTCAAGGTTCCGGTGAGGGAGAAATTTTTGGTTCAGATCAAGTTTTCAAATCATCAAGTTGTCTCCATGCCCAATGGATGTTATAGGCTACTGATCAAGCTCATCTAGTAGGCGAGATGCCCTCCATGAGTCACCAAAATTTTTATCCATTTTTGCACCCTTGAAAAAATTGAACAACTTGTAAAGTCACGAGAAGTCTAAGAATGTCGTGGAAGGCAGGAGCAAAAGCCAAAATTAAGGCTAGAATGTCATCAAAGTAAAAAGTCACATAACAAGGAAAAGAGTTACTGCAGATGTTGATCAAAGCCACACCACTTTGAGTGTTGTGGAATAAAGCAGAGATTATGGTGAAGCCGTAGAATGGAGGAAACAAAGCCGTGGAGGTCAAAATCCATGTAAAACTGAAACAGAAAATCCACGTATCAAAGGAAAACAACAGTTTTCCGTGGTGAGCTAAAATGGATAAGATTTTGAATCTGAAGGATCAGATCCTTGCAAATCATATATTTTGAATAAATCTTAGCCTCCTCTATGCGAAAGAAATCAGATCTCATGAATTAAATGGTGGTAGGTAAGTGAAGTGAAGGAAGATGTCTCCAACACGCAAAGGGTCTACTCCATATGACTCATCCACTAGGAATTAAATGCGTATGGGTACCATCCTTCTTCAACAAGGTAATGGCATGAGTAGGTGAATTTGCGAGAAAATCAAATCTTCTGAGAAAACTAAATGAAGTTGGTTGGCTGGGAAAAAGGGGAGTTTGAATTTCCCTCTCTTTTCTCTCCTTTCCTTCTTCTAATTTTCTATATATTGTAAATAGATGCCTAGTTTTAACGTTGGATACTTTGGGAATGAGTGGGCATTATTTTGTGTTGCATAAGCATTCTAAAGGTCGCATGCCTTGGGCTCGAGTTCTAAAAATGTTTTGCATCTTCCTCATGTATTGTGATGATTTGTGCATGATCTTTAAGCAATAAAATCTTTGGTTTTGTGGCTCATTTTGGCCTTAGCTATTATTTTATTGCACTCTCTTACCTCTCATTTATTCATAGGTGTGTTGTTTTAGAGCTTGTGTTTATTGTGCATCGTGGAAGTGGAACTCTGGATGTGATTTTGATCTGTGGCTTTTGTTTTGGCCCTCTTCATTATCATTTTCTTCCATTTTCTCTCTTGTTAAAGTATTCATCCCCTTATTTTTGGTGTTATCACCTTCTCTAGTTTAGGTTTATGTTTGATACATATCCTTATCACCCTGGTCCCTTGGAAAGTTAGACTAGAGTTAGATAGTTGCATTTCAATTCCTAGCAATAGTTTAACAATAGGAGAAGGTAGAGGAGGTCATCCTTCTCCGAGGTCTGTCTTAGTTTGAGTCTCACATCTTGGAGACAGTCCCATGTTGTCTCAAATCTGAATTGTTTATGATTTGGGAACGAGTGCATATTTGAGCTCCAATAGATGGCTTCATGTTGATTAGAAAATACTTGTTAGAGAACACACAAGGAGTTTGCACGTGAGAAAAGGCTGGGATTAAGGGCGCGGATGGATAGGAAGGACCTACGCGCGAAGGAAAATTCAATTTTCGGGACTTAGCCGATTTTGAGCATGACAACCTAATTTTAGAAAATGGCGTGCGAACACACCAACGATGCAAAGATGTGCTCACCATGCATTGTATATCTTTGGAGGATTAGATCGAAGTATTTTGCATAGAGACGAGCTAAGAATAGGATTGACACTTGATTAATTGTAAGACACCTATAAATAACACACTTGCAAGTGTGGCTATGCTATGAAACGACGCATGGCTATTAATAGCATGCGGCCTATTTTGGAATTGATAAGCGGTGAAGGGCAAGTCCCCACCCTATATATATATAATGTGAGGTACATAGTGGTAATATATATGAGTGTGATGGATGTATGAAGATATAGACATATACGCATATGATTGAATTACTATATCAGATCCATATGTGCATTGGTATCGTTTGACATTATTGTAAGGAGCTTCTGTGTTTATTAATAGATGGAAGATATTGGTTGAATCTAAGTGTCATTCCTGTGTGTAATCGAGTAGTGCATGTTATTGATTCAATCATGATTACTGTTTAAAGCTTGTTCTTTCATAGATGTAAAAGTAGCATACATTGTAGAATGATAGATTAGTTATGAATCTATGTGTTTCTTTCTTCATCACACTAACATCCTGTTACAACAACCCTAAAGAGGGCTTGGTACCTTTGCGCACTTCAGGTGAGCGCTCAGTCTAGGTTGCGTGATGTGCTAGTGCATCTAGGTAGTTATCTGGTAAATTCTAGTCTGCATCATCAGTTCTGTTGCCGGGACCTCTTTTTCAGTTGTTTTTAGGATGGTTCGTGATAAAGACCTACCGGTTAACTCTAGCAAGTATTGAGGAATGGATACATGATCTAGAGAAAGAATATGCACGGCGGTTCAACAGTGGATCTGAGTTTAATGCATGCACTTGGGTAGAATATAATCTATATGACATATTTTTCTCCATCTTTCCAGTAGAATTATACGAGTGGCTTACTACTTATGCATCTCAGTGGAATTGGAGGTATCGCGCACTTTTCTAGACGGAGGAATAATTTTAGGTCCTTTATGATGCTGATTTGATCTAGACTCAGCTCTAGATACGTAGTTTCATGGTGTACTAAACAATTATATTCTGGAATATTCAATTTCGATTTACTCTTGCTCGGAGGTAGCTGAATTCTAATTTTTACGGTATCCAAGAGGAACATATTTGCGAGGTATCCTGTTGGCGATCAAAATTTTGATGGTAACTTTGAACCTAGAGAGTAAACCGATGGCTAACTAAAATTCACCACACATGAGGGTAGGAACAAGTTTGGTGAAAGATGGCAGACCTAGTGACAGAGAGAGGTAGAGAGAGGGAAGGTGGCTTAAGTATAATGAGGCATGCGAGAGGGAGATAGAGAAGCAATGTTACGTTGCAAAAAGTATGGCGTTGAGGAGAGAGATGGCTCGTGAAGGATTTACATCTCACGTAGAAGACGTGGAGCCAGAGCATTAGGAACTCCCCCATCTTGGAAAACATGACAGAGATCCCCCTCGGCCTCACATAGAAGTGCGCCAGTAGAGACTACCTGGACATGGGCACGCATCTTAATCCACCTAGTGACCTAGCCCTTGTGCTTGGTTTTCCAGTATCTAGTACGACAAGTAACCAGAAATCTAATTTGGGAAGCAAGAGAGCAGGAGTAAGTCAGGGAGCAAGTACATCAATGGTAAGACAGATGACTTCAATGATATTTGGAGGAACATCCTTAGGCACATCATCCACACAAAATGTGAGTGCGCAAAATGTTGGATTCACCTCTAGAAGTGGAACTACCTCACAAACTGTAGGGGTTCAATATAGTACTATTGTCAAAGCATAGGGAGTACATCTATAGGTCATATTCCCGCTACAGGTGGAGGATCAGGAGGTATAGGTGGTTCTAGTTCCAGTGGATTTGGTGGTTCTGGAGGCAGAGGGAACATAGGAGGTTCTAGATCAGGTGGTCAAGGTCCGCAACAACCACATAATATTTATATGGAGATGTTTTGCATCTTCCGGAGTATAGAGGCATAGAGGATGTTATCGAACATGTGCATATGTGTGAAATATTGTGGTGCGCTAAAGGGATCATGGCTGCTGAGCGTAAGGCAAGTCAATTTGCTACTACATTACAAGGACGTGCACACAGCTGGTATAGGAAGTTTGACCCTGATCAAACTTACATGGATTATGTAACATTGAAAGATGCTTTCTTGAAAGAGTTCCATATCCCCAAGTTTAAGAAGAGTATTAGTGCACTCAAGGATATCAAGCAAGGCACTACTGAGAGTGTATGTGAGTATGATGCTCATTTTAAGACACTTCTATCTAAGTTATCTTATGATATTCATGCTATCCAGCATGCACAATGGTTCGTTGGAGGATTGATTACACCATTTAGAAGGGCGTTGTCACATAAGACATACACTGATCCGCACGAAGCACTGGAAGCAACTTTACATGTTGAGGTAGTTGGGAGCATTAAACTGACATTAGTCCATTCTTAGAGGCACAAATTGCAGTTATGGAAAAATAGTTAGAGAAGCTATTGGAAAATTCAGCTCATGAAACGCGCTCAGGAATTTGGTGTACAGATTGTGAAGTGGAAGGTCACACCAAGGATAGTTGCCCTCGTAGATCTGTACGCTCATTATTATTGGATTGTGAGATATGTCATTTGAATCATGATGTTAGTCACTTTGTCCTTTGTTACAGCACACGATAAGGAAGAATGTATCTTGCTTTTGCAATATTTGTAGGTCCACGACCCATGATATTGAGGATTTTCAGGTTGATTGGTCAGATCCAGGATGCTATAGACATTGGGGTACAACAAACAAGTGTAATAGATAATTCTAAGGGTAAGAATGAGCACCAAGATCGGGATCATAATCCAACACGCTATGACAAGAATGAGGGGCATTTTAAAGGAGGCCGTGGAAGGGGACATGGATATCATGGTGGATATGAAGGACGAGGTCGTGGTGGAGGAAGAGGTGAGTTCCCTCGTGGAACATGTTATACATGCAGATCTCCTGACCACTATAGGCGTGAATGTCCTCAAAATATTGCATGTTCTTTCTGTGGGAAGAACCATAGCTATGAAGATTGCCTGGACTTATATGAGCATCGAGGTAATCAACATAAGAAAGAAAACAAAGGCGCTGGGATGGTTACAATCCAACGTGCGGTAGAGGATCAGTGGATGCCTAAGATTATAGAAGGACTTGAGGCATTGATAGTAAAGATTACTACACGCGCTAAAGTGGCACGCACGAGAGAAGCATTGCACCAGAAGCCTACGATCACCAAGGAGGAGGTTTTGCATGTAAGGTACCCAGATCCTGCTCATCAGAAGGAGGTTTACTAGGATACCATGGAAGTACTAAGGAATCTTTAGGGTGAGATACAATACTTAAAGGAGCAGAAGAAAACATTAGAGACATTCCAAATAGATATTGATGATATGTGAGAAGTGTGCAAGAATGTTACGCCAGGAGAACATTATCCCACTATTAGGAAGTTGGTTAAAGGGGAACACTCTTCGTGCATAAGTCTTGAGACCGGACGACATATCCTGCATGTAAATCTTCCCCCTGATAGCATTGACTATGACAAGGAAATTACTCTGAATGTTGTTGTAGATGGGTGGTACATGTTGAGCAACATATTTATTGATACATGTATGAAAGTAAATGTTCTTACATTAGATACATGGGTGTAGATGGGAAGGCCTCTATTACATCCATCATCTAATGTGTTGTTTATGGAAAAACGGACTAAGGCTACTCCCATAGGAGTTTTGAAGGATGCATTTATAACCATACAAGGGGCCAAGTTCACTGGGGATTTTGAGGTATTAGCACTTGCAGAAGAAGATAATTTTGTAGCCTTGCTTGGACGCCCTTGGTGTTAAGCGAATAATGTTGACTTAAGATTAAATAAGGGGTATATCAGCTTTGAGAACAAGGAGAAAAGGGTTGTGATACCATTGACAGATGGGAAGTCTACACCATATGTTGAGCCTCTAAGTGAGGAGGACTTAAAACAAATTTATGTACGCACTATTCAGGACCCAGAGGTCAATGAGCCATCAAAAGAAGGCATCCTACAGTGGGAGGATTCTCATTCCATTAGTGATACTACGAGTATTGATTGTGACAATTGGGATCATGGTACATATGAATTAGTAGGGCGCGAAGTAAAAAGCGCGGTTGCGCGCAAGAATGGACTTTGTTCGTTCCGACATATAGGTAGCACAATACCTCGGTATACGAGGCGCGAAGATCTTCATGCATTTTTAAAATCCATGGAAACACATGGGACAGAACAAATTAAGTGAAGAGCTATGCTAGTATATACCTTGCACGGGACATCAACGTACTGGTGGGTAGTCCACAGAGATAATCTTATAGAATGGGAAGAGATTGGAATCACCCTATATATTAGGTTTGTAAGGAACACTGCACCTATGTAGATCTACACTTATCATGGTGATCAACTTGTTTGGTATCACATTCAATAGTGTGAGAGACTCTAGACAACAGGACATGAAGCATTACCACCTTCACTCTGGGTGCTTAGATTGTACTCTATGCTACAAGGATGCATACATTCTTGGTATGTATATGCAGAACTACATCGAGAGACCGGAAAGTAGAAATAATTAATCTGAGAGATGATCCAGGACCTTTGACTAATTTTCTTCTCAACCTTTAATAGAATAGGCATTAAAAATTATCAAGCGCTTAACAGTGGGAGGTAGTGCAAAAGAAGAAGAGCATATTCAGGAATTATTTGGTGAGACAAAGTCCGGAGCACATTTTGAGAAGGAAGAAGAAATGGCCTTCATACTACTTGAACACGCTTTCCTTGAGAAAGAGAAGGGAAAGATGGTTTACATAGTGAATGATGAGAAAATTGAGAACCTGGATATTGAACATTCACAAGGGGTGCGCGAGGTCTTGGACAATGTAGACAAGGATACGTGCACCTATCACGAACCCATGAAGACAAAGAAGGTGAATATAGGTTCGGAGGCTAAGCCTAAGGAGGCCATAATTGGAGACTACTGGTCAGACTTGGAGGTAGCAAAGATCATTGAGTTACTTAGGGATTATCAGGACTTATTCCCTTGAGGGTATCATGAACTTAAAGGCGTGCATAAATCACTTGGGGAAATGAAGATAAAGCTTAAAGATAGTGCACACCCAGTTAGAAAGAGGCCTTACAAAATGAATCCTAATTTGCATGAAAAGGTAAAAGAAGAAATTGATAAAATGTTGAAATCTGGAATTATCAAACCCCTTGATGAGTTAGAATGGGTTAGCCCAATGGTGATCAGTATCAAGAAGGATGGATGAATTAGAATATGTGTGGACTACAAGGAGTTGAATGCTGCATGTGTAATAGATCTAGTCCCTACACTATTCACTGAGGAAATACTAGTAGGGTGGCAGGGCACAAAATATATTCCTTCACAAATGGGTTTTCTGGGTATCATTAGGTTAGGATTGCTCAGGAGGATCAAGAAAAGATAACATTTACTACTGAATGGGGTAGTTTTGCCTATATTGTGATGCCTTTTGGATTGAAAAATGCACCTGTTGTATTCTCATGCATAGTTGTTCAGGCATTCAAATATTTTATTCACAACTTCTAACAAGTCTACCTAGATGATTGGACAATATATGGGCTTGTGAAATATTATTGTGACAATTTGTGCTTAGTGTTTGAATGGTGCAAACAGTTGAGTATCTCTTTAAACATCAAGAAGTGCATATTTTCCACACCATTTGGAATACTATTAGGACATATAATTTGCAAGGAATGTTTTCTCGTTGATCCAGCTAAGGTTGCAGTCATTTTAGGCCTAGAGGTGCCTACTAGTCAAAGCGAGGTGCATGGATTTTTAGGTCATACAAGATATTATAGAAAATTCATCAAAGGGTATGCCAAAATTTTTGCACCCTTGGAAGAGTTACTGAAGGGGAAAGGTACATTTTATTGGGGAGAACCACAATAGCGCATGTTTGAGATATTAAAAGAGAAACTTACTACCACCCATTCTACACTTTCCCTCATGGGATAAACCATTTCATGTGCATGTGGACGCCTCTGGCATGGCCATTGGCGCTATGTTAGCTCAGCCTAGAGAAGGTATTGTCAATCATCCAATTTGTTTTGCTAGTAGGAAGTTGACTCCTGTTGAATAAAATTATACAACTACAGAGCGCGAAGCTTTGTCCATGATCTATGCATTGCACAAGTTTTGATAGTACTTGTTAGCAACACCATTTGTGTTTTATACAAATCACATGGCATTGAAGTACTTGGTAAACAAGCCCATCTTACAGGGGCACATATGTAGATGGGTACTCTTATTTCAAGAGTTTGATTTCACTGTTGTGGTGAAGCCAGGGAAAAGCAATTATGGACTAGACCATTTATCTAGAATCAACTTAGGAGAGGAAGCACAAACAATTGAAGAAACCATGCCAAATGCACAACTATATAGGTTACAATGCTTGCCATCAGAATTAGAAGAAAATGCTATCTTTCTGTAGACTGGTATAGCATTAGAAGGAATGAAGGCATTAGAAAAGAAACAACTTACTATATGCGTGACATCGTTTATGTTAATTAGTGGTGACCTCTACAAGTTAGGCAGAGATGAAGTATTACGTCATTGTGTATTAGAGCATGAGCACAAGGATATTATGGAAGAAGCTCATGGTGGTATTGCAGGAGGCCATTATGTAGGTGATGTGACTACCCAGAAGATCCTACTTGCTGGATTATGGTGGGAGACATTGTATAAAGAATGTAAAGGATATTATAAGGCATGTGATCATTGTCAGCGCCTAAGAAAACCATGACAAAGAGATGAGATGCCTTTGATACTAATTACTAGTGGAGAACCATTTGAGAAATGGGTCATTGACTTTGTAGGACCTATTTCACCAGCCGCGCATAAGATTGGATCACGCTATATCATTACTTGCATAGATTATCTCACACGGTGGGAAGAAGCAGCACCTAAAAAGGACTGCATAATAGCTAAAACGATTAGGTTTCTATGGGAGAATGTTCTTACAAGATATGGATGTCCTTTAAGCTTGACAAGTGATAGGGGTACACACTTTTTGAATGAGACAATCAGGATCCTATTAGATGAGTTTATGGTTGCACACCGTAAAACTACACCCTACCATCCTCAGAAAATGGAACTATTGAGGCTTTCAACAAGATTTTGAGCCATACTTTGACAAAAAATTGTGATGTTGGAAGAAAGGATTGGGATGACAAAGTGTTAGCTATTCTTTGGGCATATAGAACAACTTACAAGAGATTGAACAAAGCCACACCATTTCAGCTAGTGTTTAGTGCAGAAGTTGTTCTCCCTATTGAATTTATGTTACCTTCTTTACAAATTGCGCATGCTAGAGGTCTATCTGATGAACATGCTTTAGAAGAGCATATCAAGAAGATGATTCAACTAGATGAGCAATGATCCATATCACGATGGAGTTAGAATAAGGAAAAGGCCAGGTAGAAGGCATGGCATGATAGAAACAAAAGGGATAAGGGATAAGAAGTTTGAGATTGGACAAATGGTACTTCTTTATGACTCTAAGTTCTTGCGCCATCCAGGAAAGCTCAAAGTGCATTGTTTGGGGCCGTATGTCACCACACACATACTTGAAACATGTGCTTTCGAGTTAGAAACACTTGATGGAACATGGCTACCCGGCCATTTACTTTAACGGGAGTAGGCTGAAGCCCTACTATAAATAAGACTTCTTGGTGTTTCTATTAAGGTAGTATTGCCATTTAGATTAGGTTTCCCTTCTGTATTTCCTTCATTGTTGCTATGCTTTGTCAATTTAGTTGTTGTTCTTGTGTAAAAGTGCTTGCGCGCATAAAGCTAATTACTATGTGAAGAATGTTTATGCGTAGAGGACTGCACATACCTTTAGTGTGGGGTGGTTGTAGTTATCCAAGTAAAAGACCATGGGAATTGAAAGGTGAAAGGAATAAGCTACTACGGGTGTGCTTTAAGTCAAAAGAAGATTGCTTCTCAAAAGTGACCAAGGATGGAGATGAATGAAAGGATAGTATAACATGAGGTAAGCGGAGGCCATGATAGCTATCGGAGAAGGTATAATGACAAAGTACTCGGGCAAAAGGGCGTGCATCAAGATAATTCTATGACTAGAGGGTAGGAAGGCGTCTTTAGAAGGTTATAGGCTGGGTGCGAAGATGTACCGCGTGGAATGAATGAATTTGGTAAGTAAATGAGAGGATACTTGGTAGGTGAAGGAGCAATAAATACATCAAAATTTGAAAACCCATGAAAAAAATTATATGAGGATGGGATGCGATTCATTTTTACCATTGTGATTAAGAGAATTTGAGGAAAAATTTAAGTGCGAAGAGCCAGTGATCGAGTTAAGGTGTGAAGGGAGTGAAACCAAGTGTGATAAATAGATTTGTGTGAAAAGAAGCTTGCGTCCCCAGTGGTGAAGGGTTTGAGTGAAGCAAGGAGGTAGAGAGGAGTTAGGGCAAAATTTTCCACCTAGGGCACGATTGAATCGCGCTAGGTTTGATTTGTAAGTTGTAGAGTTATAGAGGATATGATTGCGAGGTAAAAATGGCACCCAAGAAATTAGTTGTAGCGATGTGCAAAAGGAAAGAAGAAATGGATCTTTTAGAAGGAAGAATGATCAATGTCCAAAGTGTTGTGTTGGTTCTATAGAATGAAAAGGGAGAGATTGTGAGGGATGAGTTGGAATCCATCGCTGTGGACATCCCAAAAAAAAGTAGAACAAGCACTCACCGAATGACAAGTTTTGGAGGCCGAAATAAAGGAGCAAAGATATCTAGAATTGATCTTTGCAAAGTGATCTGAGAGGAGGTTGTCTCATAAAAATTCTTTATTTGTCTACATTCTTTCATTCTTATTCTTTCCATTATATTATTCTTTACTTGAATTTTGGAGGAATACCCATTGTCGGGATGACGATGAGATTAGTGTGGGGTAATGTTGATAAGATAATACTTGTTAGAGAACACACAAGGAGTCCGCATGAGAAAAAAGGTTGGGATTAAGGGTGCGGAAGGATAAGAAGGACCTACACATGGAAGGCAAATTCAACATTTAGGACTCAGCCGATTTTGAGCATGATGACCTATTTTTAGAAAAAGGTGTACAAAACACACCAAAGATGTAGAGACGTGCGTGCCATGCATTGTCTATCTTTAGGCGATTGGATTGAAGTTTTTGCATTAAGATGAGCTAAGAATAGGACTAACACTTCAATTAACCGTAAGAGGCCTATAGATGGCACACTTGCATGTGTGGCTATGCCTGTGAACGACGTGTGGCTATTAATAGCATGTGCCCTATTTCTGGAATAGATAAGCGGTGAAGGGAAAGTCCCCACCCTATATATATAATGTGAGGTACATAGTGGTAATATATATGAGTGTGATGGATGTATGAAGATATAGAGATATACGCATATGACTGAATTACTGTATCAGATCCATATGCGCATTGGTATCGTTTGACATTATTGTAAGGAGATTTTGTGTTTATTAATAGATGGAAGATATTGGCTGAATCTAAGTGTCATTCTTGTGTGTAATTGAGTAGTGCATGTTATTGATTCAATCATGATTATTGTTTAAAGCTTGTTCTTTCATAGATCTAAAAGTAGCATACATTGTAGAATGATATATTAGTTATGAATCTATATGTTTTTTTCCTTCATCACGCTAACATCCTACTACAACAACCTAAAGAGGACCTAGTACCTTTGCGCACTTGGTGGCGCTCGCCTAGGTTGAGTGATGTGTCAACACGTTTAGGGAGTTATCCGGTAAATTCTAGGTTGCATCACTTCATTACAAACCTGATCTTAAGTGAGGATGTGTTTGGGTCCCATGGAAGTGACTTCCAAATCATTTAATTTGTTTAACAAATATTGCATGGGGATCATTTTCGAGGATTAGGCATGAGGTAATTAACATGTGAGTGTGGATGAGAATGTGATTGATTTGATTGATGGTAATGGGGAGAAAGATGATTCTATTGTGGATGGGCTTGATGTGGGGGTTGATGAGGGGTATCTTGAGAAGATATCATTTGTAAATTAGGTTGTGATAAAGGGATGTTGGGAGACGTGTAGGGATGTTCAATATGTTATTATTTTGGATGAGAGGGGTTGATTGAGCCTGAGTAGGTATGTGTGTATAGGTTTGGGATGTCTAAGGTATTGAGAAAGGTATTGAAGTCAAGATAGGTTGATTAGATAAAATATGGGGGATGTTAAGATTCTGATGAGATTGTGATGAAGGAGGGGATGCGATGAGGATTGATTGATGGGATACACTTAACATGGGCCGTGAGGGTGATGGTTTGGAAGTGACTAGGTTGTGAAAGGTAGTCATAGGGTTGTTGGATGGGGTTGTTGTAGGGTTATATGATTGGCTGAAAGGTAGAGGTTCCACAGGGAACAAAAAGTGATCTAGATGACTCTGACAACATGTCAGAGCTAAGTGAAATTGAGTGAGACATGATAGGTTAATGAGATTGATAAGGATTAGGTCCTGCGTAGGGGATATTTTTAAATTTATTTGGATGAAAAGTTGTAGATGAAGCGATTGAAGATGATTGTAAAAATGATGCATAAGGGGTAAAATAATATGTTAATGTGGACGATTGATCCATATTAAGTGATAGTTAACTGAAAATGATACAAAAAAACCCTAAGAGAGCTAAAATTGTAATAAACAAGTCAAGCAGAAGGATTTTAATCATCTTTATTATAATTTAGATGTGGAGGAAGAGGCTCAGAGGGAACCTAATGATATGGTCATTCTAAGGCTGGTTTCAGGAATGTTTAAGGTTGGATTCCTCAATATACCCAAAGGTACGTGAGGCCCGAATCTATGTTGGTGCCGATTTTGGGCACTGATATTGAGGCGTACCTCCTCATTTCACATTCCCACAACAATAAGGGAGTTGGGTGTTTAGTCAAATACCGAAGCTTGTTTATACTCGGCGAATACCTGAGAGTTGGCTTCCCTACCAGTGATGAAATCCCAATAGTTTCACCGGGTAGGAATGTTTTAATGCAAGTTTGTGTTTGATGTGATTTGGTTGTGTGTGAGGGAGATTAAGTGAATGCAATCTATTAACCTCCTAATTAAACTATGTGATCAAGCAGGATGAAAAGTTTGTTTTTAAGCCCAAAGGAAGATTAATTTCAATGAGGACAACAAGCAAAAATGCAATGCTTTAAAAAAATAAGGGAAAGAAACACACCTCTAAAATGATTCCTTTAAAAAAAATAGATTTTTTAATTTTAATTTTTTAAGCAATGTAATAACGCAACAAGTAGAAAGCCCTCGAGTAGAAACCCAAAAGGGGTAGCGAGAAGACATAAAAAAACAAAAGAAAATGATGTTAGAGGTTGATTGAACAAGTAATCAGAAGCAATCACAGACATCGTCGACGATTGATATTAATTGTCTTTGGAATTCACCCCAATCGCTGGTGATTTGACTAGATCGTTGGCGAGTAGCACAAGAAAAAAACTATTTTTTTAATAAAATTGATATGAAGAAAGGTTCAAGTCCCATCGGTGTGCCAAAATGTACCGGAGAGTTTTTTCTTTCCAACTTTAACTTAATGAAGTGAAATAACAACAAACCGACCTTAGAAGACGATGGGTTTTACCGATACCCACGATGCTAGCTGATGTTGATCTTGATGGATGATTGATGTCGGTGGATTCAAATGTGTGCACAACTTGATTTCCAATAGGATAAGCTACCTGCAATGCACAGACACTTAGAAAAATATGGGATTAGATAGATATATGGCAGATTTCTTGGCAAAGGCCAGTCCCCGGAAGTCAATGGACTTCCTTTCAAGGATATCAATCCGCATTCAAAAAATCAATCTGATAATGATGAGGTAAAATGATAAACAGATGATATAATAAACAATGCAAAGGCAAAGGGACTGATGCGGTCCATGACTATATGATGGTCTAATGGTGATACCTGATCCAAAGGGAGTCTAGGAATCACAATATGGCTCAAAGGAGCAAGGATATAGATAGATATGTGCTCACAAAGGCAAGTTGAGTGATAGATTTGATTAAGATAACTAATAAAGTGTTATAGATGGCTCAAAGGAGCTTGATAGGGTTTGAAAGGCACCTGCAAAGGCATATTAGTAATAGGAGATGAGATATAGATGTCTAAAGGACGAGGTTTGGGCTTAAATGATCTAACATATAAGAATCACAAAAATTAGAGGAATCATCGATGATTGTTGTAGAAATGTATAAGTTGTTGATAAATGAAATAATGTCGATTTGAAGCTTGTTAATGATGAGTAAACGAGATAATAATGCAAAACAAAAAAGCACTTACCTTGTATAAGTCAATAAATGAAGACAAGAGGGTGATATTACCCGAGATTAAAATATTGTAGATGCAATAATAATGTCTAATGAAACTCCATATGTGTTCCACATTGAAGAGCTAAACATATATGAATTCCCAGAGTGATAGCTTAGAATCGAGAGGATTAGTGTAACATCCCGCTAATTAACCCTTTTATTTGGCATTTAAATTATTCAGATAAATACGAATAATGGAAAATGTATGTCTTTTGAATAATTAAATGCCACATATTATAAGTATTAAATGCATATTGATTATAATTGCGGAACTTCGTTGTCTGTTTCGGATTGCGTTGTTTTATAATTATTTCAGAATACGGAAGCTTGAATTTAAGTCTCAGCATATTACCACACCCATTGAGTTGTTAAGCAATGTTCGATTTAATATTATTTGACTTAAAAATTAAAAAAAAACACGGTGATTGAACACCATAAAGGCTTGAATATTCGATAGCTATTATGTGTTTTGGGATTTAATTTGGAAATGGTATGGAATACCATAATGTGGTCAAAATTTTAATGATTATTAATTTTCCACTTTAGTGGACAATCCTGCAGATGAGGGAGATCTAAACTATTTGTTGAATATTCTAATTATGATTAAAAGGGAATCATGATTATTGTGGAAGTCAATTTATAAAGGTATTAAGGATGTTTTGTTTCAAAATTTAATATGAGGGTGATGATATCCCCAAACTATGCATGGAAAATTTTAATTATTAACAAATCCACTCAAGTGGATATTCACATGGTAGGAGGAAAAAAAGGGAATTATTGTTTGAATATGCAATTTTTTCATTGGAAGTAAAATGCGGCTTAGGGTTTTTTTTTTTGGGATTTGTGGGAAAAGAAGGAAAAGAGATAGATTTGGGAGTTTTCTACTTGGCATTCGAATTGGTGAGAGCTCCAATTTTGGAGACCCTTTATCAAATTTTTCGTTGCATATAGTTATGGAATCAGTTTTGGGAAACTTGAAATGGTTGCATTTGGAGGCAAAACAAGCAAAAACAAACTGATTCCACAGGCAAGGGTGTTCTTCCTTGCTCCCCTTCATTTTGATTTTTGATTAAATGGGTCTCTCAGCCTCTCCATACTCGTTTTTGTTAGATTTATGCAAAAACGTGATGGATTTGTGTGAAAAACGATTGATTTGGGAAAGATAATAGATTGTTGGTAATGAAAATATCAATTTGGGTATTCGTTTTTGTTAGATTTATGTAAAAAACGTGATGGCTTGTGTGAAATTGATTTGGGCAAGATAATAGATCTCTATGTAATTCTTAACAAACAAAATGAAAATATCAATGTGGGTATTCGTTTTTGTTAGATTTATGCAAAAATGTGATGGCTTTGTGTGAAATCGATTTGGGAAAAATAATAGATTCTGGGTTTGTAATGAAAATATCAATTTTTGGAAAGGTTCCTTTTTGTTAGATTTATGCAAAAAAATGATGGTTTTGTGAGTAGTTAAAAACTGATTTGGGTAAAAATATATAGAGATTGAGTTGGTAATAAAAGTCAATTTGGGTATTTTCTCTATGTAATTCTTAGCAATGTTACAAATATATAGAGTTGATTTGGGTAATACAAGTCGATCTCGTATAGTATTAATGAAATTTTTAGCAAAAAAAAAAATAGTGTTTGCTAGAATATGTTGTGAGCTTTTTATCAAATTGATTTTTAGTAGTTTTTGTGCTCGACATAAAATGTAAGGAAAAATTTATGTGGGTTTGTGGTATGGCTTCAATTTTAATAGTTATGAAATAAGCATGCTGTAAAGGTAAAATTTATGTTGATAAAATCCGCTGGATATATAAATTTCCTTTACGTAGATAGATTTCATTTTCCTTTTTATATCCCGAGATTTTCCATCTCGGAGGGTTGGATCACTTGATCCATACCTTTTATTTTAATAATTTATTTCATTCGTGTGTATATATGATTTAATTTGAATTGTTGGAAAAATTTTAAAGTGAAAAACACAAGGGGAAACTCTAGCGAATTTTTCCAAAATCCATACTTAGCCATTTTTTGGGTGAAAATAGATATGTTTGACTTTTATGTTATGAGAAATTAAACCGAAATAGTGTTGATGCAAAAAAATATTATTTTTGTGATCCTTATATGTTATATTCTTTGATTGGAATGTTGTTTTGCTATTGCAGAGTGAATAAGTTAGTTTGTTAGACCAATATTAATTAAGAGTCAAAACTTAGAGGTGCAAGTAGGATAACTCTTTCCAATTCATTTGAACTAACACCTCTCAAACTACTGTGTCACAGGTTAAATATGGATGATTAGATCATTACACTCCGGTTTGTGGAAGTTGGTGTTGAATGAATGTTTTAGTATAGATCTTGGATCTAATTGTAATAGTACTAATAATAGATTATACTTTCCTTGGCAAGTTGTATCTTGTAAATGTACTACTGGATATATTTAATTGCCTTGGCAAATCATTCTTGTAATTTTCCTTAGTGGACGTAAGTTGTTAAGTATTAATAAAGTGAAGAATGGATTTGTACCAAATTCATGGTAGTGTTGTAAATGTATTATTTTTTCCATGAGTGGTTAGCAAACAAAATGATTGTTATGTCAAGATATGGAGACTTTCTATTAAATATTTTGTGCCTCTAATGATAATAGTTATGAACTAAAGATGGAGTTATTTATTAAGAAAGCTCTCTATAAATTTATAACATTTCGGTTATGATCTAATACAATATGATGGGATGACCTTGAGATGATTAAACAAATCCCTTCAAAGAATCTATGGTTATTAAAACCTACATTTCATGAATCAATCTAGATGAGCTAGGATACTAAGATGTGTTATAAGAAAGTGTATAAATCTACTTCCGTATCAAGATAAATTGGGTCAAAACATATGGTTCAAAAATGAGTTTAAAGGTTGTTTCTAAATGGTCTAATTTGCAAAAATATTATTCTTGTCTCTTAAGTAAGAATGCTAAATATGAGTAATTGTCTTGGTATTTTCCTAAATCTCATAATGGGAAGTAAACTTGAAGGTAATGTAATCAAGATATGAACTGAAATAGTGCATTCCATAACTACAAATTTATTGGGTCTATAATATATGCTAAGCGTACGAAGGTCTAATCAATTGAGGGAATTAGCCTCAAATAAGGAGCGATATTAATCTACTCTATACTTAATAATGGCTATGATATTTTCTATTAATAATTACGCCAAGATATAATAAATTTCCTCAATTGAGTTTTGGGAATCTTGAAAGGAAGGCTTTAATGCTCTTTATTTGTTAAAATTCTAGAAGGTATGAAAGGGGGCAATTACGAGGTGATAATAACTTCATGACATTATCTTTCTATTAAGTAGGTAATGGAATGCAAAGAACTATAATTCCTTAAGTTAATGGACTAAGATTAATGAATCTAGATAAGGTTTGATGAGATTTTTTTGTTTCTGTGAGGTGATGGGAAGACAAGTTTAGATGTTATGTGCACCTTATCCTTCTATTCTAAGTGTACATAATACAACTATAATTTTAAGTTAATGGAAAGTAATGTCTAGATAACTTGAGATGGGTATGGGATTTTAGTCTAATCATTCTAAGCGTGATTCCTCAAATTTGGCCAAGTGTAGGATTGCTAATCATGGAGTTTGTTAGGATGTGATGGAGCTTACTAGGTAGAAACTCTAGAGGACCAGGAGGATCACACATGTTCTCACTACCGTAGAGCGGTAAAACCAAACGAGGCTAAATAAGAACATTCTAACAAATGTTAAGGGTGATCATGGAGATCAGGGATATATTAACCCTTACAGTTGCATAAGGTTTATCACATTGTTATAGGATGGATTTATTAATTATGACATGTTGCATAAGCTAGCCTTAGCTAGTTATTTGATTTAATTATGTAGGGGAATGTTTGTTTGCTATTAATATAATAAGACTTGCTGCATTAATTAGCTTAACTAGCTACCTGAATTATATATGTAGAGGAAGGTCTATTGGATTAAAAAAATCCTTCTAAATTGAGTGTCAAATTTTAGGTTGTTACATTTTGGTATCAGAGCTAAAGGTTGCAGCTCTTGGACTTATTGGGTCCTTACGCTTAATAAATTTTGATTTTATGAACAAAATAAAATTGATGAGAGAAGGATATACCATGTATAACAAACCAGACCAAACTAAGCTTTGGGTTCGAGGTAAATAAGTTAGATAATACTTTAATAGTCCTTCATGACACACTAAACTAGAAGGATGCATGGAGCAACTGGTAAGTGTGAGCAAGATTAGCCAAGTCAAACAACTTGGGTTGAATGATGACAATCAATAGAGGGTTACTCGATTGATTGAACTATCTTTATGATAGATTTGGAACTTAAATCCAATATGGAATAAAATCCGCATGGGATAAATGAAGTAGATAGAGGAAGACTATTTGTTGTAATGGTGGTTACTTGAAAGGCCAATTAGGCTAGAATGAAATTTGCAATAAAATTCTAACTTTAAATAGTAGAAGAATACAAGAGCATTAGCTCTTCTTTATCTCTGACTTGTAGGAAAGAGATAATGGATGGGAAAAAGGAAAAAATGTGATTTGTCAGAGTAAAACCAACGGTTAAGCATGTCATAGTTTCTTGGAAGAAGGGAACAAGTTGTTCCTATCATAATGATAGATAAATTAATTAGAACTATCTGCTGCTAATTAAATATAATATTAATACAACTGAGTTCCTGGTAAGATGGGACTAATTGGAAACTGAAATAGAATTCAGATTTTTCAATGGAAAATAATAGGAAATTTGCATGAATCACAACTTTATGTCAGTTATCATGACATTATCATTGATTGAACTCATTGTGGAAAAAGGAGGATGTACTTAAGTTCAGGTAGGAACCTAAGATGTAGCAATTAAAACTTGGTTGTTTGTTTGAAAAACCAATGTCTTAATGATATAGGGGCATCAATTCTAGAATATACATAGGATGACAACATCTAATTCTTGATTGAATATAAAATTTGGCCTTTCTCAGGCACTTTAGGTGAGCTCTTGGAGCTAATAAACCTGAAAAGGGAATAAATGAGAATCAAATATGATAATACTTTAAGAAGTATTGAAAGAAGAAAATCTTTCTATAAGGTTGGTTTGCATATTTCTTAACTATATTGTAATTACATGTGATTGTTTTGATATCAGAATGTAATGGGAAGGGATTTAGAGATAAATCCAGGTATATGCATCCATATATGATATCCTTGCAGGTAAAATATGAACATGTGCATGATTCTTATGTGTCATAGGTTGTGCAACCTTGACTAGTTGTGACAAAGTAAGAATACTATGTTTTGAAATGGGAGCTTAGAAAAGTAAAGGATGTTTAATTTCACCAAAGTAACCATTGGTTTGTAGAAAAGTTAGTTATTAGAGTTTGGATTCGAATATAGGAGAGTTTTTGGGAAGCATGAGAGGAATATGAAAGAATTATCCACGTGAGAAAAAAAAATGTAGGGAGATACCATGTTTCATAAAAAGGAGGGATGATAGATGAGAGGAAATCAATCAAGAAAAGCAAGCTTTTGAAGAAGGAACTTTGTTCATTTTGTAAGAAACAGATTAAAATTTATTCCTTGTGATTATGTAATGTGTATGAAGCATTTTTTTAACTAATTCAATGGTTTAAGACCCCACCTAGAGTTTCTATGTAAGAAAGGTGTGCCAAAGTCAAAATCTGGACTGTATGGTATCTCTTGAGCTTTGTATGATTGTATTTTTCTATTTTGCACATGGTTAATAAGGATGAAAAATTGAGTTCATTCCTATAGGTGAATAATGTTGGCATATACATGTTTCTAAATTTTGGTGGCTTAATGTTGAGTGAAACTCTTTAAAATGCATTTTGTTTCTCTTATCGGTCTTTAGTAGGTACCCAAAAATCTGACTGATAAAACACAAATTTAAAGAGATGGGGAATGAGTTAGAACTTGAAATTTTGTATATATGTTCTTAGTGTTAGTATAGACCTTCCATAAAAATTTGGGGTCATAATACTAAGACCCAGAAAAGATATAGCAATCAGATTTCTCGCTGCCCTGTGACTGTCCCTATTTGGACAAATTTCTAAAAACTTCATAATTTGAGTTTTATCAAGTGGGTTCCTCTAAAATTGGAATTGTAGGGAATTTATACCCATAAGAATATGTTTGTAAATTTTTATCATTAAATTCATGTGGGAGAAATATATGGTCAATTTTCAATTTTTGCTTCTTGAGAAGGCTTTAGGCAGCTTTGAGTAGTTTGAAAGAAGTGAGTTATTCATTGTTTACAATCACTTTAAAATTTTATAATACATTTGAATGACATTTTAGGAATTATACTAAAGTTCAAAACTCAGAAAAGACCCCCAATAATCAATTTTGCATGTTTTAGGCCTATTTTAGGCTTGAGAAGTGGATCCTCGTGGTAGAGGTGAAAGGGCAAGTTTGTGTTGTTGTTGTTTTTGTTCTAACTATTGGATGTGATAGGTTACCTTAAAATTCCTTTTTGCATCACAAGAGCATCAGATCCTCCACACCATTGGCTCTTAGGAAGAAAGGTATATGGAAAGAGTCCGAGAGGCTCAAGGGAGCTGGATTGAAAAGCAACAAATCAGACCATTCGTATTAAATGATCCCTTAATATGAATTCTTCTTGATCTTTATGATTTGTGATTCTTTTAAACTACTTTAGATTCTCATGTCATTGTAGGGGTTTAATGGTATATTAAGCAGGAGAAAGGTTTCAGGACCTTTAGAGCAATAATGAAGGAGCAAAAGAAAAGCATACCTAACTCATGTCTAGCCTTGTAAAGGTTAATTTAAGACAATAAAAGTGAGTTACTAAGTTTTAAAGCCTTGTTAAGGTATTCTAGTTCCTTAGTTTAGTTGCATAAGATCTTGATGAAGACAAAATTTTATGATGATTGAGATGGCTGAGTAAGGAACCTAGGTAAAGAATGGAAGGGAGAGTATGAGTTTGGGCTTCTTTTGTGTTAGAGGACATTTGTATGACCCTAATAGCTTATTGACAGTTGCATTAAATATGTTGTAATTTCTAGAGAAAAGGACAAAACCATGGTGTATTTTGTAAAATCAACTGTAGATTAGGATATTACTAAAATAAACTCCAACAAATAAAAATTTGCACAAGGAAAAGAACATGAAAAATAAAAAAGGCCATTGTTTTCCTTGGATTGATTTTGGTATGTATAGTTTGATTTTGATTATCTGATGCATATATTAAATACTATTGCATGATATGATGAGTTGTAATGACAAATTTATGTCATATTTTTGGTTGTGTGATAGTTTTTGCTGATTGGAAAGTTGTTTCAGCCATGCTGTTACTTTTTTTAAAAAAAAAAAAGAGTTTGATTCTAGAATTTGGGATACTAAATGAAGGTTTATTTGGTAAAAATTTCAGCAACATTACTATTTCTGGTTATGTGAAAATAGTAATTAATTCATCAGGGATGATGAATCATTTTAGCGGGGAGGAATGTAACATCCCGCTAATTAACCCTTTTATTCGGTGTTTAAATTATTCAGATAAATACGAATGATGGAAAATGTATGTCTTTCGAATAATTAAATGCCGCATATTATAAGTATTAAATGCATATTGATTATAATTGTGGAACTTCATTGTCCGGTTTGGATTGCATTATTGTTATAATTATTTCACGAATACGAAAAATTTAAGTTAAGTACACCCATTGATTTGTTAAGAAATATTCGATTTAATATTATTTGGCTTCAAATTTTAAAAAAACACTCATGATTGAACACCATAAAGGCTTGAATATTCAATAGCTATTATGTGTTTTGGGATTTAATTTGGGAATGGTATGGAACACCATAATGTGGTCAAAATTTTAATGATTATTAATTATCCACTTTAGTGGACAATCCCACAGATGAGGGAGATCTAAACTATTTGTTGAATATTCTAATTATGATTAAAAGGGAATCATGATTATTGTGGAAGTCAATTTATAAAGGTATTAAGGATGTTTTGTTTCAAAATTTAATATGAGGGTGATGATATCCCCAAACTATGCATGGAAAGTTTTAATTATTAACAAATCCACTCAAGTGGATATTCACGTTGGTAGGAGGAAAAAAAGGAATTATTGTTTGAACATGTAATTTCTTCATTGGAAGTAAAATGTGGCTTAGGTTTTTTTGGGGATTTGTGGGAAAAGAAGGAAAAGAGATAGAATTGGGAGTTTTTACTTGGCATTCGAATTTGTGAGAGCTCCAGTTTTGGAGACCCTTTATCATATTTTTCGCTGCTATAGTTATGGAATCGGTTTTGGGAAAGCTGGAATGGTTGCATTTGGAGGCAAAACAAGCAAAAACAAATTGATTCTACAGAAAGAGTTTTCTTCCTTGCTCCCCTTTGTTTTGATTTTTGATTAAATGGGTCTCTCAACCTCTCCATATTCATTTTTGTTAGATTTATGTAAAAAAACGTGATGGCTTTGTGTGAAATTGATTTGGGCAAGATAATAGATTTGGTAATGAAAATATCAATTTGGGTATTCGTTTTTGTTAGATTTATGAAAAAACGTGATGGCTTTGTGTGAAATTGATTTGGGCAAGATAATGATTACCGGTAATGAAAATATCAATTTGGGTATTCGTTTTTGTTAGATTTATGCAAAAACGTGATGGCTTTGTGTGAAATCGATTTGGGTAAGATAATAGATTGCTGGTAATGAAAATATCAATTTGGGTATTCATTTTTGTTAGATTTATGCAAAAAAACGTGATGGCTTTGTGTGAAATTGATTTGGGTAAAAATATATAGAGCAGGCTGGTAATAAAAGTCGATTTGGGTATTTTCTCTATGTAATTCTTATCAAATAAATATATATAGTTGGTTGGTAATAAAAGTCAATCTGGTATGTACTCTGTGAAATTTTTAGCAAAAAAATATAGTGTTTGTTGGAATATGTTGTGAGCTTGTTTAGAAAATCGATTTTTGGTAATTTGTTGTGCTTTGGCATGAAATGCAAGGAAAAACTGATGTGGGTTTGTGATATGGCTTTGAATTTTTGAGTGAAAGGTAGCCCTCTATAAAAAACGTATGACTGCTCTTAAAAATTTGGTTTCTAGCTGAACCAGAATGGGTATGCTTTGTTATCTTTTAAGAAGTATGTTAAAAACTATAGTTGGGGTTTAAAATAAAAGAAAAGAAAATTATTATGTGATTGAGTTGTCATAATTTTTCATTTACAAAAGAAAATTTGTATGTTTAGATTGACATGGCTAGTAGGATGGAAAGTATCATGAAATTTTTCTAAAGGTTTCCTTCTATGGATCTATTTCCATAATTTTATAGCCTTGTATGTGATTCTTTTTATATAGAGAACCGCTACCCAAAATTTTGGGTGAATAAGATGTATTCTCTTTGTCTTTCCGTATAGTTATTTCAAAGGATGGAAAGTAAACTTGTGAATGTGTATATTTCTTGACAAAAAAAAATGTATCTCGGGTTGCCTTGTAATTGTTATTCATGTTGAGTGTTGAAACCTTGTGCTTCAACGGAATGTTGTTTCCTTGATTGTTGAACTACTGATGCTTGAAAATTTGGAAAGGAGTTGGGAAAGATTATTTTACTTTGGTTATAAATGTTTAAATTTAACTCAACTTGTTGAATGTGAAGTGAAAGAAAATGAAATACATGCTATAAGCCAACCAAGCTGGTAACTCTCTTGCAGGAACAAATAGTTATGAAATAAGCATGTTGCAAAGGTAAAATTTATGCTGATAAAATCAAATGGATATATAAATTTCCTTTATGTAGATAGATTTCATTTTCCTTTTTATATCCCGAGATTTTCCATCTCGGAGGGTTGGATCACTTGATCCATACCTTTATTTTAAGAATTTATTTCATTTATGTGTCTGTATGATTTAATTTGAATTGTTGGAAAAATTTTAAAGTGAAAAACACAAGGGGAAACTCTAGCGAAATTTTTCCAAAATCCATACTTAGCCATTTTTCGGGTGAAAATAGATATGTTTGACTTTTATGTTATGAGAAATTAAACCAAAATAGTGTTGATGCAAAACAAATTTTATTTATGTGATCCTTATATGTTAAATTCTTTGATTGGAATGTTGTTTTGCTACTATGGAGTGAATAAGTTAGTTTCTTAGACCAATATTAATTAAGAGTCAAAACTTAGAGGCACAAGTAGGATAACTCTTTCCAGTTCATTTGAACTGACACCTCTCAAACTACAGTGTCGTAGGTTAAATATGGATGATTGGATCATTTCACTCTGTCTTGTGGAAGTTGGCGTTGAATGAATGTTTTAGTATGGATCTTGGATCCAATTGTAATAATACTAATAGTAGATTATACTTGCCTTGGCAAGTTGTATCTTGTAAATGTACTAATGGATATATTTAATTGCATTGGCAAATCATTCTTGTAATTGTCCTTAGTGGACGTAAGTTTTTAAGTATTAATAAAGTGAAGAATGGATTTGTACCAAATTCATGGTAGCATTGTGAATGTATTATTTTTTCCATGAGTGGTTAGCAAACAAAATGATTGTTATGTCAAGATAAGGAGACTTTCTATTAAATATTTTGTGCCTCTAATGATAATAGTTATGAACTAAAAATGGAGTTATTTATTAAGAAAGCTCTCTATAAATTTATAACATTTCAGGTTATGATCTAATACAATATGATGGGATGACCTTGAGATGATTAAATGAATCCCTTCAAAGAATCTATGTTTATTAAACCTACATTTCATGAATCAATCTGGATGATCTAGGATACTAAGATGTGTTATAAGAAAATGTATAAATCTACTCCCGTATCAAGATAAATCGGGTCAAAACATATGGTTCAAAAATGAGTTTAAAGGTTGTTTATAAATGGTCTAACTTATAAAAATATTATTCTTGTATCTTAAGTAAGAATGCTAAATATGAGTAATTGTCTTGGTATTTTCCTAAATTTCATAACGGGAAGTAATCTTGAAGGTAATGTAATTAAGATATGAAATGAAATATTGCATTCCATAACTAAAAATTTATTGGGTCTATAATATATGCTAAGGGTATGAAGGTCTAATCAAGCTAGGGAATTAGCCTCAAACAAGGAGTGATATTAATCTAGTCTATACTTAATAATGGCTATGATCTTTTCTATTAATAATCACACCAAGATATAAATTTGCCTCAATTGAGTTTTGGGAATCCTGACTAAGGTTTTAATACTCTTTATTTGTCTAAATACTAAAAGGTATGAAAGGGGCAACGAGGTGATAATCACTTCATGACCTTATCCTTCTATTCTAGGTAATTGAATGCATGAACTATAATTCATTAAGTTAATGGACTAAGATTAATGAATCTAGATAACTATGATGAGACGTTTGTGAGGTGATGGGAAGACAAGTTTAGATGTTATGTGCAAGTGTCTATTCTAAGCATACATAGTACAACTAAAAACTTTGGCCAAAGTAATGTGCTTGTTGGGTACATTGTCTAATCACCGTGATTCCTCAAATCCCAAAGTGTAGGATGTCGGATGGAGTTTACTAAGTGAAACTCTAGGTAGACACTGGAGGATCAGTCACATGTTCTACTACCGTAGAGCGGTAAAACCAAGCGAGGCTAAATAAGAACATTATAATGAATGTTAATGGTGATAGTGGAGATTAGGGATTTATTAACCCTTACAACTGCAAAAGTTTTGTCACATTTTTATAGGATGAATTTATTAATTATGACATGTTACGTAAGCTAGCCTTAGCTAGTTATTTGATTTAAATATATAGGGGAATGTCTATTTGTTGTTAAGATAATAAGACTTCCTACATTAATTATCTTAACTAACTACCTAAATTATATATGCAAATGAAGATCTACCGGATTAAAAAAAAATCCTTCTAAATTGAGTGTCAAATTTTAGGTTGTTACAATTGGATTGGGTCAAAGATTGGAGTGATGCTTTGATACTCCAAACAAATCTTGTCGGATTCTATTGAATTTTTATATGTATTGGATTTTTCCAAAGAAAAGTTATATTGTGAAAGGATAATTGATTGCCAAGAGCATAGATATAAACCACGGGCAAGAAAATTGATTAGCAAAAGATGATATGGAATGATTGTGAGGAGCATCATCAAATGGCAAAATTTTTAACTTTGCTACCAGTTGCTGAAAGTTGGTCAAACATTTTCTTAACATTCATATTTTAACAATTTTATACCATTTTCTATTTTTGGAAAAAAAAGTATAATTTTTGGAGTTTGGAACAATTTTATATTGTTTATTTTTATTTTTCAAAACACATTTGAATGTTTTTGTAGTTTTGTGAAACATATTTGAATGTTTTTATTTTTAACTCGGTAAAAGGGGTTGCACATCTTGAACACAAGTACAAAAAATTGTAAGTATCATCTACAACTGTTGAAGTCAAGAGAGTGAGTACAATCCAAGGGGGAGCTTGCAAGTAAGTTTGAGTGCATTGTTGCTGATTGTTTTCATGTCAAGATGTTTTAGTAGCCTTTTTCTTAGATGTCAAAGGGGAGAGTGTCTTGAAGGTGTTTATATGTTTGGTTTCCATCAATGTTTCTGAAAATGGTTGTCATCAATGACAAAGGGGGATTATTGGACAATGTGCCATTGTTGTTGTCATTAATGTCAAGTGGCATTGATGTCAAAGGGAGTATTGGAGTGTATGATGTTGTCACTAAGGTTCATTGATGACAAATAAGGTGAATTGCGTTAAGGTTGATTGGAAACATCCTAGGTTGTGGTCATGAAGTGTTGTTGTAATGAAGAAGCATGGTATCTTGGTGCATATAACATGGTTTAGGGTATGGATCTAGAAAGAAGGTGTTTTGTACGAGCTCTAAAGGATGTATGAAAGTATTTATGATGTTTATCATGTTCAAGAAGATGTGTCAGAGGTGTTAATGAGTCTGTAAGATGGAGAATATGTTAGTTTACTTGAGACTTGTGGTGAAACAAGCCATTCTAGGCCTAGTCCTAGACCTAGTGCTTAGCAAATGATATGGTAACATACGATATGGGCTAGAGAAGATATATATGAGCATGTGAAATGTGTTGTGACATTGCATATCATGTTTAAAAGGTGTATAAGGGCATAGTTCAGGTGTTTAGTGCATGTTCAAGGTCTTATTGAAGCAAGTGCAAGAAGAAAAGGTTAGAATGCATGGGGAAACCATGGTGTATGGTGATTTTCAGAAGTAACTAATCATGAATGAGCATTAGAGATCATAAAGGAGGTCATCCCAAATGTTTATGCCAAGTTTTAGGTTAGGAAATTGAAGGAAAAGCTTGAAAAGTTGTTTTGAGTTCTATTGAGCTCTCAAAACAGTCATTCCCAACTCAAAGGTCAAGTTTGAAGTGCTCACTCACTTGTGAAATATTTGCATGGGGACCTAAATGTTGCAGCATGAATTCAAAATTATTTTGTATTTCGAATGAGGTAAAATGATGCCCTATCATTTATGAATGATTGTTAAGAAGCCAAGTAGGTATAAACCTTCCTTAAAACCCTAGTTTCAAAGAGATATACAAAATATGATGGGTATGGCCATGAAATTACTTGGGAAGGAAAATGTGAAGATTCGGGCTTGTAGATAATTAATCGATTTCATTTTGGTGGTGGTGACATGCTCTAGGAGTGATGGTAAGCTACAAAAAACCCTTATTTTGTGAAGATTCCCAGTTATAAGCATGCATCACAATGAAAGACCAGATGTGGGAGATATATTGGGATGTGTGATAAATGATCATGAAAATATTTGGAAAATTTTAGTGCAAGAATTTTTGTGAAACGGTCTTTGAAGTTGACCTATTGCTAATGGGTTAAAGGGTCAAAGCCAATCATGGTGGTATGAGAATGTTTGTAATGTTTTGTAAGGTGTTGTAGTGATGTATGAGCTTGAATAATTGGTAGAGGTCTATCACTACATCTTTGATCCCTTGGTATGATCAGATGAGGTGTTTCTATGATAGAGCACTAATGGTCTAATCATCACAATTAGGTTGTCAACAAGGTAATAGAAATAAGCATGAAAAGTTGAAGTTCTTCATGTGACATATGCTTGTGTGAATGTCCTGAGCATGTTGGTAGGGATTTAATTGAAGTGTTCTAGGTGATTATAGTGTTTGGAAGTGAATTTTGAGGTGTTGGATATCGTATAGCTCATGACTAGCTCTTGAGACCTAGAACCGTGTTTGAGTAGTTTCAAAGATGGAGGTGTTTTGGGGTCTTGTGCCATAATTTGAATGTTTCCATGAGTTTTGTGAGTTAGCTAAGGTTGAGAGATTTATGTTGATGTGCTAATTGTTTTGTGAATAGGTGATTTTATGTGTGAATTTTTTCTCTTTTGAGGATTGGTTTTTAGGTTCTCGAAGACCTATTTGATGATGCTTTCTTATTGGAGTGTTACACATTGAATTTGGAGGTTGCAAAGGTTCTTGTGCATGTAAATTATGTTGAGTATATGTTTCTAAATTTTCTAGAGTTTTTGGAATCATGGTGAAGTTGATGTACACCCTTGAAGCCCAAGGAGTGTCGTTGGAGTGAAGACCTTGTTTTAGGCCTAATTGAGATGCATTGTATTGTTTAGGTCTATCCAACCTAAAGGGTCGTGTAATACCATTTGAAATGGTTATAATGATTATTTGTGTTGATTATGACCAACATTGCATGGTCACATGGTCCTTTTTGGCCTGTGAGGTTTGTGAGATGAATCATGTATATAAAGCATAATGTATTTGCTCATTTGAGCTAGTGGAGTGAATGGAGAAGTGAGAAAGCTAGAGAGAAGAGTGTGAAGAGGTGAGAGGGATCTAGAGTAGAGAAAATAAGAGGATGAGAAGATGAGAAGGGAAGAGGAGAAGAAGCTACAAGGTCACTTGACCTAATTAGCACTATATGGTGCATTTATGAGCGAAGAAGGAGATATAGTTGTTTGAGAAATTTTTAAGTGAAGAGTAGATGAAAAAGTGATCACAATCAGTTGTTGTAACAACAAGGTCATCAAGTGATCTTAATATTCAAGTTCTTTAAGTGGGTTTTTTCTCATTTTGGGTAGTTGTAGCCTCCTTGTAGGGTTGGTAACCTAATAAACTAGGGGTTGGTGCTCCTTGTGGGTTTGGTGCCTCACTAAAGAAATATTCACATAAGTACTTTGTGTTTAGTAATATATGCAGAGCTTCAGTTGGTTTTCTTCCCCTTAAGGGTTTCCCACTTTCTATCTTTTGTTCATGTGTTCTCTCTTTCTTCATGTTCTTATGGATGGTTGTTTCACACTTAATAAGCTCACATTGGCTAGTGAATGTTGAATGGATGTTTTTATTGATGTATGAAAGCTAAGATAAATGAAGTAAAAGTTTCACTCACTCCCACTCTCATTCATTGTCCTTCCAACACTTATACACCACAATATTATTATTAGACGAAAACTAAGCTTATATTCTAGCGATATGGGTGGAGTAGGTTTATGTGGGTGGATATTTCCAACATATACCAAATACGCTATGTTTCCCTATATTTTCATCCAAAGAATAATATTGGCTCAACATACAAGTACTTGAAATAATTTGTCTCAATGAGATCCAAGTACCATAGTTCTTGATCAATGTTAGTGTTTGGAAATGGATAGAAGATGGATTAAATCATCCAAGGGAATTGTATACTTCTTTCAAGATGGTATTGTCTAGATATGGTCATTTGTATGAGGGAATAAAAATAAATCGGATCGGGATATACCCGAGGATGAAGAGATAACTCAAATCTTAAAGTTGGTATGGAATTCTTGATCAATGTTAGTGTCCTGGAAATGGATAGAAGATGGATTAGATCACCCAAGGGAACTATATACTTCTTTCAAGATGGTCTTATTTGGATATGGTAATTTTATTGAGGGACTAAAAATAAATTGGATGAGGATATACCCGAGGATGAAGAGATAACTCAAATCTTAAGGTTAGTATGGAATTATCTTGGGTAACAAATTGTGATTGAGTTATTTGTGTGTAAGCAAGAATTCTCGTGCATCTATGCTCAAAATTGTTCAATGAAGAGGGTAGATGGAATGGTGGAGTGAAATAAATCACATCTAAAATTTGATTTAATGTCATCTTATATGTTCTCTCACTCAAGTGGAGCAGAATGCATGGGAATTTCCCTACCATTCCTAGAATTACTTGGATTATATGTGCCATGCAAAACGCTTTTAAAGGGTTGAATTACAATTACATTATCTAAATCATAAGCTAAGCATTTTTTTGTACCTTGAATGGGATCTGTTGGGGTGTTTTAGCTTGAGTTGGAGTTATGAAAGTATTTATTTGAATTGTTTTTGGAAATTGACGTTTGTTGGTTTATTCGTGAATTTGGTTGTTAAGAATGTGTGTGTTGATTTCCATGATAGGAAAAAAAAATTGTTGTGTGTTTTCAAATGTTTATTGAATACAAATTTGAAATATAAATCTTACTACAATTTGTCTAAATGAAACTAATTCTTTTAGATCGTATACATGTATGCAAAGAAATTTAGAAAGGAAGCACATATCTAACTACAAATGTAAGTTTATTTTCAAATTTTTGAATATTTGCATAAGTACAAAATATTTTTGCACTTTAATAAGAATGGAATCAAAAATTTAAATCCTAATTGTAGAGTATCTAAATTACCTTTTCTTACGTCAATCATATTTAAAACATATCCAAATCTACTTTAAATGCAAGTGCAAAGGAATAATTTTCCCTAAAAATTTAATTTGAATGCAAACTATGAATGATTTTTTTAAAAATTATTTTGAAATGTTTTTAAATTTATTTAAAGAAAAGGATAAATGATTAAATATCTAAAGATGAGATCTATCCTCAAGTTTAAGAGTAGTTAAAGAGTATAGGAAAGCAATCAATAAAACAAACTTAAACTAAATCTAATCTACTTCTCGGGGAAAATTTTAGTGGTGAATTTTTGTAAACTCGCGAATATTAGGGGTTTTAGAAATTGGAAATTATGAATTTTTAGTAGTCACTCACGCCCAGCTTTTACTAAAATTTTGGCCGACAAGTCATTTGTATGGGTTAATTCACCTACTATTTACACTTTAAAATGAACTTATGCATGTATTTCACCAACATTTCTAATCAAACTGCGCTCATATTCGTCAAGGTATAATACATAGCCCCGAGGGTTGTAAGGAGGGTACCCCCTTATGGGGTCCTGGGAGTTGTCCCCCGATGGGGGTCCGGGCCGCGCGCCCGATGGGGGTTTGAGGGCAGTGCCCCCGAAAGTCACATTTTATATGTTTGTTTCTAGGGGAGACGACCGTTTATTTCTAAAGAGACGTCCAGCTAAGAGACGTCCATGCATAGAGATACATGTCTATACATGGATGAGATGGAAATAAAAAGATGAGCATCCAACACTTCACCATCCAACTTAGTTCATCTGATTCTACATAGACGACCATCTAACTCAGGTCGTCTAATGCTACATGATGGTCGTCCAAAACCCAATTTGTCCAATTCTATATGGATGACCATCCAAATCGTGTCGTTTGATTCTACATGATGGTCATCCAACCGATGACATCTCGATTCTACAGAGATGGTTATCTAACCCAGCCGTCGATTCCACATGGCGACGGTCGTCCAACTCAGGCTGTCTGATTCTATATAGATGGTCGTCCAACCCAGGTCGTCTGTGATTAACAAAAATAATACCTAAATGGCGGTATAGGGTTATAAATGGTAATATAATTAGGAGGACTAAAAATGTTGTAAATAAGTATGCTAAAATAATGTAAAGTGATTGCACAATTAAATCTAATGGAAATAAACCCTAATATGCAAGATAAGAGTAAGAAAAGAACTCATTTGATTCAAGAGACTGTTGCATTTGTCGCATGTCTAAAAATGAAATTTGGAAGTGCAAACGATCACTCGGGAACCTGCGAAGACTACATCTAGACGATTTGAACTGATCGGGGCACTTGAGATTCCCGGTCAGCAATCTTGGTGCTCTAATCTCTATAAATGTTTAGAAATTGAATCGATATGGTATGGTCGAACTTGGTTCGAACCCTTCATGTCCTGTCGCACGATTCGTTGGATGAGTTGTATGATGACTTGAAATACAAAAGGAAGTATCAAAGCCTAGAAAAATAAAGATGCAAATGAATGGGTTAGACTAACCTCGTTTTCCAAACTAGTGGTCTTATCGTTGAGTGTTGCACTCACATTTCAGACCCGATGTAGTTCTGGTGAGTGTGTGCATGTCGTGCCCTAGGTGTTCTCGTGTCAATTGCACTTTGTGAAGTAACGAGCAATAGTAACTATAGAAAATGTAAGTGTATATGTGAATGGAATAAATATAATCCCCCCTATGCAGTGTGTGTGTGATGATATGTATGTCACTATGTGGATGTAAGTGATGCAATGGATGTAACTCTAGATGGAGTGATAGTAGTATGTGACATTAGACCTAGGACCATTATGGTCTTATAAATTTATATTTATAGGGCTCTCAAGCTTAATTTTGTAATTAATCTTGATAAGGCCGACTGGGAAAAGGATAAGGATGAAAAATGGCTAGAAAGGCCCCAAAAAGAAGTGGAAAAGGATGTGCATAGATCGGGGGCACCCATAGGGGACCAAGGCGCCCGGGCACCTTGATTTGGGCTAGAATGATGAGGCAATTGTGAAATGGAAGGATAAGTGCTAGAAAATATGTGGGAATGAAAAAATAAAATATAAAAATAAATATGACCAAAAGGTGGGATTAATTAGTACTTTATTCACTTGAGAACCTTCTAAATAGTAGTATAAGACCGGCTAAATAATGTCTAAAGTGCATAATTTTGTGTCTACATTTTCCCCACTTTATGTTGGTGAGTGGAACGCTCAGTAACATAAAGTAGATAGAGATGCGTACTTAATATCCATGTAGAGTGTAGAATAAGACATGCCGATGGACTAGACTCAAGCGTGGAATGATAAAATGAAAAAAAATGTGGAGTGTGGATTCTAAAGATGAAAAATGCACATAAAAAGTGATGAGAGTGAACCTAGGGTGGAACACGTGTGTAGTTGTTGTGTGTGTAGTGTACCTACATGGTTAGTAAAGGAAAATGCATGTAGTGGTGTGTGTCATTTTCGTTGTCATTTTCATTGTTGTTGTTGTTGTTTTGCCCCCAATTTGACTATGTGTTTCTCATACGATCGGACGTGCAAGGAGAAAATGATCAAGTAGTCAAATATGTATGTATGTAAAAATGCTGCATAAAATACACATGTATATAGAAATGTGTAAAGTATGAAAATGTAAAATATGCTAGAAAAAAGTGTAAATGGAACATGTGCACTGATCCATGTCGATGAAAAAAGTGTAGAAGGATATCTTGTAATATTGTCGAGAGTTTTTTGGGTGATCTCACGCCACCCTGGCTGAAGAAGTATAGGGAGGAAATGCATTTTCCTCCAACTTTAACCGCTTCTACTAAAATGTGTGAAGAGATCTTTGTACTATCCTAGTTTTTTGGGTGATCCGACACCACTGGATGGAGAAGTGTAGAGAGGCACACCCATGTAACCCCCAGCCTGTAACTACTCTGCAGAATTTCGAAGGACACCATGTCCTATTAAGGCCACTATGTATGGAGTTCATAGAATGGTCTGAACTCACTCACTGTGTGTGAACTAGTGTAAATACGTTGTGTTAGTAGAAAACCCTCAATGATGCCCCCTCTTTTGGGGTGCATGCGATGACCCTGAAAGGAGAATGTGGCCCCAAAAGAGGACCAACACACTCTAACCTATATAACTCTACCTTGTAGGGGAAAGGGAAACACTTGGTAGATACCAAGGTGCACACAAAAAAGGGATGGCTAGCCAAAACAAGTGTTAGTTTGAAAACACATGCATGCAATAAGACAAATGTAAAATACACAAACAATGTAGAAACTACCAAACAAAGTAGTGTAAACATGCAAGAAAATAAGTAGATCGCACAAAGTGGGTTTCAAACATGGGACATCACTCACGATGTCACAAGACACAAGGCCATCATGGCTGCAAAAACATACAAGTGTGCACACAAGCAAAGGGAAAAGCCCACATATAATGGCAAACAAAGCAGATAAGTAGAAACAAATAAGTAGTCATGGAAACATGTAATCCTGTAAAAAAATAAGTGTTACACATGGAACACCCATTAGCATGTTAGAATGATAACCAATATGTCAAAGTGTGTATGAGAAAGTAGTATAAGATGCTAAGTATAAAATGAAACAATAACACCTAGATAAGATGAATGTGGATGCCCCAACGACCAATATAGGAAGGGTAGAAGGTGAGCATCCATGTCATGTGTAGATTCATGTATCTATGATCACACTAAACAAAGGCATGAACGCACATGTGTGTATGATAATGACATATAATAAAGAAATCTAACATGTGTAGTAAAGTGATCATGTAAAACACTAGTAAGTAAGAGTAAATGCATCCAAGATAATGCAATATGTTGTGGATGGATGGAATGGAATGCAAGATGGAATGATAGGAGAAATGTGCCCCCAGTGGATGGAAGTGTATGTAAGTGAGGCTCATTTTTTTCCCCCTCGCAGTCAAGAATGAACCATAAATGAGAGTGCGTCATCAAGAAATGGTCAAGTAGTGTTGGTTGTATCTAGCACGTTGTGATGATTGTGTGTGTAATGGGTGATGAAATGCGACATGTGGAGAGATGTGTGTGAACCCTATAGCCAAAGCATATATCATGACTTGTTGAATGAAAGAGTGATGATTTATCCCTAAGTGTATATCACTATAGGATGAGTGTATGAGGATGCAACATATGGAAAGATGTGTGTGGACCCTATAGCCTAAGCGTATACCACAACTTGTTGAATGGAAGAGTGATGATTTAGCCCTAAGCATATATCACTATAGAATGAGTGGATGGTGAGGAGATAGATGGAAAGATATGTGTGGAACCTATAGGCCTAAGAATATACCATGACTTGTAGAATGTGTAAGTGATGATTTAATCCTAAGCATATATCACTATGAAATGAAAAGGTGAAAAATGGGTGACTATTTAGCCTAAAGCATATGTCACTATGGGATGGATAAAAAGGGAGTGGTGATGTACCCTAAGGTGTATGCCACTATAAGAATGATAAAATGGGGGTGGTGATTTATCCTAAAGTGTATACCACTATAAGATGATAAAAAGGGTGACAATTTAACCTAAGGTGTATGTCACTAACACGAGAAATGTTGGATGAGAAAAATGTCACATTGGTGAATATAAGGTTTATTTGATTGGTAAACCCTCGTCAGTTGAGTATGGATTGAGGAACTAAAGTGTGTCATAGGGTGATGAGTGCAATGCATAGAAGACAACGTAGTATAAACAACCAAGTGATGAATATGTGATGTAAATGTGTAGTATAGGCAATGCAATATAGGATGTGTAATGTATATATGATATGTAATGTATATAGAAATGGAATATGCAATAATGAGAAGTAGAACTAGATCCATGTGTAATGGAATCTAGTGTAGCGTGTAGAATATATAGGATGTATGAAATGTGTTATGGGGATTATGTATTTTAGGAAATGTAGGTTGTGGAAATGATGTGAGGTGTGGTGGTAGTTGTAGATAGAATATGTAGTGATGATATGTAAAGCTAGAACCATATATAATGTGACCTAGCGTAAATATAGGATGTAAGAATGGATGCAAAACTAGATGTAGATGATATGACAACTAGTGTAGTATGTATAAGATAGATGATGTATAAATGAATAATAGATGAGGGATGTATAAGATAATGTAAGATGTAGGCTATGTATAGAAATGATGATAGAATGTAAATGTGTAGAACCTAGAGTGTAAAACCTATAGTGTAGTGTGTGGGGTTTAGTGTAATGGTAATCCCTCAACAATCCAGTGTGAACCAAGCACAAGAGTGCGTCATCGGGTAACGAGGGTGCTAGGATGTGTAAGAAGTGTATGTATATGCGAAGAGATGAATAAGAGATAATATAAAGAGTAGGGATGTAGACTATGCTAAATATGAGGAAGGGGGAGGATAGTGTAGTGGTTATGCCCCCAAGTGGTAATGAAGGAGAAATCACCCTATAAGGTCAAGGGACGAAGGTCCATCGACCGCCGGTGCTGGGATGATGAAAGGAGGGTGATGCTTGAGTAATGGTGGTATGGTAGAAAAATGTTGTGTGGGGAATGAAGCCGATATGCATGTGATGGGTGTACATAAGATGAATGTCATGGCGTAGTAAAATGTGTGGGCGATGGAGATCGAGGAGGTGTCATGCATAAGGGAGAAGATGATCCATGTGGAATAAAATGAGGTGGTGATCGGCGGTGAGATGCGGTAGTGGTCTTAGGAAGAGGCCTATGTTGATGTGGGACTAATGGAATGGAGTGGGCGTAGTAGGGCCAATCGAGGTGATGAAATAGGAATAGGATGCATGTAGGTGAAATGTCAAGAGGAGTTGTGTAGTAAGAGGGAGGAGATGCACAGCAATCAGACTAGAAGGAAACAATAATGGAGGTAAAGGAGGAATGTTGTTTAATGGAAATAACTTGATTGTCATACAAAAATTTAAGGCATAAATGGTTCATAGAAATAATAGCTTGGGATTTATGAATCCAATTGAGGCCAAGAAGTAAGTCACATCCTTTGATAGTTTGACTTACAAGGACAAGGGATGAGAAGAGTGAGAGGACCAACTGTGATATGTAACTTAACAACACCATAGGGTCTTTTGAATGGGTAGTCAGATTCATGATGGAGGGTAACCCAATAGATCGTAAGAAGGACAAAGAACATGCGCTAATGGGGGAAGAGGGATCAACCTTAGTGTTGTTGATAAAGGTTGAGCCTATAGATGCCTGTATATGTAAATGGTCGAGATACGAACGTAGCATGGTAGTCAACATTGGAGAAGGAGATAATTGGTGCTGAAGCGGCAGTGTGAGCAATAAGAAAGTTGAGAGGTCCAGGGGAGAAGACAATGTATGGAAGACATATATAGTTAGAAGATGAATCGACTTGCTTTAGTATCATGTTTGGGTAACGGGTTGTTAAATATTTGGAGTTTGTGGTTATCATTGGTAGGGACGAATGTGGGGGATTCTTGAGAGCTCAAGATGGCCACTATCAAGTAAGTCTTGGATGAGATGTTGGAGCTTAAAACAAAATCGTGGAATGCCCAATGCATTGATGATAATCACAATAAGAGCGGTCATCAAAGTTATGCCCTTTGGGTCGGGATGGGTCGAGTTGTAAAGGTGGTGGTAGAGTAATGAGATTACTATCAATGAGTTGTGGCAATAAGATGCTTAACGAGGTACTAAGTTTAGTAAAAGGATGCATGGTATGGCTGAGGGCGTAATTCCCTAGGAGTGGAGACCGCATTAATAATAGTTTGTGGATCACTAGATTTATGTGTGGGCACCTTGAATAGTGTCTTACTTGGCATGTGGGTTGAGGAAGAAGGTGCATCCTGATATTTGAGCTTTCCTACAGAGACAAGTTTAGTCTCACGTAGTTTGAGAGTGTGAAAAGTTGGTCAAACGATGGAAAAGTTTCAAAGAGCACACTATCTTGGAGAGGTGGCAAGAGACTATGGACAAATAAATCTTGTAGTTCTGAGTCTGTGAGGACATTGGTCATCTTGGCTACACTATTCTTATATCGTAAGATGTAATCAGGGAAGCGTTCGGTGGGGCCTTGTTTAAGCTGAGTGAGTTGGGCATAAGAGAGTGTGGAACCGATATTGATAGAAAAGTGCATGAGAAAAGCGTCAGCCAGATACATAAACAAACCACCGAATGTAGTGGTAAGTCATAGAACCAACACATCACATAGTCCTTATAGACTACGTGGAAACAATTTGGTGAGGATAGTATGATCATCATAGCGTAGTCGAGACAGCAACATGGAAAGCACATGAAGATGTTCTTATGGATCATCGTGGCCTTTAAAAATGGGAAGTTTGGGAGAGATGAAGTTAGGTGGGAATGGGTAAGTAGAGATGGATGGTGCAAAGGGAGAATGCAACAAGGAGGCAGAGTCAAGCGATAGAGACCCTTTAGAAGTAGTGACTTGTAACTGGTGGATTTGGTTTTGGAGATCTTGGTATAATGATGTAAAATCAAGAGTATTAGAGGAGGAACCAAGCGGACCATTAGAAGCACCCTGGTGGGTTGGAGGGACGGTAGTTGCTATAGGAGGAGTGGAAACACAAATCAGGTGGTGTAGATACCATAGGGGTGGAAGAAATGGGTAGGGATGCTTCACAAGCTCACTTAGCAGTGAGTAGGGCATGCAAAACATGAGGGAGATGAGTGGGATTCTCACGTAAAGCTTGGTGAAAAATCCATGATAGCATCAAGTTGTTCTGGTCAACATTAGTATCCTCATCATAGGATTTTTCACTAACCACGGTTTTGATTTCGTGAAGGGGAACCTGGGTAGAGGTGTCTAAGGGGTTTTCAACTATAGAGGTAGGTATGTTAGCCATGGATCTAGAGGTATGGAAGAGAGGAGAATGAAGCTCACAATAATGGAGAGGTCCAAAGTGACTGCTACGAGTAATGGGCATAAACAAAAAATGGAAGTCGGGTTCACCAAAATGATTAACAAAAATAAGACCTAAATGGCCTAAAAGGGGATAGGGGTATTAATGTTAATCTAATTAGGAGGACTAAAACACTTGTTGTAAATAAGTATGCTAAAATAATGTAAAGTGATTAAAATTAAATCTAATGGAAACAAACCCTAATATGCAAGAGAAGAGTAAAAAGGATTAGCTGATTGAAGAGATTGTTGCAGTTTGTCGTAGGTCTGAAATAAAATCAAGTGTGCAGATGATCACTCAGGGACCCTACGAAGATCAAATCTGGAATATCTTTGAATGATGGTGACTAGGTGCCTGGGAGGTGTTGGGTCACCTCGGGCACCCTGTCTACGTAGTCTGGGTGCTCGATATCTCTATAAATGCTCAAAATTGAATTTGATATGGTCATGAGGTTGTCTTCGAAACCCCATGTCTGTCGCATGTTGATCCGCCAAATGATGAGCTTGTAAAATGACTTGCAATACAAAAGGAAGTATCAAACCCTAGAAAAAATAAAAGATGCATGCAAATGAATGGGTCGATTGACCTCATCCACCAAACTAATGGTCTTATCATTGAGCATTGCACTACATTTCAAACCCGGATGTAGTTCTGGTGTGTGTGTGCATGTCGTGCCCTAGGTGCTCTTGTGTCAATCACACTTTGTGAAGTACGAGAAATAATAACTATAGAAAATGTAAATAACATGTGTGCATGGAATATAATAGAATCCCTCCCCCTATGTATTGTGTGTGATGCATATCTCCTAGCCTTGATGCATGACACTATGTGGATGCAAGTGATGCAATGGATGTAATTTTAGATGGAGTGATAGTAGTATGTATGCACCTAGGACCCTCATTATGGTCTTATAACTTTATATTTATAGGGCTCTCAAGCTTAATTTCATAATTAATCCCGACAAGGCTGATTGGGAAAAGGATAAAGATGAAAAACAACTAGAAAGGCCCCAAAAAGAAGTGGAAAAGGATGTGCATAGATCGGGGCGCCCAAAGTGGGACTAGGGCACCCCAAGATAGGTTGGGGCGCCCTGATTTTGGGCTAGAATGATAGGGCAATTGTGAAATGGATGGATAAGTGCTAAAAAATATGCGAGAATGATGAAATAAAATATAAAATAAAGATGGCCAAAAGGTGGGATTAATTAGTACTTTATTCACTTGAGAACCTTCTAATTAGTAGTATAAGATCGGGCTAAATAATGTCTATAATGCATAATTTTGTGTCTATAGTTTGATGCTACATAGGCGGCTATCCAACTCAATCCATCCGATTTTACATAGATGGTCTTCCAACCCAGTCCTCTGATGTTACATGAGGCGGTTGTCTAACAACTATCCAACTTTGTGAAAATGCGAAAAACTTCGGTATTTCAAATCGCCTTTACCGCAAATAATTTTTTTTATATTTGTGATGTTTTTGAAAGTAAATTTTGGAGATTTGCCACCCATTCTATAATAAATTTTTTGAGGGGGTCTTAAAATTAACCTTGCTACTTCTTTTTGATGTTTTCTAAAATTTTAAATAAAAATATTAAACTAAAAAAATAAAGGAAAATGTAGCAAATGAAGAAATGATTTCCAACCTCTCTATGACAAAAGAATGAGTTAAGAGTTTTAGGATTTCACCCTCATACGGGTGCCCCTTCATAGGGTGCTCAATCTGACCTAAAGAAAAGTGCAACAATGAAAGTGTTGCAATCAAAATTGGATGGATGTAAAAAGGAAGCTTGAAATAATGTTTTGAATGGATATAAAGTGATCAATATAATTTGCTTGATCTGCTTCATAATCTTCTTATATGTTAGCAAGAAAAATATGAGTTTTGGATGATGTATGAATGGTAATAAACATCAAAGGCATATGGATCTCCTCTAATATTCATCAAGACCAAATTCTATAAATGGCTCTCTCAAAGTAAAAGGTGGAAATGGCTCAAAAATCAAAACAATATCCAAATTATGATCTTTTGAATGTGAATTCTCCAAGTCTAATTCTTCTAACATTTAAAAATGATTGTACCATCACTTTTTGAAAAGAGGGTAGTTTCAAAGTGAAATTCATAAAATCCTAGTGTGAGATGAAAATTTGATCAACATTTGTAATTGGATGTAAATAATTGAAGTGAAGTTGTAAGGGAGTGATTTGGGAGAAAATTAGATTGATTGGAATGCAAGGAAAAAGAATAAATATGCAAAATGAGTCAAAAAGAGCATTCTAAGGACAAAATATTGTGTCTCCCAATAATACTTAGTGTTAGAAAATAAATAGTTTTACATATTCACACCACTCTTAAGAAAGCCATAAAAATCCCCATTATATTAGCCATTTCGCAAAATCCGTGAAAATCCTTCCTTATGCCGCGTAAAACTACCAATCTCGCAATCATACCAAGCCACACAACACTATGAAATTCATGGAAACCTACCTAAGTTGTGCAACACGAAAAAAATTGCACTAGCATGGCTGAAACTATGAAATATTGTGGATGCCACAAAATTTTATATGAATCAAGCACAAAGCTTTCAATGTTTTGATACACTAAGGAAACAACAAAACACTAGAAAACTTGCAAATTACAAAATTATTGTGGGTCGACTTCCTTGATCTTTTATGATGAGATCTGATTTTGATTTTTGTCAACATCAATATATTAGCAAAGATCACGTGTTGTCCTTGATCCATCTATTTTAGTAAAGGACTAGTAGAATGATTTGTTTTGGCTTAATCCCATGGAAGAGAAATTCTAGGAGTAGATTAATGGATCATAGAGGTAATTTGAATAATATTTTTTGGTGAACCTTTTCTTTTGAAGATATATTTATCTCCCTATAATTATACAAATTCTATATATATTAGGGAATTACAAACTCGTAAGGTAATATTAAACATTAAGATATTAGACGTCTAATTCTAGAGTATTTGAGAGTGTGAACCAAGTTTAGCTCTTTAGAAGATTCACCAATTTTGCAAGATGTGGATACGTATAAGATTGGTATCCATAGAAGAATTCTTGTAAAGTCTTGTTCTAAGATTGTAATTGGGGTGTTATAACAATTTTCCTAAATCTTTAATATTTTTCCTTAAATTATATAAGATTTTTTCATTGTTTCTTATTTAAGAGTTGTAGATGAGGTATTGTTTCATTGAGATCTAAATCTAACAAGTTGTTCTGTGGTGTAAGGAATCCCTTCACTAGGAACAATAACTCTAACTTCATCAACATGTAAAGGTAATGCAGCTATCAATAAAATCAAGTGGTGGTTGCATGACCACCATAACAAATTGTTGATTTTTTCATGTTTGTTTCAAAGTACTACAATGACTATCAAAGGTTTCAAAACTATTTACAAGAACTTTATGGAAAATTCATGAACCACCCGACATGTAGGGTTCAATTTTAAATACTCATTTTGGTAATTCATGTCTTGCAATAACACAAATTATAAAATGTATTTGTACTAGTCCACACTTGTCCAACTTAACCAATTATCTTATCCCTAACTATATCTCACTTACTCTTGTTTACACACACAACCTATATATTCGTACAATGGTCATATTACTCCATCAAAATAGACTATACCCTCACATATCATGATCCCATTTCTCATATCACCTACAAAATCATATGGGACCATAGTGGATAGGGATGACCATAGCATAGGGAGGACCATAACGCATGCACGCTATATGAGACGACTTGGTTGTTTTGGTCCCACCTTCCCTATCAACACTTTTCTAATTTAAATTCCTTTGGGTCATTCCTAATCATCCTTATTTGAGGTTTCTAGATCCAGAACACATATATAAGCTAGTTATTTCATCCATTATCAAAGAGGATATCATACATACTTGACACCCAAAGATCCTCATGAGCATACATTAAGAGAAAACACAACCAAGGTCATTCCAAGACTCCCTTGAGCTCCATATACTCTGCATACTCTTTTTAGGGTAGTCATCCACTTAGATATGCAAATACAAGGAACATATCATCACTCCAAGTCAAGCTAGGGAAAAGGTGTAAGCACTATCTCATTGTATTAGGAAAACTAATGTTCACATGTTAGTTTGATATTTACCAAAAGGTAAATAGTAATTGAATTATTAGTATTTGATAGTAATATTGTTAAAAACAATATTATGATATACATTAGAATATATAGTTGTTAAGATACATTGTTATAACAATATATCGTATTTAGTGGTTTGCTTAATTATAGGATTTTGGGTGTGAGAAAATAGTGGAGAGATAATAGGAATCATATTCCTATATATGTGTATTGTATCTCCGAATGATTTATGGTGAGAATATAGAAGAATTGATATATTATTTTTCCGTAAGTTTGATCAAAACACGTGATTTGGTATCGTGAGCGATGAGATCTGTGTGAGAGTCTATGAGGGGATTTGTTCATACTTTGCAATTGCCCTAATAGATGAACAAATTATTGTTTTGGTATTAGAATAACGGCGGAATTGTTTTGGTATTAGAATAAGACTCGATTTTCTAACTCCATCTGCATATGTGGTGGATTATGACGAGCCTATATGCTTTTGTGTTACATTCTCTTCTGCATCAATTTACATGTTTGATCGACTCCGCCCACGTGCTAATAAATAGTAGCGCCCAACTCACCTGAGTGTCGTCATATCATTCTCGGAGAAAGTCCGTTGAAATAATAAGCCATGTGGTTCAATTATTTTTGGTACACCAACTTGGATAATGTCGAATATGTAATAGATAAGATTATAATGGGTAGCAAACACAAGTATGTTGTCCTTCTGTAAAAGCTTTAGCTTCGTCCATGGCTTTGTCATTGTAAAATTCATTGGAATTAGATGCAGGATCACATCCCATTTCAAATGCAAAATATGGCTCTCCGACTTCAACACGTGGTTGTAATCTCAATGATCAAATTCCTTCTTTTGCACATTCTTTCTACTCATTACTGATAGATTTGCATGAGATGTTTAGTAATCTTTTGGCCGTTGTTGATATGGATTTAGTTGCATGTTTGTTTAAAAGTGGTATCAGAGCATGTTTGTTTAAAAGTGGTATCAGAGCCGAGTTAAAGATTCTCGGACCCTAGTAAAAAAATTTTCATATCCGAGTAAAAGATTCTCGGAGGTTGAGTATGAGATCTTCTAGGTTTTGAGTAAAAGTTTTGATCATAATTTTTACATCGGTAAAAAGTCCGTGATTTATACTTGATATTTTCATTGAAGGAAGCACTTCGTATTAGTTTCTATTGTCATCCTGTGAACTCCGAGTTTATACAAAGACACTTCCGAGCAAAGAGGCGAGGTCCCGTCAAGTAAGTCGCCGTGTTGTGCGCAGCCAAAGGTTGACCCGATACCGTAAGTCCTGACCCAGCAAAGTTGCTCAGTAGTATCAGTTAAAATGGCCATCCAAGCTCGTCCTAGTCTGTCTTCCCTAGACATTGAAGATCAAGATCTAGTAAGTCTTTCTGATGTATGGCCCGTTAATTCTGATATATCTGTCCTAGAAGAATCTGATCCTTTACCAGCTTGGAAATTACCTAAGATTTCTTATGACCAAGTTTATGCAAAGATTAATAAGTTTCATTTGTTAGCTAGTACAGTGTTTAAAACCCGTGAGTCTGTCATACAAGTCACACAGTCGTCCAACTGTGAGTATAATATCCCTTTAATAGATCGTGCCGATATTAAGAGTCTTAAAAAACAAAATACTTATCAGTTTGCCCATATAGGTTGTGTCCAGATAGGTATTACCCCTCTGTTTCGTCGTGGTTTGAATGCGTCAGTCTATGTTGTCTAATGGATCTTCGACTAGATAATTTCAAAGATTCTCTGCTTGCAGCAATTCAGACTGGTTTACATTCTGGTCCTATTTCATTTGAAGTCTATCCAAATTATCCTGTCTCTCTGACAAAAGACGATCTTTTGCAAGACGTCTTAAAATTACATTTGGCTACTACAGGTCTTAATATGCGTCCTGGTGCTTGTCCGCTTGCTATCCATTACAAAGTCATTTATAGGCTTGTAAACACCATGTATCCTGCAGTTAAGCATGGCGTTTCCAAAGGCAGCAGCGTGGTGAGTCACGTCAACATAGAAAGCCAAAAGATTGAGCCAGAACTCATTTCCTGGTCTCAGATCAGAGTGCCTAAGGAATGGACCCTTTCCAAAAAAATTCATCCAGTCCACTCAACCCAAGTTGCAAAACGCTACAGCAGTAGAAGAATGTAAAGATAATGTAAAGTTATCTTTTAGATCTAATTCTAGATTAAGTTTGCCTAGATCAAATTCTGTAGGTCTAACAGTTCATATTTTTCAGTAGGTGAGTCGTCCAATAGTCAGTCTACTCAGACTCCTGCAAAGGAGAAAACATTTTTGTGCAGTCATAGTTCACTTGTCCATGATCCCAATACAGATTTCTTATGGTGTGATGACTGTCAAAAGCTTGTAAACCAGAAGTATGTCCCTTCTAATGGCCCGACCATTAACATGGCTTCAGGCAAGTTCTAATTCTTTTCCTCCTACAGAAAGTCATGAGCTTGTCTCTCCTGATGAGAAACAGAAAGCTGTATTTTGGTACCAGAGAACAGTTGATAAGCAGATCGAGCCTTCAGAAAGCTCCAAGATGCTTTGAACTGGACCAACAAAGCAGTAAAAGCAGTTCATGATAAGGTATCTCATTATGATACCAGATTGGCTAGAAATGGAAAAGACGCTCAAAGCCATTGAGCTCAGAAGAAAAGGTGACACAGCTGGTGCCCTAAAGCTTTTAAATTCTAGAGTAGATGATATTGAAAAGTCTGTAAAAAGAGTAGAAACTTTGGTACAACATAGTCATAAGGTTGCTTTATTGAAGAAGTACCCAAAGTTATTACTCAGAATGTTGTAGATGTGGTTCAGCCACTAATTGATCATAGTGTTAGTATAAAGAGTAATGTTGCTAATCAACTAACACATACGCATGAGCTTGTAGAAAGTAGTCTATCTCATGTGCATGATTCTTTGGAGAAAGCAGATCAGAAGATTGAACAAATTCTTGATGCAGTAGATGATCTTCCTCAGATAGTCCCTAAAATAGAACAGATCTGGGACAATACAGTCAAGAAAGAAGAAGGAGATTGGTCTGGTGCAGTCTCATGGAAGCAAGTCACTGATCTTGCTAATCCTTCAGGTAAGCAGCAGCATAAGGAAATTCTTTCCCAGTATAAGCCATTATTTTTTGATAAAGATAAAAAGTCTGTTGGTATGGTGAAGATTGAACAACATCAACAGGCAGAAGGAATGATTTTGGGAGAAACATCTCAACCCAAACCTGAGCCTCTTCAAGGAATGGCTAGGGTTCAAACATTACAGACCCAATTGGTATAAACTAGAGTGCAGAACTCTAGAAGAAATAAAAGAGATGGTGCATGGGATGATTGGTTGGGGAAATTCCCAGTTAGAAATGTATAGAAAAGATCCACATGCCATTGCATCTTCCATTGCTAATGGGTTTGTAGGAATTATAAAAGAATGGTGGGATTCTCTTCCCAATAAAGAAGATATTTTACAAAGTGGCTATATGGGACTAACAGCTGCAATTGTTAAAGAGTTTATAGGTAATATTGATGATGATAAGATGAAGAATACTGCTATCTTCCTCAGAGCCAGACTCTGTGATATGTCCAGAATCAAGGAGTACCAGTGCTTCATGCAGAAGCTCTATTATAATTCTGGAAACATCAATGATGAGACTATGCGTCTAAGGTACATAGAATCTTTTCCTCCCTATTTTGCTACTGAATATAAAAAGGCAATGCATGGTATAAATGCTTCAGAATTAAGTTTTGGTGCAATAAACCAAATTATTGACCAAACCCATGCTAAGTTATGTAAAGAGAAATGGGAAAGGAAACAAGCCATCAAGAATGCCAAGTCTCTAGGATCACAGTTCTGTGACATGTATGCTATAGATCCCTTTGGATGTGAAAATTTAGATGGACCAATCAAGACAAAATGTCGTGATTGTTCATCTTCAAAAAAGGGGAAGGGGAAGTATAAGAAATATAAAAAATTGTATAAAAAAAAGTATAGAAAGAATTTTCAGAATTCTTTTGCTAACAGAAGACCTTTCAGAAATTTTGTATTCAGAAAAAAGAAATATGTAGGTAAAGGAAAAAAATGCACCTACATGCTTCATATGCAAAGGTCCTCACTATGCTAACAAATGTCCTCAGAAGGACAGTGATAAAGGAAAAGCTAAGGTAAATGCTTTAGCTTCCAGAGGTATTACAGAAGAAGAGTATATACTTGTAAGTGATACAGAAAGTCTTTCTTCTGATATCTCATATCAGTCTGAGGATGAAGTCCAATGTAATATGGCTACATTTACGACAATAGTACTTGTGATGCTAGATGATAGTGGTTATGACACCTTACCAAGTTTTGTAAATATGGTAAGGATTAATATGAATGCTAATTTCATTCATCCTTTAGTGCCTCCAAATGCAGATATTCTCCGCAGACAAATGGAACTCTATCAGAGTGAATATGATTCGTGTCCCCTTGGGATACAACTAAAAGAGCCTATCTTCAGAAGAAGGTTCGTGAAGCATGATAGATACATCACAAAAGCAGAGACTTGAGCAAGAAAAACTAAGAAGAGCTCAAGAAGCAGAAGAAGAAGAATGTTGTGCAAGAACCCCATATTCACCTATATCTATCAGACCTCCATTTCAAGCAAGGATCCGGCAAAGACAAATTCCTACCAGAGGAAGAGGTGGTCCATGGAGAGGTCATGGAGAAAGAGGCAGAGGATTCCGTAATCCTCACAGTTCTATTCCATTTCTCTTCCCAGAAGAGAACATTGCTTGAACAAATGGATCAGAGAAGTACTGATCCTCATACTTATAAAGTTTGGAGAAGGAACAGAATTCAGTTCCTTGAGAAAGTCATAGATAAGGCCACAGAAGAATACTCCAGACTTATTTTGAAGAAGAGCAAGAAGAAAAAGATGACGAAGACATGGAGAGTGCCTATCAAGAAATTATGGCACAGAACCTCATGAAGGATCCTCTGATCAAATAGAAAGGCCACCAGGTATGTACAGTTTCTGTACACAAAATCCATTCATAGCTATTACTATCAGTATTCCAAATATCAAGCCCTATTCATTAGATGCTATGATAGATCTGGTGCCCGGTGCTGATATTAGTATGATCAGATCTCTTGCTATTCCACCTGATTGTTGGGAGAAAACCCATCTTAAAATCAGGTTTGACAAAAAGAAGTCATCTCAAATTCTGTAGCTCTTATCCCTATAGTAATAGAAGGATTTACAAGAATTGTAAAATTCTATAAGCATGACATGGAAGCTTATGATTGTCTTCTTGGTGTAGAATTCCTTCAGGATTGTGGAACCTTTAGTATATCCAAAGATTTCATATCCTATTCAATCCTCAAGTCCAAATCCCTAGGAGATACACATATCAGACAATAGTTCCACTCTCTAAACCAGTCAAAAAACCAAACCATGAGTGGATACATAAGTCAATTGCTACTTGTAAATCTAATATAGATGATATTGTAGAAAAGATCAAGAAAGATCTTTGTAATGATAATCCACATGCTTTTGTGGATAGAAAGAAACATGTCTGTTCACTTGAATTGCAGATCGTCAAGGACAAAGAAGGAAAAGAGCTCATTCCAAAGTTCAGAGCTCATCACAGAGGTATGATTCCTTCTGAAAGGAAGGAATGCCATGAGGAGAAATACAGAAATTGTTGAAAGGAGGATTCATCCAAGAATCCAATTCTCCATGGTCCTGTGCAGCCTTCTACGTCAATAAAAGGAGTGAGCAGTTGCGACAGAAGAAGAGGCTTGTCGTGGATTACAAGCCATTGAATAAATTCATATCTGCTGTGCAACATCCAATCCTGCTAGGGATGATCTTCTGACCAGAATAAAAGGATCAAAGGTATATTCAAAGTTTGATCTTAAAAGTGGTTTCTGGCAGATATTCTTGCAGCCCCAAGATTGCTACAAAACTACATTTGTAGTACCAGGAGGTCAGTTTGAATGGAAGGTACTCCCTTTTGGCCTCAAAACTGCTCCATCAATATTCCAGAAGAAGATGGATAGTATTTTCAGAGATTTAGCTGAATTCTTAATAGTTTATATTGATGATATTTTGATATTCAGTAAATCTCCTAAAGAACACATAGAACATCTGCAAAAGTTCTATGATACTGTCTATGAAAATGGTTTATGTCTATCTCCTACTAAAATAGAAGTTTTTAAAGATGAGATAGATTTTCTTGGAATCAAGATTAAAGATGGCAGCATTGAAATGCAAAAGCATGTTGTCTCCAAAATACAGAGTTCCCTGATGAACTCAAAGAAAAGGAGCAACTCAAAGATTTCTTGGCTGTGTGAATTATGTTGCAGGTTTTTATAAGAATATTGCAGCAGATAGAATTCTTCTAAATAAAAGGTTAAAAAGAATGCTCCCGCCTGGAGTTCAGAAATGACTTCAGCTGTCAGACGCATCAAACAACAGGTATTAAATCTTCCTCCTATGTCCCTTCCTGGATCTGGTTTGAAGATTATAGAATGTGATGCTAGTGATAATTTTGGGGAGCTATACTAAAAGAAAAATTAGAGAATGGTAAAGAAAAGGTGTGCAGATATGCTTCTGGATCATTTCAAGGTTCAGAAATCAAATACCATTCCACACATAAGGAGATCCTGGCAGCAAAAAAGGCTATCAAAGCTTTTTTGTTCTTCATACAGAATGATCACTTCATTATCAGAAGTGATTTAAAAGATTTTAAAGCCAGGCTAAGCAATGGAGACCCAGCACATAAGACTGCTTTCAATCGTCTTCAGAGATGGGGTCTCTGGTTTGATAACTTTGATTTTGAAGTTGAGCATATCAAAGGTAAAGAAAATTCCCTTGCTGATTTTGCTAGTAGGGAATTAAATCTGTTAAAAATGTAAATGTCACACAAGTGTTCCATGAATTTCACAGTCCCATTTGGGATGTCAATAATTGTAAAGGCCATATAGATTCTGTCAAAAGAAATGATGACAGAAAATCAAGAGAAGCCCAAGCTTTGTTGATATACAGAGATTATATCTCTGTATCTGAATATAATATGTCAGAAGTTGCTGTAAGGTTTGTTGATCCTGAGATCCCTCATACTGAATTTCATTCATTACAAGAACCTATGGTTCTTTGTACTCTTGAAATGGATTTGGCGCCATACCAGGCATATTGAGCAACCTGACCCATTGCCTTTTGAAGGTCATCAGCTTCGACAGCTTGTGCCTAGGCCAAACACTTTGTGGAAATTCAGCTTTTCAAGATTGTGGACAGAGGAACATCCACTAAATTTTGATCTTTGGAATAGGCCCAGTGTTCAAGGAGATAGAAAATACATCAGTCAAGATTTCAAATATTTTCTGGCTAAGTATCTCCCTACTAAAATCTCTGATTCTCCATTACTGGATGTTTCACCTGATACTGCAAGGAATATTTTAATACAATGTAAAATTCCTTGGTTTGTTAAGATCCAGTATTATGTTAAGACTAATCCTTTCAGGGGTCACCATTCTAATCCAAATGGACAACTTATGGAGGAGAATCATATTGCATCATACAATGAACATCCATCCGCCTGCTCCAGGATACGCTCTCCGTATCCCAGATCATTACATGTTCCCAACACGACCACATCTCCGACCAGATACTGATGGCACGATCAACTTCAAGACCTTGGCTGGAAAGAGTCACGAGGAATCTATTGCCAGCACCACAAAGGACTGATGAGACATCTTCCTCATCAGATGATGATATTCCTGGTCCCTCTGTATATATGATAGTGTTTAGAGCTATGATAGTGGGCTTGTCACTATCGTGTTTGCTTTCGGCTATGTCGGCAGGCCTGTTGCCGATCGTGTCATAATAAAAGTAAGATAAGATGCTCTTTATGTCTTATCTGAAAGCGTGGTGGACCGCTCCACTTGAAAAAGGTGTTATCGTGGGTGGCATGTACCCATGGTCCGTTGTTGTCGGTTCTTCACTTTTGTTAAAGTGGGAATCTTGTGTGTTACCGGTTACCGGTTGTAGGTTTCCGGTTGCCTTGTTACCCGGTGAAAAGCCTTGAGAAATCCTATAAATATGGGTTTCCTCATCTCATTCACTACACCGTGGAAGCAACAACTGAAGTGTCTAAGCTTTTACGAAGAGTCGAAGAAGGAGTCCAATATTTGTTTATGTTTGTAAGTGTTGAGTTGTAATAGTTTTCCTATATTGGTATATTTGTTTTCTTAATAATATTTCTACCCGTTGATTGGAGTTTATGTTCTCAGATCTTATCTGTGTTAGTGATGTTAGTCTTTTGTTTAAAAGTGGTATCTGAGCATGTTTGTTCAAAAGTGGTATCAGAGCATGTTTGTTTAAAAGTGGTATCAGAGCATGTTTGTTTAAAAGTGATGGACAATACTTGATTGCTAAGTGTTGTCTCAAGTTAACAAGTTAACAACGTATCATGAAGGAGGGCATGCACTTTTGGCAATACACAGGAACGACGCACTTCTAATACATGAATTCTACAATGATGTCAAGAGGAAATTTACTTGGAATGGTTTCGCAACTTCCCGATAAGAATGAAATTAATGTTTCTCATAAGCAGATGCTAGCACATCTAGATGTCTGTATGGGTGGAAGAGTTGCGTAAGAGATGATTTTTGGAGAAAGTGAGGTGACATCAGGAGTTTCTTCAGATATTAAATAGGTGACAATATTTGCAAGAGAAATGATGACAAAATATGGAATAAGAAAATTTAATATAGATAGTGTATTTAGAATAGTGAGTCGATTTTTATTAGCTTTAGTTAGTTTTGAAAATCTATTTTGAAATGTTTAAAGCCTTTAATCTAGGCTTTATAAACATAAGGGTCTATTTACTATCCTATCATGTTTTTATCATACTAGCAATCGCATGTGTTTCATGAGATGTGAACACCGAACGGTATATGTTATTTGATTTAGAGGTATAGTTATTATTGATCCACTTAATCTGAAGGTTGTTTCTACATTTCAAACTTGTTATAAATTCGTACATGATTACTTGGGATACCGTTTTCGATAGTTAATTAATTTTATAGTTGATGTTGTTAGTTGTGCATCGGTTGTTCAGTTGGTGTTTTGTTGGAGAAACATTTATTATACAATTGATAATGTGTGTGATTGATAGTTGTAGTGTAGGACTTTAGTTGAAACATTACATTGAATTGTTGTATGTGTACATTTAATTATGTTACAGATTCGTACATTTAAAGTTGCATATCATATTTGGAAACATCAAATAAATGAAGGTATACGTACACATAATGAGACATGTATACATTTGCAGTATTTATATCATGAATGGTTGCCTTTAGTGGGAAAATTTAGTTTCAATAAACATGATTACATTTGATACCCCTTGAACGTCTGTGCCGCTTTGGATAGAAGAACTATTGAGTATAGTAGTAGCGGAGGTGCTATGAAAACAGAGGGTAGTATTTACGATGGGTTGAGTGATAGTAGTCTTGCTTCCTCCTTTCTTCTTGCTCCGAGTGTTGGTACGTGCACCATATTTGAGTATCTCTCGAATGAAAAAGCAGGTGAAATGCGCAGATTTGCAAGCGAGGGAACTCGGAGAAAGTTGTGAATGTCGACCACCTTGCCTTTCAGTGGTTCCAATGTCGATGGTACTCATGTGCAAAGTAAGTCCTTGCGACTTGTGGATAGTTAATCCCAAACCATTTTAATCGGCAATTGTCTTCGATTCCCTCTCGAAATAGGGGTATGGGAATATGTAACGGGTTGGAGGGATCCCAACATGGGCCATTGTATCTATCAAATTTTACAACAACAAATAAAGGTAATGTTGGTGGTTGCATTGATGCGTCGTAGACAATGTCGGTGATTGTTCCTGTGGCACCATTCACGAGGCCTGCATCAACCCATAGATTTGCAATAAGCATGATTTTTTTGTTTGCACAACAAAACTTTGTGTTCCAACTGATCATCATCAGGATTTCCTGGTCCAGTCCGCCTGTTACTTTCAGTAATGGATTGGGTGATCGGAACGTTCAATGCCTTCAACATTTGTAGGTTGTGGGAGGCCACTTGATCATTTTTTGCAAACAAATGTGGTGCGCCCTTTAAAATGTTGAGCTCCTGCTGAGTTAGGTGTGTATCTGTGCGAGACATCAGGATTTCCCAATCCTCAATTAGAGGGGTTGAATCTCGCACGTGGAGCAGTAAATTCCGGAATGAAACTTGTGCATTGGTTGTTCCTTGTTGCCGAAATATTGTTCGCAATGTAATGGAAGACTGAAATCCCTTCCAAAGGGTTGCTTCGTAGGAATTACTTGCGTAAAGAGGACTGTCCAAAACCGGCGGTAATTGCCCGAGGTCACCAAGGAGGATGACTGATCTATTTCCAAATTCAGATGTTCTTGAGTGTGGGAAAGCTTCGCAGAGCCTACTATCAATTTTGCTTAGCAACTTTGGCCCGATGAAACTCATTTCATCAATAAGAACATATTCTATATGTTTCAACTGACTCTTGAAAAGACGATAATGCACTACCTTCAAGGGGTTTCAGTTCTTTGATTGGAATATGCATGGCTGCGTGGATTGTGGATGCGAGAGATGTTGAATCTTTGAAACACCAGGTAGGGCGAGCACAAGTAGAGGTGAGGGAGATATGGTTGATGTTGTGAATGAATTCCAAATTTTATTTATCAGAAATGATTTTCCTGTGCCAGCCATTCCTTGAATTATCAATCTTAGTGGAGGTAGAAGGGATTTGTTTGTTGAATGGTGTAGTATGGTATCAAGAGCTATTTGTTGTTACGAGACAAAGGAAGTGTGGAAGATGGTGGTGTGGCATGTATGTTGTTGTTAATTGTGTTTGCCTTCTCTCTCTCGATGAATGATGAACCAGTTATCTGCAAATCATGGGGAACGTCGTGTATGGTCCAATTATTGTGTATGTCGAAATCTTGTTTCCCTAACATTTCAAGACTGTCTAGACCCATGTTGTTTCCGAGGCGAAGTTGTGCGAAGACCTGCCATTCTTGCAATGGTTCTTGTTGAATACTGCATTCGGGCTCTGAGTCAGAACTAACATCTGTAGCAAGTCTTGTGTTTGCGGTAGTGCGTAGAACATGCCACGGTCTGTAGTTGTGCTTGTACATGTCCCAAGTGCCATTGATGTCATGTGGGGTTGAGCCAAATTCAAACGCAATATTTATGAAAGGCTTGTATAATAGGAGTTCTGACCAATAGAAAAGGTCATATGACGTTGATTCTTGAGTAGGGACATCCACAAATCTCGGGTGGACCCAAACAATTGCTTGTATCGGTTGCTTTTTCCATTTATCACCTTTACGGTTCTTGTTGTAGCTCCAATCTCGAGCAACTTGAATAAGTGGTAGGTGTTCCATGGTTGTTGGACATATGCATCCAAGAAAGCGGTTGTTTGTTGTGCATTAGCGTCACTTTCAACGACACGTCTCAGAATCTTTTTTCCAACATTTAATGATACGAATGGACGGTTGCACATAACAAGTGGCATTTTTGCAGCATGTGGCATGTTTCTTGTGTGCTTATGTCATGTTCAACAACGCTTTCTATGAGCATTTTACGGATCGCGATATGTGCTGGAGAATCTGCGTCTGCGTCTCTTGAAAATCTGGATAGCATTTGGTGATATGTTTCTAAACGTTGCTTGGCTTTCGAAGCATATTTTGCAATATACTTAAGAACGGCATGGCGAGGAAAGTACCGGTTGGCAATCGACATTTGCTCTCCATATGTATATCATTGTTCGATTGTGGATGTTCAATCTGTCATCGTTTCTGGAAGGGAGGTACTTTATTTTCCCATCACCTTCAATGTGCAAGGAAGAAGTAGGTTGCGTGGCCCAAGGAGCGTTGTACCTGCACTGCAGCTGTGATTGCTTTCTACACAGACATGTCTGCTCTAAACATTTAGTGTGGCGCTGAACTTGATTAAGTAGTTCTTCAAGGTCTGCATGCGGGAGGTGGATAGAATTTGTGTTGTATCTAGCAAGCAAGGGTCATCTAGGAGTGACCTGCGAACGAAATCCAAGCGGTTGCAAGCCGGGTGGGGGTTCCAGGCAGACACAAACTTATCAAAGTATTGTTTTGTCGCCTCAATAATTGTTGTGTCCTCCCAGTCCAGTTCGTCAAATTTTGGTGCATTCTCGAGCCACAATAAACCATGGACATGTGCGGAGCCTCTATGTTGCCATTCATACCTACGATGAGGGAACATAAATATTAGATATGTAGTTTGGGAAAAACTTTGAAATAAGTAGATTTGATTACCTGTACCAAAAGTCTACTGCTCCAAGTTCCTTCTGCAATATTTCTTCCCGAAATATTGTGAATCTGTGATGCAGGTATGCTGATACTCGATGAGGGTTAGAGACAATGTTAAGTGTTCTCCAACGTTGTGTGGCTCGAGGATCTGGGCATTCACCGACATAATATTGTGGAGATCTGGCCATTTAGTGTTTGCAGCACTTAGAGTGAAGAATAAGGTTGGTGTCCCCAATTGTTCCACCATATCTAAAAGCTTGCTTCTACTTTTTGCCCAGAATGAACATGTCCCTCGAAGGCTCGATCCAAAGTGCATTAAGCTATCTGGGAGGTTGTCTTTGGGGCATTCTAGTAGTTGTCTTCGCAGCTCTCTAATTGTTGGAGGGATTCTAGATTCGGTGTTCTGTTTCATAAAAACTGCTGCTGTGGACTGGCTTCTGTGTCGCATTATGAGGTTTAGAAGGAAGTAACGAAATCTTGGGTGGGAACCGAAGTGCCCATCATGGTAACGCATCAAATGAAGTGCGTATTCATGCATTGGAACTTCTTTAATGCGAGGTTGTTGCCACATTGCTTTTCCTGTTGGAAATAAAGTTGGGAAAGCCATTGAGAACATGCCTTCCATATTGTATTCATTTATTGGTGAAAGCCCAAGCTCTGGCCATGACATGGTAAATGGAGTGTTACCATCGTGGTTGAGCAAGAACTGTTCGATTTCCTCTTCTTTTATTCATGTATTGTGAGGTGTTGGCACGAAAGATGATGAGTGTTCATATGTTTCATTAAAGTGGGTGGGAACACCACTACCATGAGTTGTAGAGCAAGTTTGCATTTGGGGCAGTTCCATTGTGGCTTTGTGTTGAGAGAGGAGGAAACATTTGACGATTCAGATGGTAGTGAGGAAAGGGCGTCATCGTCGATTAAGACATCTTTGTAATAGGGGTCGTGTTGGATTTTATATTGCAAGGCTGCACAAACACGAGATCTACTGACGTAGAAATCATAATTTTTAAATTTGATCCTTCCCTTTGTATGAGAACTATGTCCAAATCTCCTAGGCGGCGGGGTAGGGTCTTTGCTATTGAAGTAATGTTTTGCGGGAAGCTTATGGTGTGTCCTGAGTATTTGTATTGCCCGCCATGTACTTGGGCGACTTGCATGAATGGATTAACTGATGCGATAAGCATCTCCTTGATTTGGGTTAAAGATGCAAGAACGATAGGCTATTTTTCAGGGTCCATGTTGTTCCATGAAGAGAAGCAATGACCTTGTTTTTCACTTTTGCATCTGTTACACGAGGGAAAGCCTTCAAACGAAATTGTTTTAATTCCAGGATAATTTTCCAAACAGATTGAGCAAGTTTGGATGTTCACAACAAATATATTCTTTTGCGAAACCGACGTTGGGCTTCTAAATTCAGCGAAGAGAGCGGGGATATGGGAAATCTCTGTGTATTGGAAGGGGTGGGGTGTTCTGTTTCAGTTGTTTGTGGATTGCAAGGTGGAAAGCAGTCTGAAGGAGAGGAGAAACTGATTGTATATGTGGGATAAACTGAAGAGAGGTCAGTACTTGAGATAGTTTCATGTGGCATCCCAGACATTTGGGGGAAAGTGGCAGTTGTTAGCAAAGATGGGTTCGTACGGAAGGAAGTGGTATGCTCTTGAAAGTTTTTTCCATGGAAGTTACATGTGGAATGTTGGTTGGCAATTCTTCAGTAGTTGTATTTGATGGCAAGATTGGAATGTTGGGGATCGTAGGTTGTTGGTCGTTGTAAGTTGAAAGATATTAGAGATTTTCATTGTTTTATGCTCTAATTTACGACGTCATTGCTCAGCAGTTATGTGTACTTTATTTTTTGCGTAGTTCTCTCTTCGTTGGGCTCGTTTTGCAAGAGTCAACATGATTGCGAAGTCACAGGATTATGGAGTACCACCTATTGGATAAAGATCATTTTGGGTTAGCAAGGAACGATACATAGTTTGATGACAAACAAATGCAGAAATAAGTGAAAATGTAAAACTAAATTCAATTGTAATGCATGTGGAGTTCCAATGGGAAATACGCATAAGAGGTAACAATTGATTTTTGAGAAACTACTTTTTTATCAAGGAAAAGAGTATTAGATATATAGAAACATACAATGTGTTCACATACTACAGAAGGATGTAAATACGTACATAACAAAATTGCATTTTTTTAATATTTATTTTCTTAAAAGTACTAACAATCCGCATAATAGAAGGAGACAATAGTATGTCAGTGTATAAGGGAATTCAGTTTTCTTTTGAAGCAAGGAAAAAAGTGAAACATAGATATGAAATAAGAAACATAGCAGTGATAGTTCAAAGTATAGAATGGGATGAGTGAGGGTGTAATGTTTGAAGGGACGGGTGGGTTGGAAATCCTTGCGTAAAGGTTATGGAGGAGTTGCACTATTTTCTGCTTTCTTTGAACTGAGGATGACACATTTCAATCTGTTGTTTCCGCAATATGTCTCTTTTTTCAGTGAAAGTGTGAAGCAATATTCGTTGCCGATGACATTACTTATAATTTCACTAGTCGCATCTTCGTCTATAGACAATATATGGAGGTCGCTAGCTGCAACACCCATGATTAACTCAATTGTCTCATCAAAAGCGATAATTGATTGAAGTTCTCCTGTTGGGTCCTTTAGATCGATTCTGAGTGCATATCTATAATCATAGTTTTGAACTTGTCTGTTGCAACTCGAACATAACCATGAACCATTACCATTCTCTCTCACCTTTTTCTGCATTGTTTGTCACATTTTTGAAGAGGACATGCCTTATAAAAACGTTGTCCATGTTGATATTCGTGATTTCTACAGTAACCATGGCCCATTCATTTCTCTCAATGTTCCCCATATTTAGTACCTCAAAATCGTCGTTCACAGAGGTCGCTTTTGGAGGGCCCAGAAATTGGCTTGTGATAGAGGGCGCCGGAAGGAAGTAGTCATCGGAATCAACCCAGCCATGAAGTGTATTTGTTTCTGAAATTTGAGGGTTGACGTAACATTTGGTTCTTGAAACAGTGTCCACTGAGCTTCCATTGAAACTGGAGATGCGAGCAGCTTTCAAGGCGAGGACCGGAAGAGGCGGTATAGAAAGCATGTCTTCAAGTTCGTTGCTTATATCATCTAAGTGTTGTCCCCACAATGTGACACTTACACTGAAACCCGACATGTCCTTTAATTGCAGTGTTCTTCTCTTTGTTTCAGACTTGTCATACCGACGAATTGTTGAGCATGGTGACATCGTAACAACAATGCCAATCAAATCAACTGTAGAACCTTCAACGCTTGTAGGTAATTCCTTGATTTTGGTGAAGTGAAAGTTATGGGAAGGTATTGTATCTTCATTTGCTATGAGTGGAGATATGGTTGAGGAAGGTTGCAGGAAAATCTCCAAAGCATTGTTCAAATGGTTGTAACATAGCTTTGCATCAGCAATCCTCGCAATCCTCCCATTGGAAATTGTATATAGCTTCCCATTCTCAATCTGCTCATAGAATGCTTCCGCGGCCTCGTTGAAACAGGTGATGTGGATTTCCCCTCCTTCTTGATCAACAAAATCAAACCCAAACACGGATCCATTTCCCCTTGCATTGTGATATTGGTGAAGGGTTTTTTTGCTAGGGCACGGCCCTCTACGGACCACATGCGCATAGATGTATTCAAAGCACTTATTTTAGTTGGTGTTCTTGCAAAATATTTGTTAACCTAGTTTGCACTTGCATCTGTTTGCAGCAACTGACTGTGTTTGAGGGCATTTGTTGGTAGTCGGATTGGAGCACCGATTACCAAATGTGTTTCAACAACAACATCCATTTCAATGATAAGAACGGTGCTGCAATGGAAAAGAAAAACAGGATAGAATTAGAACTGAGCAACGGATGGAAAAAACAAACAGAAAGAAATTTTAATTGATATAGGGAGTTTATGTACATTGGTAATTGAGCAAGAGATGAAGCTTACAGTTCACTTTTGATCATTCTAACGAGGGATTTGTGTAAGCACACGATGGAGCCTTCTTGTATTGATTTGTCGGTTACACGACTTGCAAATTTGGAGGGTAGAAGTGTTGTCTGAAAATGTATCCCATCTGAAAGGTCAACATGATGTTGGGCTCCCGTGTTGAGAATGGACCTTAGAGAGCTCAAGTGCAGTATTTGAAATGTCGGGTCAACATTGGAACCGCCCTCAATCAATTGAGAAATGCCTTCGTGTGTCAAAGTTATTTCCATGGCAACTAAAAGATGCTCGAGATTGTGAGAATTCTACAAATATATGGTGTTAAATGTAAACTTGTAGGGCAGTCAATCATGAAATGAAGGATTTGTTCAGAAATCATGCATTTGTAAATAATGAGAACCTTTAAAGTTGGCTTCCTTATTATTTTATATTTTCTAAAAAGTGCAAACATGAAGTCTAACCCTTTAACAATTCAATATGCAAAAAAGTGATATAATGTACAAAGCTTTGGTTGAAAACAACTAAAATTTGTATGGTTGTTTGTCGGCATTTTAAAACTATATGTATTTTTGTGCAAATATTATGAAGTAAACATTAAAAATGTGTCGTTGGTTTACATAAAGAAGTGAGCAATTGTATAAAGGAAAGATATAATGAATAACACATTAAAAATGCGTTGTTGTTGTTGTTTGTGGAAAAGTTAGATTACTGTGTTCCATATGTTCCGCCGCAATATATACATGCATTTATTTGAAATGAATTACAGATTATTATGTTAAGCAAATAGAATGGAAAACAATAAGAACAATATGTACACTTGAAGTGAGAAGACTATAGGTATTTGTATGGAAACACAATGATAAAGAAATTAGGAAAGCATAGTTGTTGGATAACAAAAAATGAACATGTGTTTGATAAGTTTGATTCTCTGTCGGATATATACTGCCACAATACATACATGGAATATTTGGAACGAGTTACAGTTTATTTCAAAAATACTTATAAACAAACACTTATAAACTAACCACTACAAGCTATTTTTTAAAATCAAATTTCTTGCTTTTTGCTTGTGTAATTTTCTTTGCACGTTTCTTGTAGTTTTGTCTAGTTGCAGATGCCTCGATTGGAATTCCCATTCTCCTCAATTTGTGGGGTGGTTCATATTTCAGTGCATCTTCGTTCGAATCATAAATCAAGCAGAAGCCTCGTGAATGATCTCCAATCGTTCGGATTTTGGAGAGAAAAATTGGGGATGTTGGCATCAGGTGGAGGCGATCTCTGATCATTTCAGCTATCATTGTTTTAGGTGGTTTCGGTTGCCTACAATGCAAAACATTAACAACACATTGAATACACTTAAAATTTTCCTCCCTCTGCAAGTGAGGCGTAGTTAATGTCAATCCCGTTGTGGGGAGGGGAATTGTGTTTCTAGTCTGCATCATATTAAACTGGAGAGGGAAAATAAGTATGTTAGTCCACCAAGATGTTCTTAGGTATGACAGGCAGCTTTAAAAGCCTTGTCGTTGATCAGTCTACCATCATCCAACTTGGGACACTTCGAAATGGCCTCATTGGGGAACGAGCCCCTCAGCACATAACGAATCCTGTCATTGACGAAGGCACGTGCCCCCACATGTCACTTCGGAAAAAGGATTGGAGTCTAAATATAAATGTAACAATCAAAAGAAAATAACATGAAAGCACTCTACAATAATTTTTTAAACCATAGCATGCAATAAACAAAACAAATGAATAAATACTTGAATCAATATTGAAACCCACCTCAAGTTTGTTTAGAGACGACGCTCTCTTCTTTACCGCGGGAGAATGAGAATCACAAATACCCTACAAAAAAGTGAAAAAGAAGTTAATAAAACTAAATATATCTACACTGCCAAGTTCATATTCACTACATAAGGCTACCACTCACGATATTAAATCTGCACATGTACGAAATCTTCATGTATTCATGTTTAGTTCAAATAAACAAATCTGCAAAATGCTACCACTCATGATATATAATTGGTAAATGTATATGTACGAATTTGTAACAAGTTAGAAATGTAAAGATAGAACATTTAAATGAAGTGGTTCATCTATATTTCTACACTTATAAAACCAATCACACCCCTTATTAAAACATCAACTACAAAAGTAATAACTATCCCTCTAAAACAAATCACCCAATCACCAAATGTTGTCTAAATGATTGCCATATGTGGGGAAGTAATGACTGTTCTTCATTCCATTGTCATAGATCAGCTTCAGATGATCCAAGTACAAAATGCTCACACTTGTAAAATGTATCAGGATTAGTATTAAACATGAATTGTCAGGAAAATTAACTTGTTCACCGATTTTTGTCTAAAAGGGAAAATTTGGAGGTTGTTTTAACAGTGCAAGCATTAATGTGAACATTCTCTCAGATTTATAACATGATCATGATGAATAATGGTAACTGGTCCATAGGAAATTAGTAAATAGGATCCAGATATTGTGAATTCAATTAAATTATGTAAGATTTGAATGTGTGGGGGCAACATTTCTCACTCTCTAACATGCACAAGGAAAAGATACGTGGATGATGATCAATAGTAGGACTGAGGAGTAGATGATCATTGAGGACAAGACCGTATAGTGCATTACAAGTAGAATGGTACCATGGTTACATGTAGCAAAATGTTAAGAGAAGCTCAGAAAGTAGCAGTAAAGCAAAACTCGTTAGTCTACTATCAAAAAAACAAAGTGCTTCCATTCCTTTATCAAAGCAATTTAATAGACAAAATGAAATCCAATAGATATTTAGGAGCAAGATACGGGAGATGTAGATGAGTGTGTTATCTTGAGTGGACATGAAATTCGAGAGATGAAAGAGAAAGCAGGAAAAGACAAAATAACTTTTCTGAAAAATAGCAGCTATTTTCAGGATGCTTACTGGTGTGCATTATAGGTAATTAAATCCCAGTATGTATGGTCATCCATGGGATGCTAGAAATATGCTACCACGTTAAAAACTACTTAAAAGTAGCTAATATTGCCTGATATTGGAAACGGATCAGGGATAAGCCATGACCTAAAAAGCTACAGCTTAGAGGATTCCAAGTAAAACATGAGTTCTGCATTTCAACTCTAGAAGAAGCAAGAGAAAAGGGATGGGGGAAATTTTTAAGAACTCTTTTTCTTTTATGCTCATGTTTTTACTCAGCAACCGTGCTAAGAATAATCTGCAGCCTGATGCAATCATGCAATCCTCTAAATGCATGGAATCTCCTACTTCAAGGTATAAGGAAAGACCCACCCTCGGAAACATCTAATTCTTAAGTGAAATCAAATGAGATACTAAAGAAAGGATTAATAATCACCTGACCCATCACTTCAAATGCCTTTTTCCAGCCAAAACTTTGATTTTTAGACTACCTTAAAGTGCAGTAAAGGGAAGATGGAACTGCCAATTTTAATCCAGTGTCTTATTAATCAACAAAACCACCATCTGTTCCCTGAAGTGGAACCTCTATATCTCACTTGACATAAATTAAGCAATCAAAAACAAGAAAATGAGATATAGGAAACTGGTATAAGTTGAGAGATGAAAGAAACTCCAGACAAAGGAAATTAAGCTGAGAGATGACAAGACGCTTAATTCCAGACAAAGGAACTCCTGAATACGATGAATTTCTCAACTGTCAGAAGGTGAAGAATCACACATGGAAGTGCAACTATTCTAATAACTATTTCTTAGCCTTCATGGTGTTGTAATATTATATAAACATATCTACATTATTAAAGCACCAAATAGTAGAAGGTGGACAGCCATACATGTCCTTGGAGAGTGACATGTACATAACACAGATTAATGAAGTTTCATGTTCCAGTTCTAATATCTTCTCCATGTTTCATTTTCTGAACGTTGTTTATCATCTGATGTACTGTTTAAAATTGCTTCCGTCAATGTGCTTACCAAATGTAGATTCCAAGTGTGTTGCCCTGACTGCCTCTTGGGCTTCCGATCACACAAAGCTCATTCAGATTGTCAATACATATTTTGTTTAAATTACTCATTGCAAGTTAAGATTCTGTTGTGTATCAGGAAAGACATAAAGCACGGTGGTCTAGGAGAGCTCTTTTTAAGCCGGAGTTACTTCCAACCTTTGCCCGTCAAGTCGTTCTGCAAGAGTTTCATGGTGACTTCACCCTATAAGCTCCTTTATTTGGATTGGTTTTCTGAATTTTTGGAAAGAGAAATGCAAGTAGATTTCAGTCATGGGTCGATTGGCTTATAATTTTAGGACGGTGTTTTTTCTTCTTTGGTTTTCGGTGGGAACTTCGTTTAAGTCGATCTCATGATCATGTCCTTCTTGAACTGCTAATAGACCTTCTCTGGGTTGTAAATGGAATGTTTTATCTTGAAGGGCATCATTACCTCCCAAAGTTGGTAAAGCCGACACAGAAGAAAGCTCTGGAGAGAGTAAATTGGTCTGTTTCTCCTTTGAGTGCTCAACTCTTTCATGCATGCATGGAGTAGATACTCTTTTTTGCAAGTAGTTGATTTTGAATATTATTTGGTGGAGTCAATGGGTCAGGATTAGTTGCTGAATTCTTTGGTCCAGAGTTGTTGTGGCTGGCAATGCTTGTAGAGTTACAAACAGGTAACCTGTCTGTAAATACAAGAAACACATGTATAAGATTGGAACCCTCAGAAATTAAGATATCCAACTTCATTAAAATTATCAAAACTTTCACAATATGCACTTAGATGCCTAGTATATATGCATTATGTTATTTCAAAATCCCGAGAAAATCCGGTCTTGGCATTAAGAGCAGTACCTTCATTTATGGAAGAAGAGTCAACATTCTGATTGATCAAATTACTAGATGTTTTGCACTCATCCCCATTCGGCTCATATAAATGAGCCTTGGGAGAAACATCAACAACATGATGCTGGTCTCCACTTATTTTTTCATGACAGCTGGAAATTTCAGTTCCTTGAACTGGCAAGGCACTTGCTTGACTATTTCCTACACAAATGAGAGGTTGTGACATTTCTCTAGGGAAACTATCAACATGTGATGCCTGGGTTGAAATATCAAGAATGGTATCACAGTTTGTGGAAGAAGAATCAACATTCTCGTCTACTAAATTAGTCGACATTTTGCACCAGTCGCTATTTGGCTCAATTGACTGATTATTAGGAGAAACATTAACAAGAAGATGTTGGTTCCCATCTGCATTTTTAGAACAACTTACCATGTCGGAACCTTGATTTTGTAATGCACTTGCATCGTTGCTTCCTACCCAAGAGAGCTGTGGAAATATTTCTTTATTAGAGCTATCACCTTTTGGAATTATATAAATTGGCAAGCCGACAAGACAATCTAATTTTCTCTTTTTTGCAATAGTCTGGGGTGGCGTGTTGGGACTTTCTATCTCATCTGGATAAATTATTGTGCTTTCCTTGTTACTATTCTGATTTCCAATCTGGCAGGGAATGAAGCATGTTTCTGGATATGTTAATAGCTGAGGATACTTGCCAAAAATGGTGGAAGGAAAATAGTAGAAGCTTTGAATAAATTGAGCTGATTGTGGCGCAGTTCTTCTTTTCTTCACAGCCCAAGAACAAAGGCTTGGCGGATCAAAAATTTCAAGCTGCTTTGTCCGCACAATTATTTCCTTCATGGTATATTTAGGACCTTTTTTCTCCCCCTGATAGCCAACCGCTTTTTGTCCAGCTTTGGCCCCTTTTGGACATATTTCTGGTCCATACATTCTGCAATAGTGTAATTCAAAATTTTAGTGATCTAGATATTATGCAAATCAGAGCTAAAATCAGGGTTGGACATCTTTGCAAGAAGTAAAATCAAGTATGATTGACATTACAACTCTTAGGATTGCCTACCACATACTCACATTCACACTTTTTGCTTTAGAGACTACTCTACTGCGTCGACGTTTTGTAGTGTATCCATCCTACAATATTGCATCAATAATTGTTTAGAGTTCTGCACAAGAAAGATCATGAAAGAATGCAATATAGTATCAAATGTTTCCTACTTTCAGATTCCAATACATATACTTCTCTATTACAAGGTTGTATCAAATTGAAAGCACTAGAAGAAGGTAAGAAAATTCATACCCACACATGTGATCAAAACTGGTTTCAGGCCTTGTGTTTTTGTCCGCACTAATCTTGTCAATAAGTATGCGAAATGTGGTAGTTTGGATGATAAATGCCAACTGTTTGACAAAATGCCTAAACCAGATATAATTTCATGGAATTCATTGATTTCATGATATGCCCAACATGGACATCATAAGGATGTTCAAGGAGAATTTTCGTAGATGCATAAGCTGGGCATGAAGGTGGACCACTTCACCTTTGCTAGCACGTTGAGTGCATGTGCAAAACTTGGTGATTTGGCATAGGGCAAACAGGTTCACACCCACATCATTAGAACCGGGTTCAGGTCTCAGGTCTTTGTATCAAATGCACTGGTTGACATGTATGCTAAGTGTGGGAGGTTGGATGAGGCTCAAGGCATGTTTGATGAAGCTTCTGAACGTGACGGAGTTTCTTGGAATGCATTGATTACAGGATATGCCCGAATTGACATGATGAGGAGACACTGAAACTATTTGGCCAAATGCAACAAGTCGGTTTGAAGCCTTCATTTTTCACATTTGGTAGCATTCTCAAGGCATGTGGTGGTGGTGGAATTCAAGAGCGTGGAAAAGTGGTCCATGCTCACATCATTAAAACTGGATTTGAATCAGATGTCTATGTTGGGTTTGAAATAGTTGACATGTATGCTAAATGTGAGGGTATAGAGGATGCACTTGTAGCGTTCTACAAAATGCCTGAGAGAAATGTGGCTACGTACGATGTAATGATTACAGGTGTTTTCCAGACTACAGATGTTGAGTTGAGTTGAAAATATGGGAAGGAGGCACTCAATATGTTTATCCAACTGCAACGGATAGGGATGAAGCCTAACCATTTTACCTTTCTTGGTATTCTTGGAGTTTGCAGCAGCCTAGAATTTCTTGAACATGGCAAACAAGTCTATAATCACGTCATAAAGGGTAAACTTGAATTAAATTAATTTGTGGGAAGTGCTCTTGTTGATATGTATGCCAAATGTCGATAAGTAGAAGATGCACGAAATGGTTCAGTAAAATGCCAAAACCAGATATTGTCTCTCTGGATTGCATTGGTCTCAGGATATATATAGAATGGGGAATGCGAAGAAGCCCTGGAACTCTTTTTCCAAGTACTTAGGGAAGGGGTGAAGCCAGATCAGTTGACTCGATGTACTGTCCTAAGTGCATCTGCCATCTTAGCAGCTCGAGAGAACAGGGCGGGAAAATCCATACCCACAGTATCAAAACTGGATATGCATTGCTTGTAGTTATTGGAATTCAAGCAGACGTGGCGGAAAAGCTTGTAGATTATGTAGATATTATTCTCAACTCTGTAGCCAATACATCATTTGATGCTAGGTAGGCAGGAGTTAAATTGTATCAACACACACACACACACTAAACAAATATAAATTAACAGTGTTTAAATATCAAAAAAATGTTTGATAGGTAGGTAGTTGATCTTTTAACCACCTTAGCATCTCGGGAACAGGGCGGGAAAATCCATACCCACAGTATCAAAACTGGATATGCATTGCTTGTAGTTGTAGGAAATGCTCTCATTGACATGTATGGAAAATGTGGAAGCATAGATGATGCAGGGACTTTGTTTGGTAGAATGTTGAAGCGAGATGTAGTTTGATGGAGTGTGCTGATTTCAGGATATGCTCAGTATGGACGTGGGAAAGAAGCTCTCCAACTTTTTGGTCAAATGCAAGAAAAAGGTAAAATGCAGTTGTTATTGAGAAAATACTTAGGACTCAGCCACAAGTTGGAAAACTATTCTTGGTTATCAAGGCTAATGATTCAGAGGCTGCATTGCACAGGCTGAAGAAGGAAGCAAGTTAAGATTCTATTGTGTATCAGGAAAGACATAAAGCAGGGTGGTCTAGGAGAGCTCTTTTTAAGCCGGAGTTACTTCCAACCTTTGCCCATCAAGTTGTTCTGCAAGAGTTTCATGGTGACTTCACCCTGCAAGCTCTTTTATTTGGATTGGTTTTTGAATTTTTGGAAAGAGAAATGCAAGCAGATTTCCAGGCTGTGGGTCGATTGGCTTATAAGATCTCTATAATCTCTTATTTAATAAGTTCCAACCATTTACCTCTTTGACTTCTTGTCCATCTAGTTACTAACCATTTTTGGTGTTGGAAAATCAGGAAATTGGATTGATGCCATTGGATTTAAGACTCAATATCACATCATATTATAGTCTCGAACCATAGTTCAGAAGTATGAATTCATATGGGATGGGAAAATCTAAAAGCCTGGAATTCCTATAGAAACTTGGGAAGTTGAGGAAGAAAGTATATATACAATTATAACATAAACATATCCAATTTTTGAATTGATAGGGTAAGAACCCACGGATATTTCCTGAAGACAGTATCTACTCCAACACAGGCTACTCTAATTATGGGTGTTTTGGAGATTTTGTCAAAGCATAACGCATCTAAAGCAGCCTCTTGAGCTGGTTCTACTCCAACCTGTAGAGCACCAACCAAATGTGGGATGCAGAGAGTAGCCACTTCTGTTCCACGAAGTCTAGAAAACAAATTTCAATCCAGGCCAAGATTTTTATGTTCCACTATCCAGGTAATAATGAAAAATAGATTTGATTAAGAATGCAGAGAGACCAAAAGTATGCATTCAGGATATTTCTATAGTTAAAATTTAAGCTATCAAATGGAAAACATATGCATCTTTCAAATCGAAAATTACAAACACAGAATGAGGTCGTGTTGAATAGGTGCTCAGTTAGGCTTAAGCTAGCACAACAAAGAAAACAAAGCAATACCCAGGCCGAGGCAGAGCACAAGGTCAACAAACAAAGAGCCAACAATGGAAAAAGACGCGTTTGCAGTTCTAAATCCCTAGAAACACAGATAAACATAGGTCCTCGGGCTTAAGATGGACTAAATCTTGCTTGGGAAAGGAAGTATTGCAAGCAGTCTGTTGGTCTTTCATGGAACAGAGGAGGATTTTATATACCAATCAACGTTGTCTCCCTAGCCCTTCACTTTCTCGGATCCCTCTTTCACAAAAACGACCGCGTCTTAATAAATGAGAATCTTGAAGATAGCAAACAAACAACAGACAAATTATGTAACTATAAACTTCGGATCATACTACCTAATTTATACGGCCGCGTCTTCTAAATTAGGGCAGATTCGCACTTTAAAATAGGATCTTGAAAATAGAAACGCATGCAAAGTAAAACGACGTGCAAATGTCAATTTAATCCCGTTTGAAAACGTCTAAAAGGTCAAAATTCCGCAGTGTTAGAAACGTCTGGAGGTCCTCTACCATAGGGGAATGCCTTCGGCGTAATTAGGTGCCAAGTCGGTGAGGATATCCTCAGGAAATAATTTTTTGGTCAAATTCCTCACTAACATTTTATTGTCCTCGTGGTGTGTCAATATTAGTAGGTGTTCAATTATTTATAATTGTGTCTTTTAGTTTAGTTTGCGTTTGTATTTTTGTTGAGTCAATTATTGTTTTTACTAAAATCAAGTCAAATGTTATAAGTTGAGTGGTCATTAAGTGTTGTTGTCAAATTTGTGAGTTGTTGTCAAAAGTCGTGTCAGTGTAAAAAAAGTCCTAAAAATAAAGAAAATTGCCTCACGAACGCATTTTCGGTGTTACCCGACGTCTGAAAAATAAAGTGTTTCACATTGCGAGAGGGAAGAAAAGAATAAGCTCACTGTGGAAACAAATGTGCTTCATGTTCATATTCTGCTAAGTTAGCAACACATACACTAGAGGATGGAGGCATCAGAGGTTAGAGGTACCTCTCATCGCGCCAACGACGGCCGCTTGCTTCACTAATTTGGTGGCACATGTGTGTCTTTTATTTAGAGTGGTGTGCCTTAGTTTAACATGCAACGTGTTTTATTTCAACATTTCAGTTATGTGGTGTGGATTTCAGTGTGGTGTGACAAATGAGAACAAAGGTTCATTCCTGTTCACATGTATATGTGGCTATTCTTACATTAATCCCTGCTTTAATAACATAGTGAAGAACAAATAACACACGTAAATGTAACATCATGAGTCTTGAAGATGTTGAACAGTCAGATGTGTTCCTATTCATGCCTAGGTTTGTGTTTAGCCTCTAAAACCATTGAAAGTTGTTCAAATGTGTTCCTACTTGAGTTCCCACACTGTTAGGTCAGATGTGTTCCCTAGAGTGTCTGGTTGATAAGCAAACGATTCTTGAGCGTTTTCCCATCTTCTTCGATCGAGATGTTTTCTTGACAACACATGATTAATAAGAAGTCGATGTGTTCCTTCTTTTACCTTCATTTCGAGTGTTCTACCAAGATCATGAGCAAACACGGGCGACAAGCTGCAAAAGATGTGTGACAATTATTTACTACCATGTAAACATTAAGGGGGGGAATGTTAACAAAACTAATGTTCACATGTTAGTTTGATATTTATTGGAAGTTAAATAATAATTGGTTTTTAATATTTGATAGTAATATTGTTATAAACAATATTACGATATAGGTTAGAATATATAGTTGTTGAGATATATTGTTATAACAATATATCATATTTAGTGGTTTGCTTAATTATAGGATTTCAGGTGTGAGAAAATAGTGGAGAGATAATAGGAATCATATTCCTATATATGTGTATTGTATCCACGAATGATTTATGGTGAGAATATAGAAGAATTGATATATTATTTTTTTGTAAGTCTTGATCTGAACTCGTGACATTGTTCCAAGATCATGATTGTCCATTTGGTTGCGTACATTTTAGAGATCACACGCCGTGAGAACTATGTGCAATTTGATCCCTCTTCAAAGTAGTGGTGACGTTAGTGGTGCACGGGGTGCTCACAACCCACGTAATATTTGTTTTGTATGACTTCTTGGACATCTAGGGTTTTAAAGATCAAACTAGTTGCACATCAAACATCACAATGTATCAATGGCCCAAATTCCAAACAAGAGTGAAACAGAAGCGAAGAATCAAACGCAAGAAGTTGCAAGAGCGAAACTATAAAGAGACAGGGCGTATGCATAAAAAGGGCCATAGTGTATGTACCCTTTGGCCGGTGTCATCCGCTTTGGTCGTGCGGCGATTCGAGACACGGTTTTAACGGTGAGGCTTCATCGGGTCATTTCTAGCCCATCTCGGTCATCGAGACCAACCCAAATCATTGTAAACACATAGGATCAACTAACTCATCTTCTCTCTCTCTCTCATTGCAAATACTTTATCTATTGTTATCTATCATTGTTTATTATTGTTTATCATTGATTATCGGTTATTTCTAATATTGTTGTAATTAGCTTTGTAAACTAATTGATTAGGCTAATCTACCATTGCTTCACTACCCCTAGAGAGATATTAAATAATTTAGGCCAAATCAACAATAAACTAAAATAAGAGGATAAGATTAGGAAGAAATAAACTCTTCAGTCTTGGTAATCGAAGTAGTCTTTGAAAAGAAAATAGAGTGAGAATAAGCAAATAAAATCAAGGAACAAAAAGTGTAGGAATTGAGATTGGGGCTAAAAATATTTGCAATATTTTTGAGGTCATAACATCATCTCCAAGATATTTAAAATATAACATCATGCAAAATTTTGGGTGCGTACGGGATCCAAACCACAATACTTCTCTTCTTCTTTTGTGGGTTTCTTGGAAAAATGAATAGGAAGATCTAGGTAGGGAAATTTTTCTTAAGAAGGTGTCACACCCACCACAACTACACTAAATCTATAAAACACAACAACACCATTGTAGAGCTATTAAGTGAAGTCCTACAAGAGTGAGGTGAAAGTATATTTTGACTTTTAGAATGGTGATGCCCTTGAAATCCATGACCACAATCTTGAGAAAGCGAATTAAAATGAGGAGAATCGGGATGTACGACTAATGGCACAAAGGAATCACCCAAATGGTCAGGAGGATTTAAGATCAAGGGGGTTTAAGGTGTTCTACCTCCAAACAAACCTTATCAACTATGACTTGAATTTGAAACATAACATTTAAAATTACTTCAACTTTTAGTCATACAAAATTATTTATCCATAGCTTATTTATTAATAATTACATGATTTTTGTCTTTCCAAATGTGATAAAATATATCAACATGAAATATATGTCGAATTTGGTTATATTTTGCAGAAACATGGTCGAGTTCCCTAGTAAGACCATTTTTTAGGTCAAGAATTATGGAAGGGTTGAAACAAGGAACAAATCTACTTCTGCAAAATGCACATGTGAAAATAACCAAAATAAATGCTTAATAGTATCATCCTGATGGCAAGAAGAGAAAATGGAATTTTAAACCCCCATGTTCCATTCTATCTCTTACAGGGAAAAATCGAGCAAATAATACACCAAAGAAAGTGAGTTTTTTGGGCTTTATAATAACCTTCCAAATATTAGCAAAATTTCTAGCCCAAGTAGAGTACAAAGATATTGATTGTTAGTAGTGTTTAATAGTATTAGTTTTGATATGATTGGGAAGAAAAGTTGATAACCGAGTTGAGATTTACACCAAAAAAAGGAGGTTACTGATTGGTCAAATTCACTCTCTCTCCGTAGGGAGCTTTAAAGAGAATCACAATTTTATGGAGGTAATTATTACGTATGGCATTTTGGATTTCAAAATAGATTCAATACTCACTTTTAAGTTGAAACTTGTACATTTGAATATTTTAAGTCATTCGGTTGTGATATGCCTTATAAAAGATATAAGAAATAATCTAAATTCCTTTTTGGTTCTTAATATAGTGAACAATAACAAAAGTGAGATTACAAATGTTAAGAACATGGGATTACTAAAGAGATTGAGTGTTAAGGGATAAATCATTATTCAAACCATCTATAATCTAAATGAGGTTGGGTTTAATCATTTCTCGAGCCTTTCCTATACTTTTAGCCACAAACATTCCATTAATTTTAAATAAGGGTGATAAGGAGAGATAGTGTAACCCAGGCCACTCCAAGCCTTTTTCCAAGAGTAGTTCCCGAGAGATGTAATTTCTCAAAAGAATTTTCATGCTTGAGAACCTTCCAAACCTCGATTAGCTATTTGACACTTAAGGCATGACCTTGAAGCTTGATGTTAATGAGGCCAGTCCTTTATCTTCCTTAGGGCATGCAACAAATATCCCAAGAGACTCAATGAAATCCCGTTCTCCCTCATGAATTATCCTACAAGAAATCCTTCAAAAGCTTCTCGAATTCATCATAATCAACATTGAAAAGCACCCAACAAGAGGAATAATAAACATGAGTGTCAACAAGCACTTAAAAATAAACCTATAATTCCCTAGCCAAAGAGAGAGGTTTGCTAATCACATATGACCGGATCTTTGAAGGATGAGGATAAAAAGAAAAGGGGGAGCACACAAGAACTATTCAAAGATGAATCTAACACCATTCGTATCCCTCTAGCTAAAGCACATAGGGAGATAGATTGTTTATATCATCAAGTTATTCTCTAATGAAGAGAAGACTCGGAAGCAAGACAAAAAAAATATCAAGGCATTACATATCATGCCTAATTAAATATTCCTCTCCCGAAGACCGAGAAATGAGTACTCATAAAAAAGGGCATTAAGGAGCTTGTTAATCAAATCAAGGGAGATAATTGCCTCTAATAAAATCTTTAGAAGAGTAATTGGAAACCCATTAATAACTAAAACATATTAAAAGGTGTTGGTGTGTGTTATTTTCCACATCATTAGGTGAGTCATCTCACTTAGGTGAGATCGTAGGTCCATGTGTCATTTAGGGGTCATTATGAGATTCCCTTATGCGTCAGTGCGTCAGTGCGTCATATGCGTCATTGGGAGTTACACTTCTATTCTGGGAATGTAACTCCCCCTCTCTACTCGAGTTGTCATGATTACAACACTGGGGGTTCACCTCCTATATGTACACCCCATTTGATCTATGAGATAGAGGAGAGTTTTATGGCTTAACCAAGTTCTGCCCATGTTTCAAATCTTTGCATGCACATTCGGTTGATGCTCGCTCCTCTCGAGATCTCTTCACACTGTCGTTCGCATGTTCCTTGATGTATGCGTCGTCCCTTGTGATCCTCGCTTCCAGGTTTTCAAACCCTCTTTCATGGTATCAGAGCGGATCTTGTGGATCCGTGCACTCCTCGGTGTTGCTCGTGCATTTTCCAGCTTCCAGTGTGATATCCAGTTCTCGTTGCGTGTGTCATAATGGATATTCCGTTCGTGCTCTTCTTGCACTGATCTTGGGGTTCATACCTCTGGTTGCTTGCTCGTGTTTGTGGGTTTCGCCTTCTTGTTCGGGTTTGTTCGTGTTTGTGGTTTTTCGAGTTTTCAGCTTTTGCATGCGATCTTGAAAGTTCTTTGTCTTTGTTTTGTATCGGGTTTGCATTATCCATTGTTGAGTTCGTGATTGCTTCTATTCACATGTGCTCATTTTTGGCTTGGCGTGGACCTATGGGTTATTGTTGTGATCTGGCTTTACATTGGTTCGGTCAACTCTACATTGGCTCTTATTGTCTGCTTGTTGCCCGTGCATGGTTCGTGGTTTGATCATTTCAGCATTGGAAAACTTGTTGGCTCTCTTCGTGGCACTCGGTTCACTCAGCCTTACACTCAGCCCTTGCACTCATTTCATACTGGCCGCTGCAATCTCCAGTCTGATTCCTCTCACGTAGGAATGGCATTCAACTAGACTGTGCAGCTTCATTGACCAGCTCGGGTTTGTTTGTTAGTTATTTGTTGTATTGGTCCAACCTTGGCTCGAAGAAGTTCAGTCTTGTACAACCCGTTCTTGCTCTTCAACTATTTTTGAATCGTGAGGCTCATGCTTTAGTTGCTGGATCATGGTCTACCTTTTTCTTTGTTCAAGGTTCCCAGCCTGCGTTTTCACCTACAGCGTGGCTTTTTGGTTGCATTGAAAAATGTTTTGGTTGCATTGGAAAATTGTTCCAAACCTGCGCCCACAACAAAACCAATGCCCTCCAACATTTCTCGGCTCCCTCCAGCTCAAACCTATAGTATCTCCAACAAACTACGTTTTTGCATTGTAAAAACGTTTTTGATTTGTTGTTTTTGGTCGCTAACCTCGCTCCACAGCTGTAGCACCACCGGCACCTCCAAAGCACCTCACCACGTGGCTTCCAACTTGCTGCAACACTCCAACAACCTGCCTTTGGTTCAAACCTACTCTTGGCGCATCTTCTTGGCACGTAGCACCGTTACATGCACAGCCAGCCACCTATTGGCTCAAACAAGGAGCTCACCTCTCGCTGACATGTGGCATTGACCACTTCCAAACATGGGCCCCCTCCTTCCACCTCCTTTTTAAAATGTTTTAAGGTGGTTAAAAAAACATTCATTTTGGCATTGTAATTTGGGTTTTTGGCTTGTATTGTTCTCCCTCCTACGAGCGTCGAAGACGGAGGGCGAGGTCCAGGGTTGGTAGGAGGCTAATCCCCCCTCGCAATTAAAACAAACTCTACCTAATATTTTGTGCTATTTCAACAAGTACCCACACGATACCCTTTGCACCCATTTCGTGCACTTTTTTAATGCGTTTGCGATGTCAGTGCATTTTTTCATCGATTGCGGGAATCGTTTTAATGCTTATAAATTTTGACTCATTGCTTTCGTTTTTAGCGCTTCTTTAGTCAAAGTTGCATGATTTTCCACGATTTACATTATGGGATTATTAGTTTTGTAAACAAACTACTTTTATAAAGTGCCGCATTATGGGGGTTGCTTGTCTTATTGGGTTTTCGCACATAGATGCATTATCTGCTGAGTCCGACGTCTTGCTTTTGTGCATATTGTATTTTCATCATGGAGAGTGCTCTTTCCAGACATGAGCATCATAGGATCACCTTACAGCCTCCGCCACTTCTCACCGGGAGAGAGACCTATTCAGCTTGGTGTGCTTCCATGGAATGTTACTTCGCCCACGAGGGTCTTTTACGCTTCTTGCTTGCGCCAGTTCCTACACCCGCTGATCATCATCATCTTGAGGAATTCCTCGACACTTGTGACCATGTCTTTGGTCACATGATGATGCATGTCTCTCGTTCTCTCTGGTTTCACGTGGCAGACTCAGTCCACCTCACCGTGTTTGGAGCATTCTTCAGTCCTGCTATGGAGACCCTTCACATATTGCAATCATTGTTCCTATTGTTGATTCAGTTTTCTCCTCTTCTTCGTGTGATGGCGGTTCACCGACACAAGATCTCTTGTTCTACTTCTCGATGACGAGGATTGTGCACCCAGATTACGATGTCGAAATTACTGCGCAGAGGACTCTTCTCCTCTTTCTCTCACTATTCCGAGAGTGTTGACACTTCCCACATCTCATCATATATCGAAGCGAGTCTCTACTCGGTCTCACACAGTCATCACACCAACCTTTGTTCCACTTCCAGTGTGCGAGGCCCATTTCACTCCTCTGCCTTCATTGGATGACTCATACCTATCTGACATCGCTCTTTTGTTTATTGAGCCCCCTCATTGGGACGAGTATCTGCTTGACCTTAGTCGTCTTTTCACAGATTCCACTTGTGATGCTCTACAGATCCCTCATCCATCTACAGGTGTTTCAAAGGAGTTCATCATCTCTTGTTGTTGGAGTGCCCCTTCCGGGAATCATGTCACTTCCACATTTCCAGAGACCTTCATTGATCCACCCTCAGTTGTGGATCCCTTTTCTATTGTGGAGGATGTTTTGTTCCCTTCACATCACTTGGACATCCTCTCTATGGGTGTTCCTCTTCACTCTGATAGTTCTACGCACGTGGCATTACCTTCGGTTCCTTGGCACTCACTTGCTAGACCTATGTCACACTTCCGTGCACCAGACTCAGAGTTCTTCGTGTTGTTGCCTTCAGTTTCCTTTGTGGAGTGGGTAGACTTCTAGCACGTCATTTTGTCCTTCATGTAGGGCAAGCGCACGATTCGTTGTGGTTGGCTCTTCTTCGGTCCAAAGCGAGAGGATCTCGTCATTGACATTCTTACGGAGACCTCCTGAGAGCTACGAGTTCGAGATCCGTCCATGGCATCTTCTGCATTCCTCTCGTCTCCCTCTTCTTCTCTCTTCTTCTTCTTTTCGAGAGATTGCCTCTTTGTACATGGGTACCCTTTCAGGCTCGTCTATGGCCAGGACCCATATTTGGCATCTTTCTTAGATTAGAGAGTGTTTTGTTCTCTTGTGGTGGATGTTTTTCCCACTGGGTTTTCCTTCACTGCTTGGGATCTTTTTCTTGTACATGGGTACCTCATCAGGCTTTGTGCGGGACCCATTTCTCGTTTCTGACTTGCCGCCTCATCCTAAGTTACGATGAAGGGGGGGTGTTGGTGTGTGTTATTTTCCACATCATTAGGTGAGTCATCTCACTTAGGTGAGATCGTAGGTCCATGTGTCATTTAGGGGTCATTATGAGATTCCCTTACGCGTCAGTGCATCATATGCGTCATTGGGAGTTACACTTATATTATGGGAATGTAACTCCCCCTCTCTACTCGAGTTGTCATGATTACGGCATTGGGGTTACTCAAAGACCTCCTATATGTACACCCCATTCGATCTATGAGATAGAGGAGAGTTTTATGGCTTAACCAGAGTTCTGCTGTGTTTCAAATCTTTGCATGCACATTCGGTTGATGCTCGCTCCTCCCAAGATCTCTTCACACTACCATTCGCACGTTCTTTGATGTGTATGTCGTCCCTTGTGATCCTCGCTTACGGGGTTTCAAACCCTCTTTCAAAAGGGAGCCAAATGAAAACCATGCCTAATGGATTTATGAAGACCATAGAGATTGCATCCCATCGGTGGTAATACAAGCCCCTACATCTTGAAACAACATATTGACAATATGCACAAAGCAACAACCATTCCCTAAGGTCGAAAGCATGTTTATGATAAAATCCCACTTAGCCATGTCATAAGCTTTCTTAAAGTTAATATCGACAAACATGAATTTTTATTAATGACTACTGTACCATTCCATACCTTCCCGAATAACAATGAGATCATCTAGATTATACTGTGTTAAATAAAACCAATTTATTTAGATCTAATAATGAGAGGAAGAATATACCTTAGTCTAATAGCAAGAGCTTTTACAATGATTATATGAGACACACTAAGGAGAGTAATGGGTCTTTAGTTAGTGATAAGCTTATGATCATTATCCTTGGGAATGAACTTGATATTACTGGATTGACAAGGATCCCAAACAATTAGATGGGATGGCTTCTACATACTTTGTGAAGGACATGACCAATTGTATTCTATAGGGTTTGGTAAAAATCACAACGAAAACCATCGAATTAAAAGGTCTTTTACTCGTGGTCGTTTACATCGAAACATCTTTAAGATCATTTAAGATGGGTGGCCTATCATATGAGCTTCAAAAATCTTGTAGGGAACAACTTGAAGGCCTTATAAGAGGGCACCTTCTCTACTAAGAGAAGAAGATTGGTCAACAAACATTCCATGATAATGATGTACAAAAGGATTACACGAAGGTTGGTTATCCAAGCATTGATATTCTTAATTGCTTTTATTTTGTTTGTAGCTTGTTTGGAGCAAAGAAGAGAAAATAATTATTTGATAACCCTAGCACCCAAGCTCCTTGGCTTTGTAGGTTTCTTGACTTCAAACTTGTGTTTCCATTAAGTAGCTTGAACTTGTATATTCGCATTGAAAGAGAGAGAGCAAGGTCATGTGAAATTCTAGTGAATTCATGGTATGAGGCCTCATGATCTTGTTGTGAGAAAATGGTCACCCGCTTTCATAGATTATAAGGAAAGTGGTAGTTCAAGTGATAACATCAACCCACCAAACAATTTAGCCAATATCTCCCTTGGGTTTAGGAACCGAAATCCATATCCTCTTGACATGAGACATGGTTATCTTATGCTTGAGATGGGTGGTGTTGATATGAAAATGGGTTTTAATCAACTTAGCCTATGGAGTGGACCACTCAATGCAAAAGTGAATGGGAAGATGGACTAAAAGAGTAACACCGTAAATGACACTAGCATGTCGATCATTAAAGTTGTAAAAGAGAAAAGTACTGCTTTGCAAGTAGAGCAAGATCCACCCTTTTGACAAGTGTATTTTGGCCTTCACTCAAATATCACCAAATTGTCTTATGAATCTTTAGATATCACCATGGAGTGGGGTTGTATAGGGTGTGGAGTTAATGCCTAAAATGGGATGGGAGCAAAGGTGGATGCCACTTGTGGTGATATCCAATTCGGGTTTGTACATTGCATTTTACGGTTTGGTTACATTCGAGAGGCCAAAGTGGAGCGGTAGTTTTTGTCTTGGCAATATTTTTTCTGCGACAACTTGGTGACTCGAATCATGTGGTCTTAGGGGTTTGGTAGCGGAAGTAAGCGTTTGAGAGATTCACTAAAGCACATGCTAGAAAAACCATGTATCCCTTATCCGGAAGTTTATGGTTTCCTTCAAAACTTTAAATAAATCAATTTATGCACATACTCGCTTCTTTGGGTGAGCCATGTAAAACATGGGTTGCTTATTACAGATAAAATGTACCAAGGGTTTGCTCGGTTTGTTGAAAAATGTCTAAAGGGAGGGAGAGAGATTAGATAAGGCGATCTAAATGCAAATTTTAAGCTTGGCTTGCTTGACACTTGAAAGTCCCTAGTTCGGTGAGAAAAACCAAGTGTCATGGTTGTGCAATGGCATTACGGTGATTAGGGTTAACAAAAGGAAAAATAAAATAAAAAATCCTTTAGTCATGTTTTGCACATGCTCAACCTTTGACGTCATGAGGTCGGCTGTGGTACTTCTTGCCACGAGGTTTCCAATGGTTATGGACCCATCGCTCAAACATGTATTTTAAGGTGACTCGGCTAAAAAAGTAACCAACCAAAGTGAAAGATTAACCCTTACGACAAACTTTGTCAAATTTAGACAAATCAAGAAATAATATTAGGCTTAAAATTTTCTTAGTTAGAACCAATACATCGTGAAACACATTAACAACAAACTTCTCACTCACTTCGAGATCATGATTGTTCATTTATTTGGCACTACCTACATCAATTAATGCCTGTGTTGTGGAAATGGCTATTAATATGGCGAGATTTTAAAACTCAGCGCCCAAGGGTAAAGGGCAGAGTACATAGTAACATAATATAAGCGTAATAAAACTCAAATTCGCCACCGACTGTCTGCTCTAGATGATCCATTTGACGTGGGTTGAAAGAACAGGAATTAGTAGTGAAAAGAATATGATGGCATGGAAAGAGAAAATAGGTTGAAATGCTTCCACAGCTAGTCTTAAACCAGAACGTAAAATAGCTTTGGTAAAATATCATTGTATCCGTAAATTCTTTTTCATTCCGTTAAAAATGTGAAAAAATACAAAATAAAAATAGCGTATCAGAGCGAGGTTTCGATCCTCGGACCTGTGGGTTATGGGCCTACCACGCTTCCGCTGCGCCACTCTGATTTGGTATTCGTAAATGTACTTGCACTTTTAGTTAACTTTCTGTTTATGATCATTCGGGTAATTGATCCGTGTTCGACTCCCGGCAAACGCAGATGCAGTGCAATAATCACCAGAGCAAGAACTTGTACTCCTCAAGAATGACATATACAGATTATGTGGGAAAATAGGGAGGGATCAGACATTTTCCTATTCCACGTTTGTAGTCCACGGATTAGGGTAATGGGTGCCTAGAGTGTAACAACCTCATCAGAAGGTTTGGTGTGTAATTCGTACAAAGATGGGAATAAAATTCGTTGAGAAGGTTGTATTTTAATTGGTGTGGAAAATGGTAAAAGTTTTGTCACACCAGCCATAGAGATATGAATTCTAAAGAGATTAAAAAGAAATGAGGCTATGTCCAAGTTCTATAGAAATTTGACGACGATGCTCACATACTCCAATACTCCAAAAAGAATCCTCCAATCAAAAAAATTATAAACCCCCACACAACCAAATCTTCTTATAAATTATTGCTATTGTTTTCAAAATTATATATGTCCCTTACAATTGCCTCAATCAAACAAGGTATATTTATTTGGTTGTGATGGTCCTGATAAGGTAGAAAAGTTGCATACATTTAAATATAAAGAGGAACACAATACATTGCTTTGCAGTACTCGTTGTCTTATGACATAATCATTAGAAATAGAAAAGGCACATATTTGCCAGTTTATGGAAGTATTCCCCATTGATTCATAGGAGAGATGCTACCCTTACGAGGAATAAGAAAAAGATATGTGCATGGTGAAGGGTATTGACCTTTAACAAATCCAATACTTGTGACATCTCCTTACCACTTACTAATTTATGCAAGTGTTCTCTATTGACTCATATGAGAGATGTTACCCGTATAAGGAATGAGAAATCGAAGCATGCATTGTGAAGGATGTTGACCCTTACCAAATCTAACACTCGTGACATCAAATATCAATGTTGGTGCTAACATTAAATCTAAGTGGGTTGTTGTCCAACAATGAAGATGACACTATAAAGAGTGTTGCCTAGCCATCCACCAATGTATAAATCTAAGGAGATACCTCTTAAAAGGGATGTGGTCGAGATCATACCTCAATCAAATTTGGCAAAATGCAACACCCTCATTCCCTCACTAAGCAAAAGAAATACATTATGATGCCTAACTCACATACTCTTAAGATTTCAATAAAAATTTGAGATGAATATACCACGACTCTCTAAAATGTGTAAGTATTTGTGTCGTTATTCTCACTACTATTACATGTCATTGTCTTATGAATGAGTTAATTTTGGAATCCGCTAACTTATACTGCCCACTTTAATGAGGAGACTTTGACATGCGATTATTTAAGCCATAATATTGATTGCCATTTTGCTTCAAAATAATTCAAAAATACCCACCAAAACACAACATCACAATATTTAGGAAAAAAATGCAAACCCATTAGAATTAAATATCAAAGTGCAATGTCAATATCATGTTTTAAATATTTAAACTCTCAATGCTTCAACATGAAAGGGTGTTTAATGGCGTGGTCTCAAATTACACGATTTCTAAAAGGTTGTATAAGATATTGTAAGCAACATTACTTGGATATATGCTCTTGCACGAACTCGTCGACCCATGTAATCTGTATGGTTTAAAGTGATGCATTTTTATGACATTCATTTTTAAACTTTCATGGAGATCAAAATATTTGTATTGTGTCCATTCATCGTGATCAATTTTAAAGATTGACACTATATCCATTTTTAAATTTGAAAATACATGCACAAAATCATCCTCATATGGAAATACTAATGACAAATCTTAGAAGCTCGATTCTAAGGACTCTTAGCATCCATTGATTTTTTTTACCATGAATTGTATGGCCAACAAAACCCCAAGGATTTTATATCACCCCACTTGAACAAAAAACCTTAATCAAGGACATCGCCTTGGTAGAATGGACAAGGATCGAGATTGAAGGGTCGAAACTTCCAATTGTTTCACCAATCATCAATGTTCTTACAATTCAAACGGTGCCTATTTGAAGAGGGTACTTCATCGACATAAAACAACTAATAAAACATGGAGACAAACTTAAAATATGTGTTATGGTGGGACTTCCTTCTTAAAGTAAATACGAGGGTAATTTAAAGGAAGGTACCTTCGCATTGGTCAATCACATGACACCTTGGAAGAATAGATGAAGATTAGAAATCTAAGAAGTAGCATGGGGCTGAAAATTCTTTAAGTTTCCTTCTATCATCTATATATTTAGATCAACAATGCATAACCATAAGGGGATATAATCCCACTATTGAAAGTTGAATTATTTGACATGGCCATCCACATAGGCACTAATGAAATTATCAATATTTTCATAGGTATTTTCATGGCTTGGGTGTTCCTTTGTAATGGATCTTTCCATGTGATCCGATTTAATTACTTGAGCCCCTTATTGAAAATGGAGAAGAATCAACCATTTTTTGATGTAGCCACAAGGCACGGGTATTAGTGGAAGATCAATGATAATGAATCGGGAATGAAGTCCAAATATTCGGTTGAAGTAAAGGAAAGAATACGATCATGAAGATAAGTATTATCTCCACTAAGATAATATGATTCATTGATTAATTATAATATATAAATGATCTTATACCCTTAATATACTGACAAGAAATTTTGCATAATTTAGAATTTTGTATGTGGCGCGGTCACGACCCAACATCTTTTCTCAACATTTTCTTTAATTACCTATAAGATTTGTAGTTAAAGGCTCCTCAAGTTTTCTTATCCTTAGCTCAAATTTGTTTCCTTATTACTAGTCATATCCCATTTCTAATAGTTTATAGTCTTAGAAAATTTATTTTCTTCAAGTTCATTCCATTATAGTCTAAAAGTTTTATGTATTTTGAAGCATTTAATATTGGGTTTGTTTATATTTTTAAACTTTTCCTAAAGTTTCATGTCAATGTTTAAATGTGCAAGTTTTACTTTTAAAACTATGTTTTAAACCTCTTCATATAAATTATTAAGCGTGTTTGTGCTTTGGACCCCAAGGAATAATGTATGTTTTTTTGATGCTTTTGTTCGGAATGATTACATCTATCTCTAGCACATTTCATATTCATGATTTCTTCTTCCTATTCTTTGTAAGTGTTAGGGTCGAGAACCAACCTTCTCCAAATTTTGTAGTAGGTTAAAAATTAGATGTTTTGATTTTGGGTGTATATTCTATAGTCGAGAAATCGATAAAGCATCAATTGATTTTAAGGATACAATCTTTATTTTTAGTTTTATTGAGTGACATTTTTATTTTGAGGATTATTGGTGGAATATTAAAATTTAAAGCTTTTAGGATAATTTTGTATCCTCGTGGTTGGATATTTGTCCATAATTTTCAAACATTAAGGTAAAACTTTCAACATTTTACTCCAGTTTAACCCATAAATGCTTAAATAATTGAGGATCTCATAGAGAATCACGTGTTTGAGCTCTCGAAGCATTATTTCATCCACCTATTGACTCCACTAGCTTGTAAGACCCAAAATCAAAGACGAAAGAGACACTAGTTCCTTCTTATAATTTTTCATACCAACTTCTCTTAAAAGCGAACTGAGACACAAAATCATGCACTTTGAGTTATATTTAGTCACGGTCTCATACTACTATTTAGAGGGTTTTTAGTAAAGAAAGTACTAATTAACCCATGTCTCTTGGCCATTTTTATTTGATTTTTTCGTCATGCCATGCCCAACCTCCCCGCACACATGCCCAGTCAGATTTCGTCATTTCCTATCATTTTAGCTTTGATCGGGGCACCACGGGTCCCACCGTGGGCACCCCGATCCTTTTTGAACTTTCCCGCCAAATTTTGGGCTCTTTCTAGCCATTCAAGGTCTTTATTTGTTTAGTGGTCGGCCATTTCGGGGTTAATTACAAAATTATATCAAGAGAACCCTATAAAGATAAAGTTATGAGACCATAATGAGGGACCAAGCACTAGTCACTACTATCATCCACCTAGAGTTACATCCATCTATAAAATTTGGAGATCACTTGCATCCACATAGCTCCATCACTTGAGACAAGGTTGGGATACATGCATCACACACGCATAGGGGAAGATTCTATTCTATTTCATCCACCATTCTATTACATTTTTCTACACATAGTTAGCTCATTACTTCACAAAGTGCGACTGGCACAAGAGCAACCTAGGGCATGCTTCACACACACACACAAAACTACATTTGGGTCTAGAATGTAGTGCAACACTCAATTAGTAAGTCCACCATTGTGGCAGTTGAGGTCAATTTGACCCTATCATATGCATTTTTATTTTTAGGGATTGATGCTTGTTTAGGGTTTTGCAGGTCTTCCTTTCATCTTGGATTAGTAGTGACACCTGACACAGTCTGAATGGATCTGATGTGATAAACAACGAGGGTTTGGACCATCTACCGTCTGTGAAACTCGATTTTGAAGCTTTTACACATACTAGGGCACCCATTTTGTAGACCAGAGCACTCGTAGGCACCTTGGTCCCTCTCCAAGCACTCCAAACTAGAGAATTAGTCCATATCCATCCTTTTTGGGGCCTCTGCATAGTTGTTCTTGCTTCCTATTTCTCTAATCACTTCTGCGACACAATCTAGCGAGCATATCTATTCAGCTGAGTTCTTTCCTCTTCTCTCTTGGACATTAGGGTCTCTACTTTCATTATATTAGTTTGTTTGGGTCATTTACATACTTCTTTACTACATTTATTTACTTTATTTACAATTGTTCATAGCTTAGATTAACTAGTGCATATTTCCACATTTTAGTTAATAATTTTGGTGAACCCATGTTTCAACACTTCCTTTTGACCATGTCGTCTCCTTATCAAGTTATGGCCCAATCTTCTTATCCTACCTTTGCACCAACTAAGGTCTCAGGCATAGTTACTATTGTCGTTGATTTCATGTGCGTGCGTACCCAACATCCTCCTCAATTTGTCACACCTAGGGCTGATCCATCTATTAATGTAGTTACTACTCATCGTGCTCATCCTAATCCACCTATGGCTCCACCCGCATCTATTCCTCCACCCATTACTTTGGCAGCTCCTCCCACCACTTCTAAGGGCTATGACATCATTGAACAACTTAAAAATACATCCGTTAAGATCTCTCTTTATGACTTATTTCGTAATGCGTTGAATTTTTGTAACACACTAGAATCCACCCTTTAGGCCATTCATGTTGAAAGTGATAATTCCACGGTGGCCTTTTCACATCTTATACAATCCCTTCATAATTTACCACACACTATATCTTTCACTGATGAGGATATGTCACCTTTTGCTAAAAACAATCCATGTGCTCCTTTTCTCATTACTACCATTATTAGTACTACTTGCATCAAACACATCCTCATTGATAATGGATCAATTATTAATCTTTGTGCTCATTCTCTCTTAAATCAATTGGGTATTAGTGATAATCTCATTTCTAAGAATTCCACTCTCATCCGCGGTTATGATTCTACCACTCACACATGCTTAGGGACTATCTCATTACATATTTGGTTTGGCCTAAGACTATTCTCACTTGAGTTTTATGTCATTGATGCCTCCTTTCAGTTCAATCTCTTGTTAGGTAGGCCTTGGATTCACATAATGCAAGTAGTTCCATCTACTATTCACCAATGTGTCAAGTTTTTGCATGATGGCTATGAACATACTATCACCACAGATCCAGAGCCATTCAAATATTGTCGCATAGACCCTGTTATTGCCATGCCTATACCACCTTCACAACGTATTCCATACAAGTAGTCTTGACACATATGACATTGGTTAGTCTAGCACTTCACAATCCCCTTCTACCACTGTCAGTGCTCCAACTATTTCTACTTACACTACACTATTATTTCACCTACAGTATCAGTTCCTACTAGTGTTCCTTCTCAACTAGTTATGACACCCTCTACTACTCCACCTACGGTGCCACTTAACAACATCCTTGATAATTCTATACAACATGATGATGTTCACATCGATGATTATGAGGATTTTAATCACGAAGTTGATGTTATCAAACTTACGATGAAGCATTAAGACAACTTGATTTTACTCCTCTTGGCATAGACGATTCTTATTTTGAAGAAACCTTTGTGGCCGATGGCCTAGGAGAATATAGGTTTAAGAACCCTCCATCTACTAATGTTATGGTACTATATCGGGAATCTGTAAATAGTTTCGATGTTATTTCATCTTCTCCTCCATGGGTTGCAGCTCCACTCCTCCTTTTACATGCACATTATTTATCAACATGACCTTTTGGCAACACATCCCCATCGATTCTACCTATTTAGAAACTATTTGTACATGCAACAGTTTTGCTAGGTAGACATGACACTAAATGACATTTTACCACCTCTTCATTCACCACATCTATATCATGGCTATTTTCACATTATGGCATCTTATGGCTTCCATGTCTTTCATTTGAAGGTATTTTTGTGCATACCCCTTGTGACTTTCCACTCACACTTGGACAGTCTTGACTTGACTATATCAGCGGTATAATAGATGCTCATCACTCTTTGCTTACATTTCCTATGCCTTTTGGCAATATCTCTATTCATAATGATTCTTCTCCTACTTACATTCCAAACATCTCTCGTTGGCATGCTCATGGTTGTCCACCGATCACTTTTATTGATGAAGAATATGCAATGAATGTGTACACACTCTGCCATAATGGGTCCTTATATGACCCTCCTCATTCTATAGCTTATCAGGTTTCGATATTTGCTCCAGTAGGTTTCGATCATGACAATGATGATCTCCTTGATAGCGGCGCATATCACCTTCTCTACCACATACTTGGGGGAATCACATCTAATACATCCTCCCCACTCACCTTAGCATCTATCATATTTTCATTTTCATATAGGCATTCTCATCACTCGTTTTAACAACGTCATTACCCGATGACACACTCTCATGCTTCGTTTCACACTTGACTATTGAGGGATTACTACACATGAACCCCACACACTATACTATATAGGAATTACACATTGTGTTCCACTACACATCGTGACATGCATCATACATATAGCATCCTTCTATTGTCTAGCATTACATACTATTCATCATATTGTCCATATCACACATTACATGCACTATAAGACTATATACATGTATTGCATCACATTCTATACATAGTGTCGTTCCACTACATCTTATGTCACATCCCTTACATCGTGCACTACACGTCTTCACATCACACATTTTCTATATACTATACTAGCTACCATCACATACGATTCTAGAGTTACATTACATTGTACACATTTTACATGTTTAGCATTGTATTTTATACACTACGTATTTACATTTTTTTTCATCATTTACTACATCTTCTACATGTTGCACTCACTACCATATAATGTATTTTAGTTCCTCGATCCATACTCAACTACCAAGGGTTTTACAAATCAAATGGATCTTACATTCATCACACGTTCATTATTTGATCCTTTCCTCATGTGACATGTCTATGTTAGTGACACATGCTATAGGCTAACTCATCACTCACTCTATCATCTTGTAGTGGAATACGCTTTAGGCTAAATCACCACCCCCTACTATGCATCTTGTCATGATATATGCTTTAGGATAAATCATCACTCTTATGTTTGTCTTGTCATGATATGCACTTAGGCTATAAGGTTCACGCACATCTCTTCTACATGTCGCACATCTTCACCTTACACACAATCATCATCAATACGTTAGACACAATACACACTATTCATCCATTTCTCGATGACGCACTCTCATTTATGGTTCATTCTTGATTTTAGAGGGGGAAATAAAGTGAACATCATCACATACACTTCCATTCACTCGGGGGCACACGCGCCCTATCATTCAATTTTACATTCCATTCCATCCATCCATAACATATTGCATATTATGGTTGCTTTTATTTTGGCTTACTTTTGCTTGTTCATGGCCGCTTTATTACAAATGCTAGTTAGATTACTTGTATGTCATTTATCTATATCATCCACACATGTGCGTTCACGTCTTTTTCTAGTTGTGATCACAGATACATGTCTCTTACACGTAGCATGGATGCTTGACTTCTACCATTCCTACATTGGTCATTGGGGGCAATCTCTCTCTCACAGGTATTATTGTTTCATTTTGTACTTAGCACTCTACATTACTTGCTTATACATACTTTTGACATACTAGTTATCTTTATAACATGCTAACGGGTGCTTCATGTGTAACATTTGTTATGCAGGGATATTTACTTCCATACTTGTTTGTTCCATTGTCTACTATTGTTTGCTTCTTGTTTGCGGGACTTTCCCTATGTTTGGTGTGCACACTTGTTTGTTTGTATGTGACCATGATGGCCTTGCATGTCTTGCGACATCGTGAGTGATGTCCCATGTTTGCAACCCGTTTTGTGTGGTGTACTTTTTCTTCATGTGTGTTTACATTTACTACTTTGTTTGGTAGCTTAGACATTGTTTGTGTATTGTACATTGTCTTCTACATGCATGCTTGTTTGTACTACACCTTGGTTTTGCCAAGCACATATTCATCCCCCTGCAAGGTAGAGCTACAAAGTTCATGTGGTTGGTCCTCTTTTGGGGTTGCATTCTCCTATCAGTGACGTCGCATGCACCCCCAAAGAGGGGGCATCATTTGGGATTTTTATAGTCTACACAACGTGTTTACACTGGTTCAGTTCAATGCACTTTCTACCCTTGGCATTGTGGGTTACATACAACAAGTGATTTCAAGCCAGTCTACGAACTCCATACACAACAAATTTTATAGGACATGGTTGTCCTTAGCATTCGAGGAAGTAATTACCGGTTGGAGGATACATCGAATTCCTCCCAATACTTCTTATACCATTGACGTCGGATCATCCTAATAAACTAGGACGGTATAGAGATCTCTTCACACACATTCATGGAAGCAGTTAAAGGTTGGAGGATACAAAGCAATTCCTCCCTATACTTCTTCAGCCTATGGCGTCGGATCACCCAAAAAACCCTGACAGTACATGATATCCTTCTACACTCTTTCTCTTGACATGGATCAGGTGCACATGTTCCATTTACATTTTCATTTGCGTACTTTACATTTACATGCTTTTTACATACATACACATGCATCTTTTACATAACATTTTTACACATACATACATACATACACATATATATATATATATATATATATATATATATATATATATATATATATATATATTTGACTACTTGATCGTTTTCTCCTTGCACGTCCGGTCGTATAAGAAACAAATAGTCAAATGGGGCAACAACAAACAACAACAACAACATAACAAATGACACTTCATGACATCACACTTTGCATACTAACCATGTAGGTACACTACACACATTAGCATTACACATGTGTTTCCACCCTAGGTTCACTCTCATCACTTTTTGTGCATTTTCATCTTTAGTTTCCACACTCCATCATATTTTTTCATTCCACACTTTGTCTAGTCCTTTGCACGCTTTCTTCATTGATCTACTTGGTTATCAGTACACATCTCTATCTACTTTATATTACCGAGCTTTTCACTCACTAACATAAAGTGGGGGAAATTAGACACAAAATCACGCACTTTGGGTTATATTTAGTCCCAGATAAATCATCACTCTTAATTAGGGGTTAAGTGGGGGCAAGTGAAGAAAGTACTAATTAACCCCTGTCTCTTGGCCATTTTTATTTGATTTTTCATGTCATGCCCGACCCACCACACACATGCCTAGTCATATTTTTTCATTTCCGTCATTTTAGCTCTGGTAGGGTGCACCTTGAGCTAATCTTGGGGTGCCCATGGGCACCCTGTCCCACCGTGGGTGACCGATCTTTTTTTAACTTTCCCACCACTTTTTGGGCTCTTTCTAGTTGTTTGAGGTCTTTATCTTTTTAATGGTCACCATTTCGGGGTTAATTACGAAATTAGATCAAGAGAACCTTATAAATATAAAGTTATGAGACCATAATGAGGGACCAAGCACTAGTCACTACTATCATCCACCTAGAGTTGCATCCATCTATAACATTTGGAGATCATTTGCATCCACATAGCTCCATCACTTGGGACAATGCTAGGATATCTACATCACACAAGCATAGGGGAGGATTCTATTCTATTCCATCCACCATTCTATTATATTTTTCTACACATAGTTAGGTCACTACTTCATAAAGTGCAAATGGAACAAGAACAACCTAGAGCATGCTTCACACACACACACAATTACATTTGGGTGCTTGGAATGTGGTGCACGTGCAACGCTCAGTTAGTAAGTCCACCATTGTGGTAGTTGAGGTTAGTCTGACCATATCATATGTATTTTTATTTTTTAGGGATTGATGTTTGTTTAGGGTTTTACAGGTCTTCCTTTCATCTTGGATTAATAGTGACACATAACATAGTCAACGGATCTTATGCGATAAATAACGAGGTTTTCGAATCATCTATCGAACATGTGAAACTCAATTCAAAGCTTTTGCATGGACCAAGGCACCCATTTTGTATACGAGAGCACCCATAGGCACCCCAATCCCTCTCTAGGTGCTCTAGTCCAGAATCAGTCCAGATCCATCCTTTTAGGGGCCTCTACATAGTTGTTCCTACTTCTGTTTCTCCAATCACTTATGTGACACACGATCTGCCTAGTATTTCTATTCAATGAATTCTTTCCTCTTCTCTCTTGCATATTAGGGTTTCTACTTTCATTAGATTAGTTTGTTTGGGTCATTTACATACTTCTTTATTGCATTTATTTACTTTATTTATAGTTGTTCATAGCTTAGATTAACTAGTGCATATTTCCACATTTTAGTTAATCATGAACATAAAATTTCCAAGTATTCCATATTATATGGTAATATAATAAAAATGTGAGATATATCCCTAGAGATAACTGTTATCCCAATTTTTCCCCTCACAAAATTGGTCAAACATGACCTTGCATAAGAAAATCGGAAGGGTCGTTTCAGTCAGTGGGCTCACAATCGATCCCAAAATGAGAAGGTTGCGGGCTCGAAAATGGAGGATCAAACGATGTCAAAGGAGATCAGAGCGCACATGAGAAAAATGGAGAAAGGAAGTGTTCACTCGAGGCCGTTGAATTGGCTAAGTATGGAAGGGCAGTGAAGCTTCCACTTGTTCATCAGTGTAACTTCGAGAGATTAAAATCCGAAGACCACGAACTAGCGCCAACCCTCCACGTGTCCTAGGCCTCGAAAAGGTCTCATCGGTAGTTGAAAAGTCACAGACCCGCAGAATCCTCCACGTGCCTCATCGACACAATTCCAAGGGAAAAATTCAAAGCGGGGACCCCAAATGAGTGCGAAGCCTCCATGTATCCTAGTGCGAAAAGGAGACATAGTCGGTAGTTGAAAAGTCAAAGGACTCACGAAGGTGCCACGTGTTATCTTGGTGTAACTTCAAAAGAAGAATCAAAAGTGGGTTCCCAAATGTGCATAGACTCTCCATGTGTCTAGGGTCCATAAAAGTCAAATGGATTGAGGTCCAATCGACTAAGTATAAAAGGCGGGATGAACGTTGCCATGTGCCTCATCAATGCAAATTCAAAAGGTGCAACCCAAAGAGAGACCCCAAACATGTGCTAGCTCGCCACGTAGTCAAGGGCTGAGAAAGGCAGCAGGTCGAATCGGCTAAGTATAATAGGGTCAGCGGAAGCCTCCACGTGCCTCGTCTGCATGACTTGAAAGGTAAAATCGGGGTAGTTTCCAAATGAGCGCGAAGCCTCCGTGTCTCGGGTTAGGCACATTGTCTCGCCACAAAATGGACTTAGTCAAAACACAAAAATACAGAACAAGCCTGCAAAGGGACACATGGCCATGTTTCAGGTAAAAGTGGGAAGGCGGGCCTTGGAAGGACTTTTTTTGCCAAAAGTGGGCATGGGGAAGACTTTTTGCCTAAAGGGAAGATTACGGACCGACGGGCGGCGGGAGATATTTTGGCATTTTGCACTTTGCGCAAAAAGGCACAAGTTATAATTGCGGGCCCACGATCCCAGGAAGGATTTCTTTTGCTAAGTGGAAAATGCGGGCGGTGGACTCGGGATGACAAATGGAAAATGAGAAGTTATGGACTTGCGGGCTCGAGGAATTTTTTTTTGCCAAATGTAAAGTTCACAATTTTGGGCCCGTAGAGGCTTTTGGGCAAAAGTGAATTTTGGGCTTATGCGGAGCTACGGGAGGTTTTGTGAATTTTGTGTTTTTTCACAAAAGGTGCAAAGTGAATTCGGGCCGAGGATGTGTTTTGCAAAACTTTTTTTTTGCCATTTTTGTACGGATTCGATTCAAATATTCAAATGGGCATAACTTTCGATCCAGTGCTCAAATTCAAAAAATTTGGTACCGTTGGAAAGGTATCGACCTCCTCTATGCCATGGAAGCATAAATTATTATTTTCAGTAGGATTTGATGGGTGAAAATATGGAAAAATTATTTCAAGCCATTAATATGGGATCCGATTGCTTCAACTACCTAGATCTGATCTGATTTGCCATCTTTCCTTCTCCAACACGCCAAATAGACATGGGAACCAGAATTGATAGATTGTAGGTGGATTTGTAGGGCATTAATGGTTGGTGGTTGAGCTTTCAGAGCAGAGTCGAGTTTTCTTCTTTCTCTCTCGCCTCGATGTTCTATATATTGTAAACACTTCTCATTTGAGAGGGAGAGATTTTGGGTGTGGGAAAATCTATAAAATTTGTTTCTCAAATCCATTTGAGATGTAAGCCTTCTCCACACTTGGCAAGTGTATTTTTGCCTCTTGGTAGAAATTTAATGGTTTATGCACCTTCTAGAGCAATAAACTCTTGATTTTGTTGCATTCTTGACCTTTTCTCATGTTTTATTGTTTCTTTGTGCCTTTCCCTTTCATATCATTTTTACTATGCATGTATTTCACGTTTACAGGTTTAAGATGTCATGTTTCATGGAGTTTTGATGGTGGATTAGGATCTGGGTCTGTGTCACTTCTATTTGGCCTCCCCATCTCCTTTTTCCCTTTTTCATCCTCCCTCAGCAGAGTATCTCACCATTTCCTTTTTGGTGTATCACCGCTTAGTGTAGGCTCTATTTTTATGCATTTCTCTCTCTCCTGTCTCCTTGGATGGTTAGATTAGGATAGATAGGTTTTTCCTGCACTAGAGTAGCTTGTGGTATGTAGTTTAGGAAGAAGAAGTTGGCTTTCTTCGGAGGGCCATCTCAAGTCTGCAAGTCCCACAACTTGAGAGATGGTCCAATGTTATGCAGATCACATTGGATGCCCTACTTAGATCCGAGGCCATTCGGGGGTATTGTGATTTTGCATCAACAATAACATATTTGTTTTTTACGATTGTGGAAGCCTAGGTTTTATTTATAACAATGGAATGTTATTGCCTTATATACTTTAAAGGGCATTATCTTAATTTTAAAGAGATGGTTGATGCAGTATTGATTACGGAGAAAAATAAACAACTTCCTTTTACCGTATAATCTAAGAATTCACACATAATAATACACACATACACAACATTCTATACGCATCATGAAAATAACACACTTCAAATTCATTTCTTTCTAATGAGGAAATTACACTACACACCCACAATGATCTTATTCACCCTAAATGGACACAAAATGTGGCTACATACTCTATTTAGAGTATATTTAAGAGTATTTATAGTGAAAGTAATATGTTTTGAAGATGCTTATTCATTTAAGCATTGGTTGGTTGCATAACATGATTAATTAATAAAAATTAACACATAAACCAAATTATAGCTCTCAATGTAAATTGTAAGATATAACAATAGAATCAATTGATCATAACATAAGAGAAGTGTGCGTAGCTGATTACATGAGCACACATGTGATCTGGGAGTGTTTAGTGACCGAGAAGACTTAAAATGACATGGAATTGTTTCACCTCTAGAACTATGACTATTAACGAGATGGTATGGAATTTTATGACATGTTCTAGAGCTTGGTATAGTCTTATTCTAAGTTGATGGATTTAGATCGGGATTCGGTGGCTCTCTATACATTTTGGGTAAGTTGTGACACACTTATGATGATCTTTGCTCTCTAACCCTAGGTGTCACACATCTCCAAACCCAATGTGTGATGCGAAAAAACCATTAAACCATAACTATGGGTGGTATACCCCTGCAAAAAGGTTAGCGTTTGGGTTGAAGCTCCCTTGCACCACCTATGTTGGCACTACTCTAAAGTGGCCTCAAACTACATGTAGTTATTCATGTAGTATGTGATATCTACTGGATGTAACTATTTTGGCAAGTTAATATTTCAACAATGAGAGACAATGGATTTGTGCAATTAAGCTTGGCTTGGCTTGAATTGGGAGGTCTATAAAATTGTAAGAATGGCTCTAGTACATAGTTTGGATTACTTGAAACCTATGTATGGGTTGATCTTAGGTTGTGTTGTTATTTTAAAGGTGTTTAGGAGAGTTTAGAGTGCTTCAGGAATGCATTTTGTAATGAGTGCTCTTAGGAGTTCCAAGTGATTACCAGGTTTTGTAAATAAGTGACTTGAACTTTATTTTATTGGAATTCATAGGTTTAATTTCACATTAATATCAATCTATAGGATATGAACCGACCCACAATGAATACTAAATTCGAAAAGTGGTTGTTTTTCTTGAGACTAAACTATGGGAAGGTTTAGTCCCAACTAGATGGTCCCAGACAAGAAGATTGAGGGATTGTGTAAGATTCTATGTGAGATGCCTATGGATGTTATACTATTATAGACTTATGTGATTTTTATGAGAGCAATTGAGTAATGTGTATAGAGAAGAAAGTTTTGGAAGGGAGATAAAGACAAGTCACTTGGACTTGGAATGTGACACAATTAATTCTTAAGGGAAAATCCAAAGTTATCATTTCTCAATGATAAATTGGAAATTTTAGGTGTCTACAAAAATATGGATGAAGGAAAAAAATCCTTTAGAATAAATACTAAAAACTTAGCAAAAATAATGTTCTACACTCATAAAAGGAAAATCTTTAAATAAGGTGTATACTTTTAATGATAAAGTTAAGGAAAATATAAATAGTGAAGAGGCATAATTAGAAACAATAATGGCCAATAGTAGAAGTGTAGACACAAAATCATGCACTTAGTACTATTGCATCACCCCTTTAGCATGTCATTATATGCATGATTCCTAAGCAATAAAACTAGACATTCAGACAATGATTAAACTAAAATTGGGATGTACTAGTTTAATATAATGCTATAGAAATGAGTAAATAAATGAATAAACACAATTATGAAAATACCCAAGCAACTAAGTAAGTGAAATATGAAACCCTAATGTGTAAAGAGGGTTAAGAATGCCTAGTTGATTAAGTCGAGCTTGGGGGCGTGTCACAATGGAGACCGAACTAGATAGGAGGAAGGAACCGTCACATAGGGACTTAGGAAAATGTAGATCCAAGCTATCTGAATAGATTGGGGTGCACTAGAAAGAATATGGGCACCTAAGGGTGCCTACTACTAAGATATAGGCACCCTGGTATGCAAAAATGACCAGAAACCTCCTTTAAGGTATCACTTTGAATGATCGCTTGTGTTTGCTTCTGTTGCACGAATGTCGTGGATGTCACTACAAATCGAGATGGAATAAACACCTATGAAACCCTAAGCAAAGCATCAAAACCCTAAAAATAAAGATGTATAAGAGGGATTCGAACTGTCCTCAACCGCCAAATGGATGAACTTATCATTAAGCGTTGCACTACATCTCAGACCCAATGTATTTCTAGGTGTGTGTGTGTGTGTGTGTGTGTGTGTGTGTTAATGTGTTAATCGTGCCCTAGGTGCTCTTGTGCTAATTACACTTTATGAGTAGCGAGTAATAACTAGATGTAGAATGTAATTAGATGGTGCATGGAATATAATTAACTCCCCTCCTATGAAGTGTGATGCAGAAAACTAGCCTTGTGTCCCTTGTGATGGAGCTAGATGGATGTAAATGGAGTAGTAGAAGCCTTTGATGGATGCAACCTTAGGTGATGGTAGTAGTGCTTAGTGTTTGGTCCCTCATTATGGTCTCATAACTTTATATTTATATGGTTCTCTTGATCTAATTTTGTAATTAACCCCAAAAAGGCCAACCACTAAAAAGATAGAAAACTCAAACAGCTATAAAGTTCCCAAAAGGTAAGAATAAAGTGTAAAGAGGATCAGGGTGCCTTAGAGGAGATCAGGGCACCTAGGGCACCCCCGGTCTGGCTTGGTGCCCTAGTTAGAGTGGGGAAAACACAATTTGATAAAACTAATTGGGCCAAGGACATGGGTTAATTAGTGCTCTTTTTCACTCAAGAACCATATGAATATTAGTAGTAGACCGAGATTAAATAATTTCCCAAAGTGCATGATTTAGTGACTACATTTTCCCCCACTTTATGTTGGTGAGTGGAAAGCTCGATAACAAAGTTGATAGAGATGCTTATCTGATATCCATGTAGAGTGTTGTAGAAAACATGTTGAGGGACTAAACAAAGCATGGAATGACAAAAAGATGGAGTGTGGAGACTAAAGATGTAAAAGTGTAAAAGTGATGAGAGTGAACCTAGGGTGGAAGTGCGTGTGTAGCTATCGATGTGTGTGATGTACCTGCATGTTAGTATGTTGTGTGTGGTGTTGTTGTTGACGTCATTTTTGTTAACTATTTGCTTCCCATACAAAGATACGTGTAAAGGAGAAGGTAATCAAGTAGTCAAATATGCATGTATATGTGTAAAAATCGTGTGTAAAAACACATGTAAAAACATGTAATGAAATTATGAAAATGAAAAAGGAACATGTTCACCTGATCCGTGATGAGAGAAAGGGTGTAGAAAATGATATCCTATAACTGTCAGTGAAGTTTGAGTTTTTTGGGCGATCTCACGCCACTTGCCGTGGAAGAAGTGTAGGGAGAAAGGTGTGTTATTCTCTAACTGCTTCCCTAAGAATATGAAGAGATATTTATATTGCACTGGTTTTTTGGGTGATCCGATGCCACTTTGTTTGAAGTAGCGTAGGGAGGAAATTCTTTTGTATCCTCTAACTTTTAACTGCTCCCTAAAATGCTAAGGACAACTTGTCTTGTAAAAGCCGTTGTGTATCAGAGTTCTATAGACTGGTCTAAACCCACTCGTTGTATAACCCACTGTGTCATGGATGAAAAATGAAAACTTAAGTATTGGTATTGTGTTGTGTAGTGTGTAAACCCCAAATGATGCCCCCTCTTTGGGGGTGCATGTGATGTCATCACGGATAGGAGAATACAACCCCAAAAGAGGACCGACCATGTAAAATGTAACTCTTCCCTACAAGGGAAGGGAATGTGCTTGGTAGAAACCAAGGCACACAAAAACAAATGGCTAGGAAAAACAAGTGTTAGTACAAACAAGCATGCATGTAGAAGACAAGTGTAAGCTACCAAAACAATGTGTAAGCTAGAATGCAAGTAAACACACAAGAAACCAATCATAGGCTGTAAAAAGTAGATTGTAAACATGGGACACCACTCATGATGTCGTAAGACACTCAAGGCCATAGTGGCCATAGACAAACAAACAAGTGTGCACACCAAAAAAGGGCAATGCCCACATACAATTACAAACATAGGCAAGCAAGTACAAATAATAGATAGTTGTGGAAGCATGTAATCCTACAAACAAATGTTACACACAAAGCACCCATTAATATGTTAGAAAGATAACTCATATGTCAAAAGCGTGAAGAATGTAAAGTGCTAAGTACAAAATGAAACAATAGCACTTGTAGTGGATGAAAGTGGATGCCCCAGTAATCGTTGTGGGATTGGTAGTAGTCAAACATCCATGCTACATGTGAAGAGACATGTATCTGCGATCACAACTATAAAAGGATGTGAACGCGCATGTGTGTATGGTAAATATAATGACATACAAGATATCTATCTAACATGAGTAATAAGATGACCATGAACAAACAAATGTAAACAATAGTAAATGCAACCAAGATATGCAACATGTAGTGGATGGATGGAATGGAATGCAAGATGGATAATAGGAGCCACGTGCCCTCGAGGGAATGGAGTTGTATGTAGTGAGGTTCATTTGTTTTTCCCCTCAACGTAGTCAAGAATGAACCGTAAACGAGAGTGCGCCATTGGGAAATGGCCAAACTCTGTGTTGTGTATAGCGTGTTTTGGTGAATGCGTATGTGTGTTGATGATATGTGACCTAGAGATGATGTGTGCATGACCCTATAGCCAATCATATATAATGATAAGATGATCAAAGAAGAGATGATGTAGTCAAAAGTGTATACCACTACAAGATGATGGAATAGGTGACGATTTATCCTATAACGTATGTCACTGCAAGATGAGTATAATAGAGGATGATTACACAATAACAAGTGATGAGATAGCCTATGGTGTATATCATCAGTAAGATGAGTGAAAGGAGTGGTGATGTACCCTAAGATGTATACAACTAAAAAATACGATGGTATAGGTGACCATTTAGCCTATAACGTATTTCACTAACCTAGGAGTGTCGCATGAGATAAGAGGTTGAATGGTGAGTACAAATATGATGAGGTCCATTGGTGATGTATACCCTCAACAATCCAGTATGGACCGTGAGACTAGAGTGTGTCATAGGGTAGTGAGTGTAGCATATACAAGTAGATGTGTATAGTATATGCGATGATGATAGAGGCTGTGTTGTAGAATGCACAAGGTGTAGTGTCTAATGTGCAGTGTGTGGGGTTCATGTGTGTAGGAAGCCCTCAATAGTCAAGTGTGAACGAAGCATAAGAGTGTGTCATTGGGTAATAATGATACTAAAGTGTAGATGAAAATGCCTATGCTAGGAGGTTGATAATGTGAGTATGAAACATGTGTCGATGCTAGGGTGGGGGGAATGTGTGAATGCTATGCCCCCAAGTGTGTGGTGGTGAATATAATCATGTGACATTGTCTAAAATATCATCGTTGTCATGATCAAATCCCACTAGAGTGGCATTGGATACATAATAAGCAATAGAATGAGGTGGATTTTACAAAGAACAATGGTAACATAGTGTGGAGATGCTCATCGCGCACTCTTCGTCAGTGAAGGGTATGCAGTGGATGATCTTGTGCATACCAATGAGAGAGATTCAGTCCATAAGTGGGATATGAATCATTACCGATGGAGACATCACCAAATGACATATGAAATGTGAGAAAAGTTTGGTCAGTATCTAAAGTGTTTCCAATATAGTCAAGACAAGATTTCCCAAGTGTTAGTGGAGAAGTGTGAGGGGCTCGTGCAATGAAGATCATCAAAAGAAACACATGAAGGTCATAAGATGCTATAATGTGACAATAGCCATGATAGAGATGAGATGAGTGAATCGGTGGTAAGATATCATTAAATGCCAGACCAAGTCTAGTTAAGCGTCAAGTGTGTGTAAATAGTATTTGAGTAGGTACGATCGATTGAAATGTTATCCCAAAAGAAGTTGTTGATGAGTAGTGTGCATGTGAAAGGAGGTGGCAGAGATGTAAACCAGTGGTGACATATGGAATGACCAACATCGATAGTGTTAACAAATCCCTAATAAAGTATCATAACATTGGTAGAAGGAGGGGTCTTGAACTTATATTCACCTAGGCCATCGACCACAAATCTATCTTTGAAGTAAGAGTCATCTATGTCGATAGGTGTAAAATTTAGTTGGCCTAATGTTTCATCAATGAGTTCGATAGCATCAAATTCATCGTTAGAGTCCTCAAAATCATTTGTGTTAGCGTTATCATGTTGTATGGATTTGTCGAGTATAGTGGTAGGAGGTGCACTAGGTGGAGGAGTGGAAGGCATCTCGATAGGTGCATGAGAAGTGCTCATTGGAGTAGGTATGGTGGGTGAGATTATCGTCGTAGTGTGAGTAAAAATGGTCGGGGTATTTGAAGAGGCAAAAGAAGGTGCAAAGTGCTAGGTTGACCAATGTCATTTGTGTCAGGCTACTGATATGGAATAGGTTGTGAAGGTGGAACAACCATAGCGATAATGGGGTCTATACACCAATATTTGAGTGGCTTGGATCTCGAATAATAGCGTGTTCATAGAGTTCATGTAAGAACTTGACACATTGGTGGACAGTAGATGGGACCACTTGCATGGCATAGATCCAAGGTCTACCTAGAAATATATTGAACTGAAATGAAGCATCTATAACATAGAAGTCGGTGAGAATGGTCTTAGGCCCAACACAAATGTGTAATGAGATAGTCCACTAGACATGTATGCATGGTAGAATCGTAACCTCAGATAAGAGTAGAATTATTAGAAATTAGATTATCATTAATACCCAATTGTTTTAAAAGAGAATGAGCACATAGGTTGACGACTGACCCATTATCAATAAGTACTAATGTAAGTGGTGCTAATGATGGCGGTAATGAGAAAGGGTGCACATGGATTAATTTTAGCAAAAGGTGAAAGATCCTCATCAGTGAAGGATATAACATGCTACAAATTTTAGAGAGATTATGAGGTGTGTAAAGGCCACCATAGAATTATCACTTTCTATATGAATGACACGAAGGGCTGCCTCTAGTGCTTGATGAAAATCAGGTGCATTACACAACAAGTCATAAAGAGAAATCTTAGTGGGTGTATTTTTAAGTTGTTTGATGATGTCATAACCCTTAGAAGTAGCAGGAGGAGCTAACGAAGTGATGTGTGGAGGAATAGAAGTAGGTGGAGCCATAGGAGGATGAGTACGAGTAGTTACTACATTGATGGAAGGATCAGCCTAGGCGTAACAAAGTAAGGGGGATGTTGAGTACACACTTACATAAAATCGCAAAGCAGTAGTGACTATACGAGAGACCTTAGTAGGTGCAAAATTAGGATAAGATGATTGAGTCATGACTTGATAGGGTGAAGACATAATCAGAAGAAAGTGTTGGATCGATCGGGTTCACCAAAATGATTAAACTAAAATTTGGATGTAATAGTTTATTTTGATGTTATAGAACCAATAAAGAAATGAATAAACACAATATTGAAAATACCCAAACAACTAAGTGAAATATGAAACCTTGATGTGAAAAAAGGGTTAAGAAGGCCTTAGCTGATTCACCGAGCTTGCGGTATTATATCGTAGTGGAGACCGGTTGGACGGGAGGAAGGAACCGTCACACAAGGATTTAAGAAAATGCATATCCAAGCTATTTGAATAGACTAGGGTGCCTGAGAAGGGTAGGGGGCACCTTGGTTTGAGATCTGGGTGCCCTAGTGTGTGGAAATGACCAGAAAACCTCCTTTGAGGTATCGTTGAATGATCATCGTGTTCACATCTTGTCACGTGAATGTCGTTGGATGTCACTTTGGAAATCGAGAGATGGAAGAAACACACAGTAAAACCCGAAGAAAAATCAAAACCCTAAAAAGAAAGATGCATATGAAGGGGTCAAAATTTCTTCATTGTCAAATGGATGGACTTATCATTGAGCATTGCACTACATCTCAAACCCAATGTAGTTCTAGGTGTGTGTGTGTAAATCATGCCCTAGGTGCTCTTGTTCTAGTTGCACTTTGTGAGTAGCGAGCAATAACTAGATGTAAAATGTAAGTAGATGGTGCATGGAATAGAATTAACTCCCCTCCTATGAAGTGTGATGTAGAAAACCAACCTTGTGTCCCTTGTGATGGAGCTAGATGGATGAAAATGGAGTAGTAGAAGCCTTTGATGGATGCAACCTTAGGTGATGGTAGTAGTGCTTAGTGTTTGGTCCCTCATTATGGTCTCATAACTTTATATTTATATGATTCTCTTGATCTAATTTCATAATTAACCCTAAAAGGCTGACCACTAAAAATATAAAAGCTCAATAGCTAGAAAGTGCCCAAAAGGTAAGAGTCAAAAAGAGGATTAGTGTACCCCATAGGGGATCGGGGCACTTGAGGCGCCTAGTCTTGGATGGGAACCAAAATCAAAGTGGGAAAAACACGGTGTGATAGAAATGACTGGAAAGTACATGCGAAAGAGGGAAAGTATGAGATTGAGACTAAATAATTTCCCAAAGTGTGTGATTTATTACTACGAGACAACACTTGTTTTACTTTACATTAACATTTTTTACCTTTCTATGATTTCATCCTTTGATTTTATGGGATTATCCCTTTACTTTTGGACATTGAACAACGTTTTTACCCAACTCAATACTTTGTATTTTATCTTTAGACCTCTTCGGAAACTAGCTCCCATAAAGGATAGGAGCACCCATGTCTTTCTTATCCCCTTTGTATGCTTCTATCCTTTTTCCTTATTCTCTTATGTTTAAAATGCCACATCACTTTATTATCTTTCCTTAACTTCTATTTATCACATGTGGTTCATCTTTTAGGGTTGTTAATGGAAAAATTCAAACAAAGGATATATATATATGTATATATATATATATATATATATATGTATATATATATATATATGTATATATATATATATATATATATATATATATATATATAACTTAGTAATTCTTTTAAAGGGGGAAACTAAGAAATAAAGGCAATTGGGCTATTACTTTCTATCTACTACTTGGGAAAAAAACACTCAAGGACTGCATTTGGGTTACATTATTCATTGCATAGGAAGGAAAAATTATGAATTCCATCACACACATTATCTTTAGGGAAAAGTAGTAGTAGCATGCTATCTTGGTGCGACTAACACAAGGGAAACCTAGATTCAAGGGACATGATTCTATCACACACACACACACACACACACACACACAAGAACTACATTGATTATGAAATGTAAACTTCTCGATGTCAATCACATCGGGGTGACCTCAAGCATATGCATATTTTATTCCATCTAATGTGTGCTTAAGCCTTGCACAAGTAATTAGGGTTTATTTTGTAGGTACATGTGTGATAGGAAAACCATAAAACGAAGTTATAGTGATGCACAAATCGAAGTGAAGGCAACTTGATTAGAACATGAAAAGACAAGATCTTGACTCACTACCAGGACACTAGTGCCCAATACAAACACTTGCACATGGGGTGGTATTATCCCCTCCTAGGTGTTACTTGTCCAATAGAATTACAAATATATATTCTTTAGATGAATCACATTCAACTCAGATCCATCTTATTCCATCATTATTCCAGCCTAGATCCGGCACATACAACGAGTTATCAATTGATTCACTCTCATCCTATCATTATTTGCACTTGATTTCCATTGTATGGTGTATCTTGTATGTCTCGATATTTATCCGATTGATCTTATTCATTGATTAAGTTCTAATTTTGTTAAATAATTTTGTGAACCCTACCACTCATCAAGCATCGTAGCGCTAACCCTAGTGACCTTAGGGTTTCTTTCTTTTGTTAGGGATTTCAATATCTTTCATTCATCATGTCGAATCTCAAGGATCATTATAAATATCTATCTAGCTTGCCCACGTCTCTTAGCTATCATAGCTCCTACGCATCTTCATATAGCACACAAGCTATTGATTCTATTGGTCATTCACAAACAAATCTTGACAATGCTCCCCCATTGTATATTCAGTTAACATGTTTACTTGGTCAACATTATTTCTAGGTCATAAAACATACTAATTTATACATAATTCCTAAACAAGAAAACTAATGGTTGACAACTCCTTTTAGGCCTTTTGATTTATCTTTTGCATTCTTATTGGCCTCACACATCTTATAGCCATGCCAAAACTTAAATTTTTTTAATCTTTTATGGCCTCGGACACTAGCCTTGATTAGGACATAAACACTTAGGCACTCTTGTCCCTCCCGGGTGATCCCGAGCCTTTCTATCCTTTTCTCATTCTTTTGGGTCTCTTTTACCTTTTTGGGTCAACCTTCCAGTATTCAATCACAAAATTCAAACAAGAGAATCATACACACACACACACACACACACACACACACACACACACACTTAGTTCTTTGCATTCAAATAAGGGGCCAAACACTAAGTATTATCTACTATCACCTAAGCTTGCATTCAAAGGCACAAGAGCACTTCAAAGGCATTCATCTAGCACACTCATACAAGGGACAAGGGTTACATCACTCTACATACACAACATAGGAGGGGGAAGTTCATTTTATTCCATCACACACATTCTATACATTCTACATTCTAGATCTAGCCCATTATCACTATGCAACTTACACATCCTAGGGCATCATTACACACACATTCACACATAACTACATGGAGTCTAAAATGTAGTGCAACACTCAATACTAATTTCACTCTTTGATTGACCATCAAGGTTAGCTTGACTCCACACTTTGCATCTTTTTATTAGATTTGATGTGGTTTGTGGACATGTGCGGAGTAGACAACTATTTTTCAGGAGTTACAAGTACAACCGTCGATCTAGTATCAAACTAGAGTAAAAAAGGAAACTAACAATGAAGATCCTCCTATAAGGAAAAGTAAAAAACCTTAGCACCTTACTTAGACACTAGCGCCCGATCGGTCACTAGCGTCATCCGGGCGCTCCGGTCCTCCCGTGGGCACTCTTGTTATGCATATTTTTGAGTTTCAAAACCTCCACTGGGATTTAACAACATTGCTTCTAATTTGTCTTAACAGTTATCTTGTAAAGATTATCTCCAAATTATGCGAAGTCGGATAAGTCACCTTCTCTCTCTCTCTCGCTTAGGGTTTCATACCATTGATTACTTATTTCTTGTGTCTTACTGTAGTTTATCACTTGCATATCATTAGTACAATAAAGTTACTTTGAAATATATATTTAATTTAATTTAAATTAAATCAAGTACATACACTTTAATGCTTCAAATCTTCCCAAATTCCACCTATTGCTTATCAATGTTCCACATATTCTAGTTTATTTTAATGAGCACACTCTTATTGTTTATGTCATTATAGGCGACTCGTGTAGTTGGGATCTTGGACTCCATAGGATTCTTCCCTCACCATGTTGACAATGTTCTTTGGTAGCTCTTGTGTTATCCCCTCACCTCCCGATGATGCACTCTTGTTCTAGGTTCAAACACAACTATTGAGGGTGCACTTACCTACATGAACCTCACTTTGCACACATACACTTGGGGAAACCTTGCTCCCCTCCCTAGTCATATTATTTCATATTCTAATAATATTAAAATAATCAAATATTTATAAATATACAAAAAAATTAGCTTAGATCTTGGTTGGATGTATCTTTCCTTGTTTACATTCTTCCATGTTGCATTTTTCATATCATGTTACTTTGATTCATAATATGTTCTATCCTTTTACATATACACATGTGCACATTCACATGGTACTTTGAGGTGAATGCAGGCATACCTATAAGTTATCACATGATGTATGATGCTTAACACTATTCGCTACTAGTAACACTAAGGATCATGGGGGCATCTACCTTTCCTACTTCTCTATATTCAAGTTCTATTATGACAATATATACTAATTTCATGTCTATTTTCAGCTCTATACATTGTGACATACTATCAATTATTATAACATGCTAACATGTGCTTCATGTGTAGCATTTGTCTTGTAAGATCACTTCCAACCATGGTTATTTGATTTACTTGTATCTTATCTATACTTGTGTCTTGATTGTCATTATTTGCAGGATATGCCCTATGAATGATTACTTGTTTTTGTATGGCTTTGAAGGCTTTGTTTGTCTTGGGAAATCTGAGTGATCTCCTATGTATTCCACCAAGTACTTATCGTCTTTTTGTTATGTTACTACGTGTTTTGACTAGTTTATATTACATTATGTAATTCTTATTTATCAGTAACACTTTTTACTAGATTTATTTCCCTTGTTTTTGCATGTGTCATGGTTGTTACCATAGATATTCCTTGTCCCCTTGTAGTATTTCTTCTTCATATGTGTGCATCATCTTGAGAATCCCTTGTTTGGGTTGTGCTCGCATTATTTCATCTTACATACACCAAACGAGTGGGGGAAATCATCAGGTGTTTATTTCACCCTCTCAGTAGTCCATAAACTTGATACGTAAGGGTACACAACATAATTTGGTAAACATAGGAGCTAAAAAATGGTTTAGAATTAGACTTGGACCATTAACATTTCGGGATAGAAGCATCCGGATCGACAAGAACGATGGGCATTAGTCTCCCACCCGGGTGGCTCAACGAGTTCTCAATGACATTTTTTCTCAAATTCATTAACAAATACTCAAATACAATTTACTATCCAGTACACAAGAACAAAATCGGTGGCATGTTTCATACTTTGATTATGGGAACTAAATATTCTTCTTTCACATTTTGTATATTTTCTACTAGTATCAAACAAGGAGTGACACCTAGGGCATATACGGGGGCATTGATATTCCTAGAGCAATGTGTCATTTGTGACTAGTTAATATTGGGTTTGTGACCATCTGCAGTGGTTCTTATCCATGGGAAAACATCAATAGATGGAGGGAAAATTTGTGAGATCTCCCAACACTCTTCCTATGGCGACATGATGCCTAAAATCCTCAATATATTCACACCGGTTTGGGAATGAATCATTCTCGACTCTTCCATCCATCTCCAAGGCAACAAAAACACAAGAAGAATTCTATCTTTTCTCTTATGACATTCATGTGTATTCTATCCTTGATTCACTTATTTTCATATGCAATTATATTCTAATTTCTCTAAGTTAAAGTTCAATTTCATTTATCATGAGCATTGACTACACTTATTTTCTTTTGCGGTATTGTCCATATCCCAACAAAATACAACACAACTAAAACAAGGAAATCTCAAGCATAAAGCACTTAGGTAAAGGCAATACTCAATTACAAACACAAGTATCATTTCCACTATGCACACAAGTCACCCCTAGGGTTCTTATCCCCTCTTAGACTCCATGATACACATCCTACAATTCCCATTCAATATGTTATTAGTTCTGACCTCCTTCATCTCTCTACAAGTTACACTCTTCCTATCTACTTGTAATCTACTTTATGCTACCAAATATTCATTCACTAACATAAAGTGGGGGCAAATGTAAACACAAAATTATGCACTTAGTACTATTACATCACCCTTCTAGTATGTCATTATATGCATGATTCCTAAGAAGAAAACTAGACATTGATAACACCTGGTTTTCTTTACATTGACATTGTTTATCTTTCCATGCTTTCATCCTTTGATTTTATGGAATTATCCTTTTACTTTTAGACATTGAACAAAGTATTACCCACTCAGTACTTCTTATTTTATCTTCAAATCTCTTCGAACACTAGTGCTTAGTAAGGGACATGAGTGCTTAGGTGTTATAGTCCTCTTTGGGTGCTTTTGTCCTTTTCCCTTCTTATGTTATGTTTAAAATTCCACATCACTTTTTTATATTTTCTTAACTTCTATTTATCACTTTGGGTCAGCTTTTAGGGTTGTTAATGATGAAATTCAAACAAAGGAATCATATATACATGAATTACTAACTATTCTAAAGTTGGGAAACCAAGCAATGTATGCAATTGGGCTATTAATTTCTATCTACTACTTGGGAAAAAAAATAACACTCAAGGAATACATTTGGGTTGCATTATTCATTTCATAGGAAGGGAAAATTTTGAATTCCATCACACACATTATCTTGGGGGAAAATTAGTTATAGCTCACTATCTTGGTGCAACTGGAACAAGGGAAACCTAGCTTCAGGGACATGATTCTATCTCACACACAGCGCATCAAACTACATTGAGTCTGAAGTGTAGTGCAACACTCAGTGACAATCACATTGGGGTGACCATCGAGGTCATTTTGACTCAAGAATATGAATGATTTTGTTATGTCTCAATATATATTGTGGTGGCGTTGGACGTGGTTGGAGATAAACAACATGCATCTAGTGAAGTACATGTTGGAATACTTTACCTTTCAAACCAAGACAAGAAATATCATTACACTAGATTTGGGGAAGAAATTGGTGGTTGCTCTAGTGCATTTACCTCTTTGGAATATGTTCTTCTTCTAATTTCCTTAGTGAAAAATCATACACAAGGTCTAAGAGGGAAAATTTAATGGAGACCAATATTTTCTTCTCTTAAGATCTTCAAATAGATTATCGACATCCATTAAAGCATTATGTAAATTGGATTTTCCTTAAATGTTATACTTGAAAATGTTTTAATATACATGTTTATCAAATGTGGAAGCATACACGATCCATGTGATATGTTTGATAAAATGCATCAATGACATGTGGCCTCGCATACTATAATGATTTTAGGATATGTACAAAATGGTTATGTTGAAAAGGACTTTGCAAATTTCAAGTAAAGTGCATTTGGTAAGTGTAAATCCATCAAAACATAAAAGAAAGTGTGTTTGTGAGACATGTCTACCAAATATGTCACCATACACATTGTGTGAAAAATTTGACAAATTACTATACCATACAATTCACCACACACAAATAAAATCCAATAACCTTACATTGTTATTCTCAACTACAACATCTTTAGGCTATGTCCATCAAAGTCATATTGGTTCACCAGAATTCATTAGTGTAATACATCACCTTAGAATCACTACACAACCGGTAACCTCGGTTTATAATTTGTTATTTTGCATCATAAATGTTAACATCAATTCACATGTCTAATTTCAAGAAAAAATTCAAGGGCCTTCTTACGTAGTGTAACAAATTGCATTGTTGTACTACATTGTCTCGATATTGGTACATTAGAGTATGTTGATGTAATGCCCGACCTCAAAGTTAATAAGTACATATTACCATGCGACCATAAATCCATTGATATACTAAGATACAAATTTAGCCAAGAGTATCTAAACTTAATCGGAAGAATTTAGTTTACAATTTCATCATGTCTCTACTCAAAAAACTCTTTCCACACAAACAACTTCCAAATTAAAAAAACTAAACAAATTAATTTCTAATATGCATCCAAATCCCAAAACAAATTAACATAACATACAATACTTTTACTATACTATTATTTAATTTTTACTCACTATTTTTCATATATTTAATAACAAACACCATTTCATGGTATATATATATATATATATATATAATATATACTAAAAATTTTCAAGGAGTGTTATGAGCTTATTAATGCTTCCTTATTATAGAATTTCCTTGTTATTGCTTTCTTTTGGTATAATTTCAGCTTGGTATTATTCTTGGTAATGGATTTATGATTAGTTATGTCATATATAAAAGTGTATGAAAGCAAACTAATAAGGCTCCTTATGGACAAGTTGTTAGAGTGATTATACTTTTGAAATATGTGAGCTTGTGATATATTTTGAAAATAGAGGTGTTATTGATGACACTTGTTTTTTAATAGTTCTTAACACTAGAAATCACATGTGTTCAATGCAATGTGAATGCCGAACGGTATATGTTATTTGATTTAGAGGTATAGTTATTACTTTTGTAATTGATGTTGATAAGGGGTTTGATTGATTTTGTAAGTGTAGAAATATAGATGGGCCACTTAATTTTAAGGTTGTTTATACATTTCAAACTTGTTATAAATTCGTACATGAATACATTTGATACCGTTTTCAATAGTTAATTAATTTTATAGTTGATGTTGTATGTATTTAATTCGGGTTTATTGTGTTAGTTGTGCATCGGTTGTTCGGTTGGTGTTTTGTTGGAAAAACATTTATTGTACAGTTGATAATGTGTGTGATTGATAGTTGTAGTGTAGGAATTTAGTTGAAACATTGCATTGAAATGTTGTATGTGTACATTTAATTATGTTACAGATTCGTACATTTAAAGTTGCTTTTCATATTTGAAAACATCAAATAAATGAAGATATACGTACACATAATGAGACATGTATACATTTGCAGTATTTATATTATGAATGGTAGCCTTTAGTGGGCGATTTCAGTTTCAATAAACATGATTACATTTGATACCCCTTGAACGACAGTGTCGTTTTGGATACAAGAAGTGTTGAGTATAGTAGTAGTGGAGGTGCTTATCAAAGCAGAGGGTAGTATTTACGATGGGTTGAGTGATAATAGTCTTGCTTCCTCCTTTCTTCTTGCTCAAGTGTTGGTACATGCGCCATATTTGAGTATCTCTCAAATGAAAAAGTAGGTGAAATGCACAAATTTGCAAGTGAGGGAACTTTGGAGAAAGTTGTGAATGTCAGACCCTGCCTTTCAGTGGTTCCAATGTCGACGGTTGCTCTGTGCAAAGTAAGTCCTTGTGACTTGTGGATAGTTAATCCCCAAGCCATTTTAATCGGCAATTGTCTTCGATTCCCTCTCGAAATAGGGGGTATGGGAATATGTAATGGGTTGGAGGGATCCCAACATGGGTTGTTGTATCTATCAAATTTTACAACAAATAAAGGTAATGTTGGTGGTTGCATTGATGCATCGTAGAAAATGTCGGTGATTGTTCTTATGGCACCATTCACGAGGCCTGCATCAACCCATAGATTTGCAATAAGCATGATTTTTTGTTGTTTGCACAACAAAACTTTGTGTTCCAACTGATCATCATCAGGATTTCTGGTCTACCTAACTTGTTACTTTCAGCAATGGATTGGGCAATCAGAATGTTCAATGCCTTCAACATCTAGGTTGTGGGAGTCCACCAGATCATTTTTTGCAAACAAATGTGGTGCGTTCTTAAAATGTTGAGCTCTTGTTGAGTTAGTTGTGTGTTTGTGCGAGACATTAAGAGTTCCCAATCCTCAATTAGAGGGGTTGAATCTCGCATGTGGAGCAGTAAATTCTGGAATGAAACATGTGCATTGGTTGTTCCTTGTTGCCAAAATATTGTTTGCAATGTAATGGAAGACTGAAATCCCTTCCAAAGGGTTGCTCCAGTAGGAATTACTTGCATAAAGAGGACTATCCAAAACCGGTGGTAATTGGCCGAGGTCACCGAGGAGGATGACTGATCTGTTCCCAAATTCAAATGTTCTTGAGTGTGGGAAAGCTTCGCGGAGCCTACTGTCAATTTTGCTTAGAAACTTTAGCCCGATGAAACTCATTTCATCAATAAGAACATATTCTATATGTTTCAGTGACTCTTGAAAAGACGATAATGCACTACCTTCAAGGGGTTTCAGTTCTTTGATTGGAATACATTGGTTGCGTGGATTGTGGATGTAGAGATGTTGAATGTTGAAACACCGGTAGGGGTGAGCATAAGTAGAGGTGAGGGAGATGTGGTTGATGTTGTGAATGAATTCCAAATTTTATTTATCAGAAATGATTTTCATGTGCCATCCGTTCCTTGAATTATCAATCTTAGTGGAGGTAGAAGGGTTTTGTTTGCTGAATGGTGTAGTATGGTATCAAGAGCTATTTATTGTTCTGAAGACAAAGGAAGTGTGGAAGATGGTGGTGTGACATGTATGTTGTTGTTAATTGTGTCTGCCTTCTCTCTCTCTCGATGAATGATGAACCAATTATCTGTAAATCATGGGGAACATCATGTATGTTCCAATTATTGTGTATGTCAAAATCTCGTTTCCCCAACATGTCAAGATTGTCTAGACCCATGTTGTTTCCTGGGTGAAGTTGTGCGAAGACCTGCCATTCTTGCAATGGTTCGTGTTGAATACTACATTCGGGCTCAGAGTCAGAACTAACATCTGTAGCAAGTCTTGTGTCTGTGGTAGTGTGTAAAACATGCCACGGTTTATAGTTGTGCTTGAACATGTCCCAAGTGTCGTTGATGTCATGTGGGGTTGAGCCAAATTCAAATGTAATATTTCTGAAAGGTTTGTATAAAAGGAGTTCTGACCAACAGAAAAGGTCATATGATGTTGAATCTTGAGATGGGACAACCACAAATCTTGGGTGGACCCAAACAATTGCTTGTGTCGGTCGTTTTTTCCATTTATCACCTTTTGGTTTTTGTTGTAGCTCCAATCTCAAGAAACTTGAATAAGTGGTAGGTGTTCCATGGTTGTAGGATGAACTTTATATGCATCCAAGAAAATGGTTGTTTGTTTTGTATCGACGTCACTTTCAACAACATGTCTTAGAATATTTTTGCCAACATTTAATGATACAAATGGATGGTTGCACATAACAAGTGGCAATTTTTGCAGCATGTGGCATGTTTCTTATGTGCTTATGTCATGTTCAACAACACTTTCTGTGAGCATTTTATGGATCGCGATATGTGTTGGAGAATCTACGTCTATGTCTCTCTTGAAAATTTGGATAGCATTTGGTGATATGTTTCTGAATGTTGCTCGGCTTTTGAAGCATATTTTGCAATATACTTAAGAATGACATGGTGGGAAAGTACTAGTTGGCAATCAACATTTGCTCTCCATATGTATATCATAGTTTGATTGTGGATGTTCAATTTGTCATCGTTTCTAGAAGGGAGGTACTTAATTTTCCCATCACTTTCAATGTGCAAGGAAGAAGTAGGTTGCGTGGCCCAGGGGGCATTGTACCTACACTACAGTTGTGATTGCTTTCTATGCAGGCATGTCTACTCTGAACATTTAGTGTGGCATTGAACTCGATTAAGCAGTTCTTCAAGGTCTACATGCGGGGAGGAGGATAGAATTTGTGTTGTATCTAGCAAGCAAGGGTCATCTAGGAGTGACCTGCGAACAAAATCCAAGTGGTTGCAAGTCGGGGGTTTCTAGAAGACACGAACTTATCAAAGTATTGTTTTGTCACCTCAATAACTGTTGTATCCTCCCAGTCCATTTTGTCAACTTTTGGCACATTCTCGAGCCACAATAAACCGTGGACATGTGCGGAGCCTCTATGTTTCCATTCATACTGCGAGACGAGGGAACATAAATATTAGATATGTAGTTTGGAAAAAACTTTAAATAAGTAGATTTGATTACCTATACCAAAAGTCTACTACTCCAAGTTCCTTCTACAATATTTCTTCCCAAAATATTGTGAATATGTGATGCAGGTATGTTGATACTCGATGAGGGTTAGAGACAATGTTAAGTGTTCTCCAACGTTGTGGCTCGAGGATTTGTTGGGCATTCACTAGGCATAATATTGTGGAGATCTGGCCATTTAGTGTCTGTAACACTTAGAGTGAAGAATAAGGTTGGTGTCCCCAATTGTTCCACCATATCTGAAAGCTCGCTTCTACTTTTTTCCCAAAATGAACGTGTCCCTCGAAGGCTCGATCCAAAGTGCATTAAGTTGTTTGGGAGGTTGTCTTTGGGGCATTCCAGTAGTTGTCTTTTGGGGCATTCCATAAAAAAGTTGTCACATTATGAGGTTTAGAAGGAAGTAACGAAATCTTGGGTGGGAACCATCTCTAATTGTCGAAGGGATTCATGCATTCGATTTTTTAATGCGCGGTTTTGCCACATTGATTTTCATAAAAAAGTTGGGAAATCCGTGGACTAGGCCTTACAGTGTCGCATTATGAGGTTTAGAAGGAAGTAACGGAAATCTTGGTGGGAACCAAAGCCCCATCATGGTAGCATGAAGTATCAAAATGAAGAGTGTATTCATGCATTGGAACTTCTTTAATGCGGGGTTGTTGCCACATTGATTTTCCTGTCGGAAATAAAGTTGGGAAAGCCATTGAGAACATGCCTTCCATATTGTATTCATTTATTGGCGAAAGCCCAAGCTCTGCCATGGCATGGTAAATGGAGTGTTACCATCATGGTTGAGTAAGAACTATTTGATTTCCTCTTCTTCTATTCCTGTATTGTGAGGTGTTGGCACAAAAGACGATGAGTGTTCATATGTTTCATCAAGTTAGTGGGAACATCAATACCATGAACTGTAGAGGCACTTTGCATTTGGGGCAGTTCCATTGTGGTTATGTTAAGAGAGGAGGAAACATTTGATGACTCAGATGGTAGTGAGGAAAGGGCGTCATCGTCGATTAAGACATCTTTGTAATAGGGATCATGTTGGATTTTATATTGCAAGGCTCACAAACACAAGATCTACTAATGTAGAAATCATAATTTTTTAAATTAGATCCTTCCCTTTGTATGAGAACTATGTCCAAATCTCCAAGGTGGTGGGGTAGGGTCTTTGTTATTGAAGTAATGTTTTGCGGGAAACTTATGGTGTGTCTTGAGTATTTGTATTGCCCGCCACATACTTGGGCGACTTGCATGAATGGATTAACTCGTGCGATAAGCATCTCCTCGATTTGGGTTAAAGACGCAAGAATGGTAGGCTATTTTTCAGGGTCCATGTTGTTCCATGAAGAGAAGCGGTGGCCTTGTTTTTCACTTTTACATCTGTTACAGGAGGGAAAGCCTTTAAAGGAAATTGTTTTAATTCTGGGTAATTTTCCAAACAGATTGAGCAAGTTTGGATGTTCGCCAACAAATCTATTCTTTTGTGAAACTGACGTTGGGCTTCAATAGTCAAGCATCGAGGGCGGGAATATGGGAAATCTTTGTGTATTGGAAGGGGTGGGGTGTTCTGTTTGAGTCATTTGTGGATTGCAAGGTGGAAAGCATTCAGAAGGAGAGGAGAAACTATTTGTATATGTGCGATGAACTGAAGAAAGGTTGGTACTTGAGATAGTTTCATGTGGCATCCCAAATATTTGGGGAAAAGTGACAATTGTTAGCAAAGATGGGTTCGTACGGAAGGAATTGGTATGCTCATGAAAGTTTGTTTCCATGGAAGTTACATGCGGAATGTTGGTTGGCAATTCTTCAGTAGTTGTATTTGATGGCAAGATTGGAATGTCAGGGAATCGTAGGTTGTTGGTTGTTGTAAGTTGAAAGATATTAGAGATTTTTGTTGTTCTATGCTCTAATTTATGACGTCGTTGCTCAACAGTTATGTGTACTTTATTTTTTGCGTAGTTCTCTCTTCGTTGGGCTTGTTTTGCAGGAGTCGACATGATTGCGAAGTCACAAGATTATGGAGTACCACCTGTTGGATAAAGATCATGCGGGTTAGCAAGGAACGATACATTGTTTGATGACATACAAATGTAGAAATAAGTCAAAATATAAAACTAAATTCAATTGTAATGCATGTGGAGTTCCAATGGGAAATACACATAAGAGGTAACAATTTGAGTATCGAGAAACTACATTTTTTCTTAAGGAAAAGAGTATTAGATATATAGAAACATACAATGTGTTCACATAGTACACAAGGATGTAAATACGTACATAACAAAAGTGCATGTATTTTATATTTATTTTCTTAAAAGTACTAACAATCCACATAGTAGCAGGAGACAATAGTATGTCAGTGTATAAGGGAATACAACAATTTTCTTTTGAAGCAGGGAAAAAAGTGAAACATAGATATGAAATAAGAAACATAGCGGTGATAGTTCAAAGTATAGAATGGGATGGGTGAGGGTGTAATGTTTGAAGGGACGGGTGGGTTGGAAATCCTTGCGTAAAGGTTATGGAGGAGTTGCACTATTTTCCACTTTCTTTGAACTGAGGATGACACATTTCAATCTGTTGTTTCCACAATATGTCTCTTTTTTTAGTGAAAGTGTGAAGCAGTATTCGTTGTTGATGACATTACTTATAATTTCACTAGTCGCATCTTCATCTATAGACAATATATGGAGGTCGCTAGCTGCAACACCCATGATTAACTCAACTATCTCATCAAAAGCGGTAACTGATTGAAGTTCTCCTGTTGGGTCCTTTAGATCGATCCTCAGTGCATATCTATAATCATAGTTTTGAACTTGTCTGTTGCAACTCAAACATAACCATGAACCATTACCATTCTCTCTCACCTTTTTCCTGCATTGTTTGTCACCTTTTTGAAGAGGACATGCCTTGTAAAAAAAATTGTCCATGTTGATATTTTTGATTTCTGTAGTAACCATGGCCCATTCATTTCTCTCTGTGTTCCCCATATGTAGTAACTCTGAAATCGTTGTTACAGGTCAAGCTCTTTGGAGGGCCCATAAATTGGCTTGTGATAGAGGGTGCAAGGGGAGTAGTCATCGGAATCTACCCAGCTATGAAGTGTATTGGTTTATGAAATTAGAGGGTTGACATAACATTTGGTACTTGAAACAATGTCGATTGAGTTCCCATTGAAACTGGAGACGCGAGAAGCTTTCAAGGCAAGGACCGGAAGAGGCAGTATAGAAAGCATGTCTTCAAGTTCATTGCTTATCTCATCTAAGTGTTGTCCCCACAATGTGACACTTACACTGAATCCCGACATGTCCTTTAATTGCAGTGTTCTTCTCTTTGTTTTAGACTTGTCATGCCGACGAAATTGTTGAGCATGGTGACATCGTAACAACAATGCCAATCAAATCAATCAGTAGAACCTTCAACACTTGCAGGTAAGTCCTTGATTTTGGTGAAGTGAAAGTGATGGGAAGGTATTGTATCCTCATTTTCTATGAGTGGAGATATGGTTGAGGAAGGTTGTAGGAAAATCTCCAAAGCATTGTTCAAATGGTTGTAACATAGCTTTGCATCAACAATCCTCGCAATCCTCCCATTAGAAATTGTATATAGCTTCCCATTTTCAATCTGCTCATAGAATGCTTCCGCGGCCTCATTGAAACAGGTGATGTGGATTTCCCCTCCTTCCTGATCAACAAAATCAAACCCAAACACAAACCATTTCCCCTTGCATTGTGATATTGGCGAAGGGTTGTTTTTGCTAGGGCACGACCCTCTACGGACCACATGCGCATAGATGTATTCAAAGCACTTATTTTAGTTGGTGTTCTCACAAAATATTTGTTAACCCGGTTTGCACTTGCATCTGTTTGCGGCAACTGAATGTGTTCGAGAGCATTTGTTGGTAGTCGGATTGGAGCACCGATTACCAAATGTGTTTTGACAACAACATCCATTTCAATGATAAGAACAATGTTGCAATGGAAAAGAAAAATGAGATAGAATTAGAACTAAGCAACGGATGGAAAAAACAAACAAAAAGAAATTTTAATTAATATAGGGAGTTTATGTACATTGGTAATTGAGCAAGAGATGAAGCTTACAGTTCACTTTTGATCATTCTAACGAGGGATTTGTGTAAGCACACAATGGAGCCTTCTTGTATTGATTTTTCGGTTACACGACTTGTAAATTTGGAGGGTAGAAGTGTTGTCTGAAAATGTATCCCATCTGAAAGGTCAACACGATGTTGGGCTCCCATGTTGAGAATGGACCTTAGAGAGCACAAGTGCAGTATCTGAAATGTGGGGTCAACATTGGAACCGCCCTCAATCAATTGAGAAATGCCTTCGTGTGTCAAAGTTATTTCCATGACAACTAAAAGATGCTCGAGATTGTGGGAATTCTACAAATATATGGTGGAAAATGTAAACTTGTAGGGCAGTCAATCATGAAATGAAGGATTTGTTCAGGAAAGCATGCATTTGTAAAGAATGAGAACCTTTAAAGTTGGCTTCCTTATTATTTTATATTTTCTAAAAAGCGCAAACATGAAGTCTAACCCTTTAACAATTCAATATGCAAAAAAGTGATATAATGTACAAAGCTTTGGTTGAAAACAACTAAAATTTGTATGGTTGTTTCTCGGCATTTAAAAACTATATGTATTTGTGTGCAAATATTATGAAGAACACATTAAAAATGCGTTATTGGTTTACATAAAGAAGCGAGCAATTGTATAAAGGAAAGATATAATGAAGAACACATTAAAAATGCGTTGTTGTTGGTTTACATAAAGTAGCGAGCAACTGTATAAAGAAAAAATTCAATGCGTTTGTTGAAAAGTTAGATTTTGTGCTCCATATGTTCCGCCGCAATATATACATGCATTTATTTGAAATGAATTACATATTATTATGTTAAGCAAATAGAATGGAAAACAATAAGAACAATATGTACACTTGAAGTGAGAAAACTATAGGTATTTGTATGGAGACACAATGATAAAGAAATTAGGAAAGCATAGTTGTTGGATAACAAAAAATGAACATGTGTTTGATAAGTTTGATTCTCTGTCGGATATATACTGCCACAATACATACATGGAATTATTTGGAACGAGTTACAGTTTATTTCAAAAACACTTATAAACAAACACTTATAAACTAACCACTACAAGCTATTTTTTAAAATCAAATTTCTTGTTTTTGCTTTTGCAATTTTCTTTGCACGTTTCTTGTATTTTTGTCCAATTGTAGATGCCTCGATTGGAATTCCCATTCTCCTCAATTTGTGGGGTGGTTCATATTTCAATGCATCTTTGTTAGAATCATAAATCAAGCAAAAGCCTCGTGAATGATCTCCAATTGTTTGGATTTTGGAGAGAAAAATTGGGGATGTTGGCATCAGGTGGAGGCGATCTCTGATCATTTCGGCTATCACTGTTTTAGGTGGTTTCGGTTGCCTACAATGCAAAACATTAACAACACATTGAATATGCTTAAACTCTTCCTCCCTCTGCAAGTGAGGCGTAGTTAATGTCAATCCCATTGTGGGGAGGGGAATTGTGTTTCTAGTCTGCATCATATTAAACTGGAGAGGGAAAATAAGTATGTTAGTCCACCAAGATGTTCTTAGGTATGACAGCAACTTTAAAATCCTTGTCGTTGATCAGTCTAACGTCCAACTTGGGATGCTTCGAAATGGCCTCATTGGGGAACAATGAGCCCCTCAACACATAACGAATCATGTCATTGACGAAGGCACGTGCCCCCACATGTCACTTCGGAAAAAGGATTGGAGCCAACTATAAATATAAATGGAACAATCCAAACCAAATAACATGAAAACTATCTACAATAATTTTTTAGTCCATAACATGCAATAAACAGAACAATTGAATAAATACTTCAATCAGTATTGAAACCCACCTGAAGTTCATCTAGAGACAACACTCTTTTCTTTACCGTCAGAGAAAGAGAATCACAAATATCCTACAAAAAAATAAATAGGAAGTTAATAAAACTAAATGTATCTGTGAATTCAAAAGGAGGGACTCCTCCATTAAGATTAATCTATATTTTCAATTTCATTCTCAGTTATAATACAACAAAACCAAAAAGATTATAAAGAGTTATTAAAAACTATATATTAGTAGAGGCCATACATAAGAAGATAGTAAACTGTATTTTTTTTTATGGTTTAGAAGAAATTGCACAAATGTTTCTCTACAAAAATAATATTTCCCCATTTAGTTTTTGAGATTTTTACTTGTAAAATAATTACACCTAAGCATACAAGATATAATAATGGTAGAAACACAAAAATAAAACCACTCTAGAAAAAGGGCTTTTTGTTGGCTATAAGAAAACCATTTAATTCTGTAGTGCTTGCTAGCTTCAATCACAAATATCTTACAAAAAAGCAAAAGATGAAATTAATAAAACCGAATGTATGTGGTAATCAGTTGAGCCATGAAGGAAAGTGCATATCCCAGTGCCTTGCAATAACATTACTTATATATAACTCAAATACCTAGTGCCTTGCAATAGAGCCATGAAGGAAAGTGGATAACCTAGTGCCTTGCAATAACAAATCTATATTGGTTTCTTCATGGAAAATTAAGACAATTGTAGAGTTAGAAAGATTGAAGTTTAGATGGTAATATCCATGACTGAGATAGGTGTTTTTTTGCATTGGGTTAACAGTTAATTGTGCAACAACACAGAATAAGGTGTCAAAGCATCACGTGGGCTAACAAGTTATTGGTAGGACCACGAACTCCTCACTGGGAAGATGGGTTTCAATTCCCAAGCTTATAATTCCGTGTGGTAGAGCGTATTACTTTCTCTGGCTGACCTGTAGGATTCCTCCTGGATCAATTCACCTATGCTCTTGTTCATGAGTTGAAATGAGGAAAACAATGAACTGATAAAAGGTCTTTGTATCTCATATAAGATTCTCAAAACCGATTTCATTGACCTCACCCCGCCTTGCTAGTCATCTGTTTATTATTTGGCTAACAATCATCAAAGAACTGCTTTGGGTGCAACACCCATCGCTTCTCTTTTGAAGTAAACTACCTGTGTCATTCTAAGCAATCTCAAAAAGTTACCGAGGGCAATGGTTCACAGATAGCATTCACTTTCTACAACATGGTATTATTTATCAGTTAGACATTATATGTATGATGTTTCTCTATGTGATTTTTTGCTTGGTAAATCTTTGGTGAGGCTATGGGCCATCTTTAACATGGGTAAGCTAAGACTCGTCTTGTAAACATGGGTCATGCTTGAATGTAACCCATAATCGTTATAAGCATAGCCTTGCACATGTTAGGCTGGAGTTATAGGCCACTTTATTACAATGAGGGGGTTTTGAACCTGGGTTGTGCTCTTATGATTTGTCCCTGTTACAATTATGCCACAACCCCTAGGACTTGAATATTGGATGTTGCATTCTCCATTGATTAGTTTGTGCTCTACATGATTTTTATTCTAAGTTAGGCTGAATTAAACTGTGAGTGAAATTGGGAATACATATTGCAGGGGGCCAGTTATTCCTGCAAAAACAAATTTAACTATAATTTCACTCAATTTGGGTTCTACACTCAACATTAAATGCAAAAACCTAGAGGATGCAGGGAAAAATATCCCAAATTAGATAGAGTATCCCAAATTGTTGCAAGATATCATGTTATAGAACCAATTTATCCTACTGTTGCAGTATGCTGAATCTTTTATTTGCTAGTTTTTAAAGTTGTTATTTATTTTGTTATTTATTTGGTATTGGTTTTAAACAGAAAAGGAATATGTGGCGATTTATGCAAATCACTATCAGCTGCCACAACTGCAATTTGCAAGAGACAGATCCTTTGAGGCTATGCTATCTATATGATCAATCAATCAATTGTTTACAGTGCAACAATCATTATTAGTGCAAAATTAAAGTCCTCGAAAGCATAGAGATAACTTACAATAGAGCGTAAAACAGGCAGAAATTGGGTGATCTTTTGTAACCAAATCTGGGTGATGTTCCGTATACAAATCGTGTCTCAATCTGCCTCTGTTCTGTATTCTTAAACACTCAAATACGCTATCAATACAATTCCGTTAAAAATAGTCATTGTTAAAAATAGCGCTGTCAAAAAAACCGTTAAAAATAGTCACTGTTAAAAATAGCCGGAAACGTCCAAACGACTATCAAAATAAAACACATTGGAAAAATGTCCGGGAGGCCGTCAAATTTAACATCACTACAGAAACGTCCGGAGGTCCTTTACCATAGGGGGAACGCCTTCAACACAATTAATGTTGTAATTTGTCTTCCACGTTGTAGATATTGATGCTTACATAAGGAATATAGGGCAAGGAAAAAAATAGAATCGTTCAATGGAAAGCTTCTTCCTTGCAAGGCACATCTAAATAAAAATTGTACTTTGACATTTGAATTTCTTTTTGCTGGACAGATCTGTGCTTTTCCAGGAAAGATGTACTTAAAATTAGATTTTATTCGTAACTGGCAGGCAATTTGAATGGGGCATTGGGAATATGTTCTCACCCAACTTTAAAAATGGTGTCTTTATTCTTCAAACAGCGTGATTGGCATTTCCAATCTCAGTATAAAGCACATATACCGCAGCGAGGGCATGCTCAGTGATTAAAAATGCAGGCCAAATACATGGTGAATCCCATGTCTGCAGGTGGGTTATCTGCTTCAACCCCATTCTCTTCATCCCTCAAATGCCCACAAAAAATTCTCTTGTATTGCCAACATTCCGAAACCTTGTCAAAAACCCTAGGTTTCTGAAACCCTCACAGGCAAGGTTAAGCAGTTCTAGAGTGATCACATGCGTGGTTGCTGGGACAGAACAGTTCCCCCCAAAATGGGTTTACACAGTGGACAGGACAAGGTGGACATATTGGCAGAGGCATTGCCCTTCATTCAGAAATTCCAAGGTAAGACTGTTGTAGTCAAGTATGGAGGAGCAGCCATGAAAAGTGAGGTTTTAAAGAATGGGGTTATTAAGGACTTGGTTTTGCTTTCTTGTGTGGGATTGAGGCCTGTTTTTGTGCATGGTGGTGGTCCAGAAATCAATGAATGGCTTGCTAGAGTAGGGATCCGCCCTCAGTTCAAGAATGGCCTGAGAGTCACAGATGCGCCCACAATGGAGGTTGTTGAGATGGTGCTGGTTGGCAAGGTGAATAAGTCATTGGTTTCTTTGATCAATAGGGCTGGGGGCAATGCTGTGGGGCTCTGTGGGAAGGATGGGAAACTTATTACTGCAAGGCCAGCAGGAGGGATTTGGGTTTTGTGGGAGAAGTTGCTCACATAAATACTAGTGTATTGAAGGCCATTGTTGACAATGGAAGTATCCCTGTGATTGCCTCTGTTGCAGCAGATGACAGTGGGCAGGCGTACAATATCAATGCTGATACTGTGGCAGGGGAAATTGCAGCTTCTCTGGGTGCAGAGAAGCTCATATTGTTGACCGATGTGGCAGGATTGCTTTTGGACAAGGATAATCCCGAGTCTCTTGTGAAGGAAGTGGATATTGAAGGTGTTAAGAAGTTGGTGGAGCAGGGGACTGTGTCTGGTGGAATGATACCTAAAGTGAATTGTTGTGTTCGGACCATTGTGCAGGGAGTTCGGACTGCCAGTATCATTGATGGAAGGATTCCGCACTCTTTACTCTTTGAGATTCTTACGGATGAAGGGGCTGGGACAATGATCACAGGTTGATTTATTGAAAGATGACATGTTTGTGGAAGTTGTTTTTTCTGTTGTCATTTCAGGGTTCTTTCCCTTGATGGGTTTTTATGTTTTAGTTTTTAGAATTATAATGGAATATGGGTTTGACGCTCACAAAGTGGATGGTTGATATCAGAATCCAGTAAGATTTTGTCAATTGCAATTATGACTGAGCTCCTCCCAAAATATATAGAAAAAGAGTGGTAAGAGTGGCACGCTAAGCAATGGAGATAGAAAAGTTTCTGCGAGAGGTTTTTTTCTACTTTATAATTTAACAATTTGGCAAGTTCTGATTACTATTTGACATGGTGTGGTATAAGTACAGATTTATCTTCTGCTCCAATTTAAGGAAATAGAGGATTTTTCTTTCTCTGTTTTCTTTTACAGAATCTAATTTTCATTAGGATGCTTATCATTGTTAATCTAGCTCACTTCAGCTCACTAGGTGGCTCACTAGATGGCTGATAAGCCTGTGTAACTCTGTTAACTATTGTGCTAAGCTTCTGGCTATAATCATTTTTGCATGAATTCCTCTTGAAAACAACTGCAGACCTGAAATATTTAAAGGTCTTATGGAGTGCATCTTAAATTCAGTAATTGGGACAACATGTTTCATAATAATTCACACACCCCTTCATTGATGGTATCTGATCTAAAATCTACCAAGACCCATCTCTTGAGGACAATGAGTGCAACATCCATCTGCAGCGCTATAGAACTGTTTATCTCATTCTTGAATCATATCTCCAATGCCCTCTTCAAGGTAAAATGGGTTATATGCCTGTTTTAACCTATTGCTCTGACTTAGGTGATTTGAATCAGCCATTAGTAAACTCTCTGTGGAGATTTTGCCAAACTTTTGTTGAGTTTTAGTCAACTCTCACTCTTTGAATTGCTGAAAGCTTGTGACTATGGTCTCAGACTCTCAAGTAATTATTATTAGTTCAAGTTGTTTAACATCTAAACTATTCTCTTCTTCAAATTGCATTTCAATGGTAAAATCAATGGGCTTGAAATGCTCAGATGCAGATTCAAGTCCTAAAACTAGCAATCGCACACAGGGAGTGCAATGTGAATGCCGAACAGTATAAGTTATTTGATTTAGAGGGATACGTTAATTACTTCTATAGTTAATTACTTTTATAGTTGATGTGGTTTGTAATTAGTTGGGGTGAAATTGTGTTAGTGTTGCAATGGTTTTGAGATGGTGGTTGCATCGGTATTTTGGTTTGTTTTTGCCAAAAAAGTCTTTATTGTATTGTTGATAATACCTTTTTATTCCCCAAATTTGGTGACTATCTTGATACTTACAACAAAATCATTACAAACCAAAAAATCCCTAAGCCATTGAAACTGAATAAACCAAAAATCCCTTATCCTTGGTAATCCTGATGAACAGATAAATCTGGCGATACTCTGTAATAATCTACAAATCCTCTGTAATGACGAACAGATAAATCTACGGACTCTGCCGCTACTTTTTCATCGAAATTATGGCTTCAACTGATTTTCTACACAGAATGAAAATCAGAACAGAGTATTTTCTACACATGAAGTTCCATTATACAATAGTCGTATAGATTCATTCTTGGATTCAGGGAAACATAGCAACTCGGCATTGGAATCAACAACATGGTCCATGTTCTCTGTAGACTTGTATAGATCTTGGCTTTCATTTTTCTGTTAAATTTACGAAAACTCATCCAACTCTGATATATTTAGCTGCATCAATTCTCCACGTTCATACAGTTTTTTATGTTTTCACCATTTTGCTTCTTGCTTCATCTTATACTCACTCAGCTATACCTTCACTTAGATTCATCAATAAACAGTGTAGAGTACCTGTTTTGATCGATTTTCTTACATTTATTCCTGATTACTACTTGTTAGGAAAACTACTTTTGTTGGGAAGAAGCTGATCTAAATTATGTTTGGATTGTCTGAATATATTATTTGGTACAAACTGGAAAAATCTAGATATTCTAAGGAAACCAAAACACCTCTTTGTCATGACAGTTACTCAGGAATTTTCTAATCGACTGTGAGATTCTCAATACTACAGGACATGCCAATAATAATGGGCATTTGTAGAGGAAGTGGAACACATATTGTACATTGCATCAGAAAAAATAGGTGTATTTCTCAAGCCACTACCATCTATCAATACAGAAAACCTCTACTTATTTGGGCAGTTAACAGTAACTGATAAGTAGTTTCCTTATGACAGAATTCTCGTCCTCCAAAAGCTTTGTAATGGTTGCAACCATCGGGATGAATAAAGGTTGAAGCATATGAAGAATCAAATACTATTATCATGACCCCATGACCATCATCTACAAGGTCTGCAAACAGTTCATCCATCAACATAAATCCTTCTTGCCTGCTCTGTGAATTAGATGTGAGTTTTGAAAAAAATTCTGGAGGAAAATTGGAACAAATGTACCAAAATAGAGAAACCGCTAGCTCCATTCCTACATTGTAGTGGATTATATGTTTTCTTTTCCATTATCCATTGGAGATTTTTGACTTCAAATAGATACCCAAGTAGAATTAGTAGAGTTTGACTTCAAATAGATACTGATTATGGCATTGCAAGAATGCAAGGAAATCACAAATTTATGTCTTTTAATCAACCTAAAACACTGAATGGCATATGGGATCATCCCAACCTGAATATATGCATTCATCAGCATATTATAAACTACAGGGGTGTGTGTTTTGAGGATCTGTGTTTTTACAAGTACCTGGAAAACAGAGGAAGCTGAATGCCGACCCTTTCTTGAAACTATGACTTGCAGCAGAGACTGTGCTTGAGGGAACATCCTAGCCTGGCACAGAACATGAATCATGGTACAGTATGGTTGGACTGTGGGTCTAAAACCCTTTTGCTGCCCTACCCAACTGAAAAAATCCAGCAAGCAACCTGCCTTCAATTGCCCTCACTCTACTTGTTTGTAAAAAGAGATACCATACTTTGTCTGCAGAAAAGATACCACGCACTGTCTGCAGACCCTTAAAACAGATAAAAGTGTGCCCAAATTTCTTTTTGGAGGGCAAAATTGGCTTTTGGGCATTTTGTTCCTTTTCCACTTGCCCAAGATAAACTTAATTGTAGATATAATTACAGATAAATGACAAGAATAATATGCTTATTGGGTTTGTGTTCTCTTTAAATGCTTTGCTTGCATGATCCCAGGTCATGTTGACATGGAAAAGCATAAATGTAGGTCCAGTATTAATCTTGTGATGAACTTCCACCTAGTTGGAGGATTGAACTGATATAACAAAAAAGGATGTAGGTCCAGTATTAATCTTGTGATGAACTTCCACCTGGTTGGAGGATTGAACTGATATAACAAAAAAAAGGTATAGTAGTTGATTATTGTATTAATTTTGTGAAGTCAAGAATGACAGTAGTTGGGGATTGAAGTGAAACAAACTAACAAAATTGTCAAAGGCGATACGTAAAGGGTCATTGTCCCTATAAATGAAAAACTGATCATGATACAAAATCATGCAGTTTCTTTGGGAAGGAGATTGAATTGAAGATTCTGTAAGGGAAATATTATGTTATGTCATAGCTGCAATCCTATTACATAACCCCTGAATCTCCCTCATAAATTCATTATACATATTCCATTTATAGAGTGAAGGAATAAAACTCACCCCCTAGTCTTTATATCCAGTGCACCACTTAAATCTATATTCAGAATTAGAAGTCACATTCAATAAAAATGGTTTGTTCTACTAGAAAATGTGATTTTGATAGTACCTATTAGCATAATTGTAGCAGTTAAATAAATAAAAATCCTAGCTTAACCTTGGAACCTTTGAAAGGTCATTTTGCTGTCGCACCACCAGATAGGAGCTATAAAGTTCTAAAAACTCATCTTACATTAAGCAAGGACTTATATTATTTCGTAAACATGATTCCACATACATATGTATTACTCTGACAGATAAAAAGCCAAGTATGTTTTTCTTTGAAGTCAGTTGTAACTGTAAGTTAACATGTTTATGTTAATTCATGGATACGTCTGACCAGACATATTAGGTCCAAGATAAACTGTAAGGATTTTTAAAAGGCACATTTCTGAGCTTTGGTATCTACATGCATATGAGCATCATAATTTGTACCTGCTTCGATGACTCTGGAATTTGACATTCAGGTCAGTATGCGCAGAAAATGAAATGCGCAAGTGGCAAGGACCAACATGCTCTGCTAACAAATACGTAGATTTGAGATGAACGAAAGTTAGCTACATATTCAAGAGATAAACCAGTGAATATAATTTTAAAAAGACATTAATTTTATTTTAGTTCGTGCGCTGTATCAGTGTCATTCCAATTCGATCTAATGTGTTGCTCATTGCTTATTTTGATAAGCTTTTCTAAAATGAAAACAAGTCTAGATTTACCTTGGAATGCTTCTACCATCTAAAGCCAATCTTGCTGAAGAGGCTGTATTTGCATTACTAAACTGGGCCAGAGCCTCTTCATATGAAATGAATTTAAATATTAACTTATGAAAGTCATCGGTGCTCAAATGCAATATCCAAACATGATATGAGATTACAGACCTGAAAATCAGCAGTCTTTTCGAAGGTAGCAATTTTATGCACAAAACCAAAGGCAGAGAACACCTGTAAGAGCAAGCCAGGCATGATCTTTCACAATCAACAGACTCCATAGAAAATATTACATTTTAAGTACTACAACAAAAGGCATTTAACAATCAACTGTAAAGACTTTTGATTATTTTCACCAACAATAAACATAGAGGGTGCACCATGTAGCTCAAATACAACATTGTGCAAGTTAGCAAAAACATGGGAAATTGAACTAATAATGACAACTACTTTCAAGCATCTCAGCAAAAGAACAACAATGGGAATAAATACCACGCCAGATATCAAAGAAAATTTCCGTGTACATTACTTGAAATAATTTATAAACATAGTTTGAAAACTCCAGCACAAATGACAGGTCTGTCCCAATACAGTGAGCACAGACTAAGATAAAAAGTTTCAAAACCTTTCATCTCCAATTTACATGGAACCTAAACAAGGGTTAAGGCAGAGGAGTAAAGAGATAAGAGAGACCAATACACAACAATCTAAAGCACGAGGTGGTAGGGTTAGGAATGAGAGTAGGGTCAAGAGGTGGGATTAAGGAAAGGGGGAAACAAACACATGCGCTTTCTCCCAATGCAGTAGGCTGCCATCGAAAATGTGTCCGTGACATGGACCTGCTGACCCATGTACAGTTTATCAAACATAAGTACTACATAAGGTATAACCCATTGTTTCTAGCTAGTATTGAGAAAACAATCCACCTGATTAATAAAATCCATGAATATTACTCTTCCAAGGATGGATAAGTTAGCCTATTGTTCAAAATGTTAAAACTATCATTGAAATTTTAATATCAGCTCTCCTTCAGTGCACCTACCAGAATGTATTAAAAAGTTTTATGAACTTACCAGATGGAGAACATCAATGCAAAACTTAGATACTACAATTGATGAATACATTTGATTGACCCTGAATATATCAATTTACCCAACACAACAAACTTACATGGAAGCACATACAACCACATATTTTCAATATGTCCACTGTAGCTTAGAGTCATTATCTCCCAAAGAACATGCAGTGTTTATCTACTCCATTTGAAAGTTCAAAATAGCATAACAATTTCAAACTGGAATAAGGCCATGTGAGCTCAGATGCTTGAGAAATTTGACACATTAGGTTCAAAGAACATGTCTCAATATATAGACAAGCATATAAAACTAAGGTGCTAATATGTCTGAAGAATACATAAAACAATTCAATGATTGGTCATGAATCCGGTTCATCCACCTTGTTGAGGTCCATATTCTTCATCAAATCAGGAACAAATTCCTCCAGTTTCTTGTCTAAGCTAGGAATCTGTAGGAAAATAGCAAATTCCATTTAAGCACTTATTTTAGAAGAGTACAATTCTCTGATGAAACAGATATGAACAACAGAATGACAGTGATCCTCCAGCAAAGCTGAAGAGGAATAAAGGCCTACTTGTGCACACTCAACAAAAGTAGAACTAAAATCATCTCATCTTTGCATGGCATTCACTTCAGAAGAGTATCAACAGTACATACCATAGAACCAATGTTAGTGGCATCATCCAACTGTTTTCTTAAACTTTTTCTTAGATCCTCAAATTCCTGGGTAAACAAATAATGTTAATAATGAAACAATCTTTTAGATCAGTAACTACTAGAAGCACCCTGCGCAGTGTAACTCTAGATTCTCTACAAGTCAAGACAACATACAGATTTCAGTTGCTCTACTTCAAGGTTAAGACTACTCTTCAAATCTCCAAGCTCCTGCAAAAAGCATTACAAAACTTAAATCATAATAAAACAAAAGTTTATTCGAGGATTAATTACAACAAAATCATAACAAACCAAAAATCCATAACCCATTAAAACCGAATAAACCAAAAATCCCTTATCCTTTGTAATCTTGATGAACAGATAAATTTGGCTATACTCTGTAATGATCTACAAATCCGCTGTAATGACGAACAGATAAATCTATAAACTCCGTTGCTTTTTTCATCGAAATTACAGCTTCAACTGATTTTCTGTAACCACGGAGAGAAAAATCAATGGAGATAATTCTCCATGATTTTGACCGGAAAGAATAAGTTAGAAAAAAATCGGAATATCTGCAAATAATATGTGTAGGATCCCCTTTTATAATCCCCTTTCTATAAGTTCCCATTGATTGTCTCTTGTGTGGATACAGCGCAGAGCATGTTCACAAATCTGGTCGTCGAATAAAAAAGTTAAAGCATTCCATTGTGATGCCGAAAGATACAAAGCGCGGCAAAACGTTTCGGAAACGCCTGTGCCGTTTCCGCCCGATGCCCATTCCACTTTTTACTTTTAAAAACCGCTTTACTTTTTAAAAAATGAAAAAATTTGCATTAAATGAACCCTATAAATCCAGTGCGTTGATATTATGATTATGATTATTTTAGAATCTAGAAATTATGTGGCTGCCCAAAGCATGCAACAGGAGTTCTTCCTCGAATCTTGCCATGATTATATGGTCTAAATTATAAATGAGCACTACCATTCTGCATGCAACTGGTTTGGGGAAAAATGGGCAGCATGTATGTATGTATGTATGGATGGATGGATGGATGGATGGATGTATGGATGGATGGATGGATGGATGGATGGATGTATGGATGGATGGAAATGGATGGATGGATGTATGTATGTTGTGCTCAAATCAGCAAAAATTGCCGTTTCAGCGTTTCGTACGTTCAACTTAGTTGCCAACCATTCTGCATGCAACTGATTTTGGGAAAAACACTAAAACAACAAAACAGCAAAGGCCAGTGGTGGTGAATGACCGCAGGCTCTTTACCATAGGGGGAATGCCTTTTGGCGTAAATATGTGCAATTTATGTTTATGGTGGCCTATCTCCATGCAAAACAACTGTAGCTAAGTCTGACGGAAGTCCCAACAATCTTGACAGTCCACAGTTGCAGCATACCTTAACAATTGAGGCTAGGTGTGAGTAATGATTGATTTTGATGGAGTAGATACCCTTTGGTCATGGGATCTAAGCTGAAGGTAGGGCCCTGCAAAAACAAAAAAATATTTAAATTATTTTAGTTATTCTCTGGACAGGTTTGTCATCTGTCGTCATCAATTATTGTAACCACTCACACTTATGGAAAGAAATAAGAAACACACTAACTATCTTTTTACCATTGAAATTTGAGAACTTGGCACCAAGTTTTGAGAGGTGATAGAGCTGCAGTATCTACCACTTCATCGGGTATGCCATATAACTATTTTGATGTAGATCGGATTATTATTATATGGACCATACATGGTTTTACTGTGTAATTATTATGAGGTACAACTCTTCAAATATTGTGAATTCTGGCCTGTTGTTGATTTGTGAACCAATCCAGATACCTGATACACAGGACCAATTGGTTTCCCATTGCAACGACTAGCAGTGGTCTGTGTTTGAGAAGTAACAGAGCTGCAGCATGTGCCGCCACTTTGTGTATGGTTCATGGCTATCCAAATTTTATTGGATGGCCATTACATGCAACATACATGGCTTTGACATGGAATAATACAACCTTTCACAAGTTGGCAATTCTGATTCATCGGATGAGGAAAATATCTTCCCTACATGTTGGTCACAATTCGGTTCTAAATATTGATTGTTGAAAAATTGTTGATGGCACAACCTATTGGACTCTACAGTACAGTATGGCTAAAGGCTATGGGTGCAACTCTTGGTACATATCCTTCAGAGCTTTGAGCAATATGGTACTCATGAACTCTTCAAAAGAGTACCAAGCTCTTATAGGGAGATTTCAATTATCGAAACTTGTTCTATTCAGTATCAAATTAGTTTATAAATAGGTTCCAAGCGATGTCATACAACTCAGGCTTGCGAGTTTTAACTTGCTCTGGTGAAAATTTGGGCAAAGCTTGGCAAATTAAACTCGTAATGCTATGAATTTCTCACAAATTTTTCCTTTTCATGACAAATCCATTTTATAGACTGCACACTAAACATTTCAAATAGTTTATTATATAATTCAAAAGCTTCAATGCACAGAGTCCAAATTCCATGGATTTTGGACTACGGTTGGGTGCTCACTCTCCTGAGTTGGACCATTTATTGAAAACTTACTCAGAATCAACATTCGTATATTCTTATCCTACTTTCCTGTAGGGATTGACCTCCCTAAATGATCAAAAGTTTTAGAATGAAATCGTCCCCATCGTTTGTCTTTATACATATCCCTGACAAGTCTCTTCTATAGACTCGGCAAATTTGTTAAAGGTTTGCTGGTTGATTCCACAAGTTTCAGCAAATCCTGTTACGATGACAGATATGAACTCTACAGACGTCTTCCATTCTTCCAACCACAGTGAAGGAAATTTAGAGATGAAATAGAATTTTCCTATATAGCAGGATCTAACAAAACACTCACACTCCTACACAGTGTGGCCTTTTCACTATAGACGTGTCATCTTACAGTCACTGTTCCAAATGAATTCAGAGAGTTTTTTTTTCTTGCCTACCATTGGTCCCTCTCACTTATTCTGAACAGTGAACTCTCAAACTGGACATTTGGGCAGACACAATGCCTGGAAATTAGGGGGCACTAGCACTCTCTCAGAAATGTAGAATTTATTTTTCACTTGATAATGATAAACAATTTCATATATACTTGAGAAACATTACATGCCATAGATCAAGAAGGTTGGGGTCAAGCAACAAGGCAGGTTCAAAAGTTTGCGCATTCATTTTATCCAGCAAACACTTTCTTCTTGATACCATGTCAGAGACTATTACATAATTTTAATGCAATGAATGCTAAAAGTTTTGTAAAGCCGGGCCCAAGCAAGGTATGTAATCAACAGACTCTAAACTGTCAGTTCTGCTTGAAATTTAGTTAGGCCTGTGTGTGCCTAGTAGGATAGAGCGGGACCTGCATCACTGATGTTTGCAATACATGAACTTTTCTTCCTGCACTCATTGGCTTTATCTCTGCAAGTCTAAGCACAAAGGAATATGCAGAAACAAGCATGGGCATTTTTGAGGGAATTGGCCATTGCAATTATAAGTAAGACTAGCACTTGCACAATGGGAGGTGCATGTTATGCCGATAGTCAAATATGAGGTTGTGTGGAGTTGGCGAAGCTATTTTAAGGTGAACCAAGTCTTCAGCAACAACGATGTCCGCCGCTGCCTCCGGCAATGTCAGTGGCATTGCCCAAGTCGAAGACAGTAGAGTTAAAAACACATAAACACATGTAAACGGTCGTCAATATTAAACATGGGTTGTAGTTGTGACCACAAATTCTCCGCACAGTAAACATAGTGAATGAGCAATACATTAATAAATTTCCCACCAACAAGATACATCTTATTAAAATTGATTAATAAAAAAATATATAAACACCAAACATTAAAAAAAGACAAACATTATTATAAATTTATAACTCAATCAATAATAAATTTATCCATGAAAAAAACAAAAGAAAATAGTGGCAGTCAAAGGAAAGGTGTGTAAACAGCTGTCAAATTTAAACATGTAACACGATGCAAAGTTTTTCCGGCACCTGGGAAATTTCACGGCATCAGGCAAATCTGTTGTCTACACTTTGCTGGGGTTCCCATGTAAATAGCCTATTGGCTAATGAAGCAGAACTGATATTCTTGTACTTAACCTATTTGTTGTCACCTCCTGAGAATGCTGTCTACAAGAACAAATTCTTCCTCTCTCAAAATCATTCGAACGACTAACATATGGCAAACATTTAGTATGATCACAGGTAGGAACCACTTGCATAACAATTTTTTATTTATTTTAAAAGGAATAATAACATTATATTTTGCAGTCTCCAACCAAGCTGTTTATTTTCAAAGATTTAGATCTATCTGTTCATTCCACTTGATGACCTTGAGCCTTCTAAGTTTTTTTAAATTAACAAACACAATATTGGTCTTCCCAATTTCGCTAATGTTATAAATAGCAATGGCTATGTCAGGCTCATATCCTAACAACTTTTAGTTGTTAACATGCTTAAGCTGAAGCACAAGCAGTCCCTTTTATAGGACTTGCAATAGGTTGGTTGTGGGAGTGTCACTGGAGTTTTTGCTGTTGACTAAGGGATACTAGCAGCAGTTTTGTTTTCATGTCAGATAGAAGTTGGAATTGAAGAAGTAGAATTGTCTAATTTCTTTCCTAGAAGCTTCCTCAAACCCAATATGCCACCAATTTTGAACACTTCCACAACTCTAACATGTTTTGTGATCTCTATCAAAGTCCCTGTAAAGCATAAAGTCATTGACCTATGCACATTAAACTCAAGCATTGGAACCCTAAAACAACTCAGAAAAAATGATTGCCATCGTGGTTATGGTCGATGTTAAAGAATGCTATTTGCATCCAAGTATAGGCCATAATTAAATGAAGAAATGCATCGATGTCTAAGCATTGATTGGATTAAATGTGCATGTGTTAGCACAAAGGAAAATGCAAAAACAGTGTCGAGGACAGGCATGGATATTTGTTGAGGCAAGTGCCTGGTAAGATGAAGTAGACCTGATTTTTGTACGAACTGTTTCTGGTCTCTGTGGTCTAATTTAATACCAAAAACTTCTGTCAAATCGCTATGAACAGCTTACACATGAACAATACTTAGGATGATTGCACACGACAACCATTTTTATACCATAATGTACCCAAATTTAGAAACATACAAGAATAATATCACCTCTGTTTGCAGCGGCTAGTGAATCCTTTTAAATTGTTCTCATGGACGTGCTTGTTAATTTTATTCAGCCTGAGATGTCTTTTAACCCTTAAGCTCTTGTAAATTAGTGAACACAACATTGGTTTTCCCAATTCTATTGATGGCAAAGGCTATGACAGGATCATATTGCAATTTTTAGTTGTTTCGGCGAATCTGGCACTAATTGGAGTTGAGGCATTGGCAGCCTTTACGTAGGACTTGTAATGAGCATTTTTTGTGGTAGTGGCACAGTTGTTTTCTATCGAGGAATGGATACTGGCAGTTATCTTGTTTCCATGTGGGGTAGAAGCGGAAATAGAGAAGTAGAGTTTTCTAATGCCTTATCCAAAAGTTTCCTTAAACCCAATATGCCACCCATGTATTGGTTAGTTTAAATTATTCCAGAATTCTGTAGAACTCGTATACCTGAATTGGAAATTCAGTTGTGGAATCCATCTTGCTTATTCAGACATGGATGTGGTTCCTTCTTTGGCAGCATTGATCCATCAACAATTGAGGTTAACTTCTCACCATCTTGGTTATGCAACCTCACTATTCTGAAATTACCTGTCTACTAAGGTGTCAAGCACTCAAAGAGTGGGCATGACCTTTGAACATGGGTCCTCCATACCGCTCATGTGAGCACAACCTATTCTAGAAGTAATCCACGTCAATCATCAGCAATAAAATTCATGCTTAGCGGAAATTCCAAGGCTTGGAGTTATCATTAACCACCACCTGAAAATTTGGAAATAGTTTTTGCATGATATTGCCAACAATAACGAGGAGAGTCATTTGAGTAAGAGAGACCACAGCAATCCTCAGAATGAGGAAGAAGAAGAGAATATCCTTTTCCCAAACATTTATACGTTTGAGTATCCCATGAGGATGCTAGTTCTGGGCCATGATCTGATTATTCCACCTGTCATAGTATGAAAGCATGGAACAGGTGTGGACCATAATTGAAGGATGGTCTGCAACTCAGGCTCTGCAATTTTAATCTTGCAGCACAATAGTTTTCTTATTAATGTTTCAGTGATGGTGGAATTTTCACCCAACATCAAGGAGGAATAAGGTCAAAAGCTTTCTTATAAGGCAGTATTTAGGTTGTTGCAATTTTGTTGGTGAAGTGAATGTTGAAGTCTGATATCGAGCTTGTCTAGTTTAATAAGTTCTTGTACACATTACAAATGGGTTTGGATTTTCATAGTTATACCATTGCACTTTCCTGAATTTTTGTTGGAGTTACAAGGCAAGTAACGTCTCAACTTTGTTGTTGTGGGATATTGTTTGCTGGATATTTGTTTTTTTGACATTAAAAGTGTTTGGGCTTGGTTTTGTCCTGTAGAGCACCCAAATGAATGTCATAGGTGCCTTACCCTTTGTCTATACTCTGGGATCTGCTTGTGCCTTATTTACCAACCCTGCGAGGACATGATTACCATTGCTCCTTTCAGATAGGTTGACACTCAAAATGACTACAAAAAATGAGCATACTCATTGTCCTTTTAGTATTTGGAATATTTGTCTATTTTTCTTGTGTTCGAGGGAGTTTTCTAGTAAGAGTTTTTTTGCTCATCATGGCCATTACTCATAAAGAAAAATTGAACATACATGCAAATAGAGTTGAATTAATTGCAAACAGGTATATGTAATGTTTTTAGAATACTGGTATGAGACAATGCTCAGAGTGCATATGCACGAGGCACTTACTGAATAAGGTAGAGCACAGCCTAGACAACATGTTTGCCTGGGTGCTTAAGGGCTTAAGAGCAGCTAATTGGCTATTTTATCAGGGTTTGTTTGTTTGGTGTCTCTTGAACTCAATTAAAATCAAGAAGCCCAAGTGGTCATGGTGTAATGTAAAAGTCATGCATTTGTAAAGAGACCCACAACTCAGCAAACAGGTGCACGTAATTGCAACAAAAAAGAAGTTTTGTTGGAAAAATGCTTCAATGAGATGTTGTTGCATGACATGACAGGAATTGCACACGGGAGATTTTAATCAAATCCAATTGAAAATTAAATTTGAGAAATTATTTATTTTGTTTAAACAAGATCTAACACGAAGTGTATACAGAAGCCTACATAAAGCACTCTATTTGTTGGACAAATGCTTCAAGGAGATGCAGTTGCATGGATATCTTATGGCAGGATTTCATAGGTGTAAATCCATAGTTAGCTCTCCCAACCTATTCCCAGCATTTGCCCAATTTAGAGCTTTGGAAGATGATGCAGGGTTACATCAATAAATAATCAAAAATAGATTTTGTCAGATGCCACAGTTGTGAATGTCCTGAAATACATAGGCAAAATGTGGAAGCAGACAGTAGGATCACAAATTGTTGGTCAAATTGACATGAACAAAGATTTTCTCATGGGATGCTTCGATGTTAAGACTTGCTCAAAGAGGGCCTTGTTGAAAGAGCTTTGCTGTTATTTAGAAGGCACCGACATAATTTGTAGCAGTAGTTGGTTTATTAGATGGGAAATTAGGATGAAGAACATATCTAATTTTTTGTTAAGAGATCAGATTTTGGTCTGTATATGCTCAGTTTTAGTTCCTCCATCTTACATATCCATGTTCAAAAAATTAACATTGGCTAAGGAATAAGCTTTAAAATGGATAATAGCAGGGGTAAGTTTACTATGACATTCGGTTTGTATAGGGAACTCATCCCCTTACAAAATCTAGGGATTGTTTGATTCTTTTTACTTCCTTGTGTTGGTTTTTTTTTGTTTTGAGCACTAAGTAATCCTCCTATCCAGCTCATGGCAAGTGACAAAAATTCACATAAACTAGGATGCTTATAGGATGTGCACAGAACTGGCTTTTTCTTCAATGCTTTAAGGCTTGTCAAAGTAATGGCTCAACAGAACTACAATTCTGTTAGATATGGATAAAATGGACTTTATTGGAAAGCCTTGAAGGTTGTAAGCAAATGCGATTGGCATTTGCAAAGTTAATCTCATTAAAAGTTTAATGAGAGATTGTAGCTGTGACCGTCCCTATTGAAATATGAATACATCAGAAGGCCCACAATTTGCTTGTGGAATGTTTAGACAATTGTTATCTCATCATGTTTTTGCATACTAATAATCCTTAGAATTGTAATTGGTTACAGATTGTTAACAAAGTAAAATAAATATATCAAAGAATAAATTTAAGAACAAATTGAAGACATGGACCTGCCACCATTCAACTCTTCACCCTTATCCTTTAAAGCTTTTGGGAGTCTGCTCAGACTCTTGGAATTTTGGGAGTTTCTTGTGCTCCCTTTCACAAACTTGAAATCTAAATGTTGCTCTTTCATGTAGTCATCTGCGTTTGCAAACAAAAAAAAGATGAACACCAACATGTGGATTGAATCCTAATGTAGGAGCATCCTATAGAAGGGGAGAATGATGTAAATTGTTTAATGATTCACCACCAAATAAGGATTTGACTGAAGATTTCTTCTCGTAGAGTTGGCGTGGTGTTGGAAATAACAGGAAAGTGCAGGGGTTAAATTTGACGGCCACCTATGCCTGTCAAACAATTTTGTAGGTGACGATAAATTTTAATTCTTTTTTAGCCCTTCAAAAAGTACAAAATAGTGCTATTTTTTTGTTAATAAAATATATAAAATATTATTTTATATATATTTAACTATTTCAAATATATTTTTTTATAATTTACCTATAAATCTATATAAAAAATAGTTGGCCTCCACATTAAAATTTACAAGTTGCATGTTGTGTGGTTTTTCCAAATATTTGCAAGTATTTTGGTGTTAAAATCATGAAAAACGCCTCTAAGGGAGGTGTCCAATTTAACTCGACTTTGGAAAGTGTATCTTCTAATAATACTAGTAATGCTAGAGATTGCTTTGTAGGATAGGGAAATAGGTGTCATTTAATTAGCTATTTTTAGATTTAGAAAGTCAAATTAGGATTCTTTTACTTATTGGTCATTTTGGTTGTAAATAGTAACACATTTTTGTTCAAAGAAGAGAGTTTCTATTAATTAAAAAAAAGGATTTTTTTGCAGCTATTGGTGTTCCAAAGCTCTATTTTGAGCTAGGTGTTGTGGAGTGTGCACATTGTTTTGTGAAGCTCTCGGATGGACTATGCAGTGTTGTGTGAATGCCTTGTGGTTTGAAAATTAATAAAGAGTGTTATTTTGGTGTTAATATGTAGTGGAAGTCTCGAACCTCTAAGGTGAGACGTCCATCCACTTGGGATATTCGACTTTGACTCGCATCAAGTGGTATCAGAGCTAGAGACTGCTTTTAGGGAACAAGAAATGATGCTAAATGTTGATAAGAAGTTAAATGCATCTAGAACACATTAGGAGATTGCATATGTGCAAGCGAGTGGAAAGAGTAACATTTGTGAAAAGATCATTAAAGCTCGTGTGCTTTTTGTAAAGTCCTGTAGATGTGATAGAGATGATGTAAAAGTTGGAGATGCTTTGTTGCAGCTGAGGTGTATGTTCCAAAGTTGTGTAGAGGTGTGAAGAAGCAAGAGGATGTGTCTATGAACAATTTGAAGCTCGTAGAGGACTATTGCAGGTTGGTGAAGGCCTACAAGATTTTGTAAAAGCATTGAGAATGAAAGAGGTGTCCTACCATTGAGAAAAAAACATTATGAGAAGTGTGAGACTCTGTTTTGAGTCTAAAACAGGTTGTGAAACCTATGGTATGCAAGTTGTGAAAGAGAAGTTTGCAAAGAAAGTGAGTGTGAAGAAGTGTCAAAGGTCAAATGTGAAAGAGAACTTGAATGAGACAGTGAGAGAAGTTAGGATGTGAAAACCAAGTATGAGAGAGTAAAAGTTATGAAAGAGGAGCTTGCTTAGTGAAGAGAGAGATGAGGATGTCACTAAGGCAACAAGGAACTATTTTCAAGAATGTGACTAAGTGAGGCCTTAAGAGAGTCAAAAGAAAGAAAAAGAGAATGGAGTGATGGGAGTAACAAACTGTCATGGAGAAATACAAGTTATGCAAAATGAGCTTGCTAAGAAGAAGTTGGTCACCATGAAAGGTAATACAAAGAGGAAAAGTGGCACTTGGGAGTTGTCACAAGAAAGAGATAAAAGAAAAGCACAACAATATCTTGATCCGCTCATGATAAAGATGGCGGAGCTTATGAAGATGTAAACCTGTTGGATTGTATGTAAGAAGGAAATGAAGAGTTAGAAGATGAAGAAGAGGATGTTTGCCTTTTGAATGAAGATGAAAAATGTCTCTTGAGAGATGATAATGTTGAAAATAAGATATGTGAAGGACAACTATTTGACAAAGGTTGCGGGAAAAGATGAACGTGTGGGAGAAGACCACATGCATGGAAAAGTGAAGGTGGAAAAAGTGTGCTTGAGAGAGACACAATGTCAAAGAAACATAGTCATGTCCCATAACTCAAGAGGAAGAATAAATTATAATCTCTTTTGATGAAGAAATTGGGAAGAAAGGTCCCATTTTTTATGATAGGAAGGAGAATATAATCTCTTTTTGGAGGAAGAGTTGAGAGTGATTAAGGAGTTATTTGATCCTCACAATGGCACATTGGAGTTGGTTGCATGCATGACAAGGACTGCAATATGTGAGAGGAGTGTCACCAAAAAAGGAAAACCTCGTTGTGTGGAATAGAGAAGAAGAGATAGGGGTTGAACTTATTATCAACCCATAAGAGAAGAGAGGGACCGAGTTTGAGATCAGTCATGGTGAATCCAGAGGTGGAACAAGAAGTACAACTTGAAGCACTTGAAAGAGCTCTAAATGAAGCCAATGAGATGAAGAGAGAAAAGGAAGCATGTCTCTTTGTAGACGTGAAAGAGGAGTTGTAAAGATGCAGAAAATCCTCATTTTGGAGAATGAAGTGATGGGAAACTCTAAAAAGACAACATAGATCAATATTGTCACTTGGAAGGCATAAGAGAAGGTGTGAAGAAAGAATGAAGCTCATTTTGGAGGGAGAAATGAGGAGGAATGCAATGCAACAATAACAGAAGAGTAAAATGTTTCTTCGAAAACATTAGAGCAAGCAAAAATCATGAAAAAAGAAGCACAACAAAGGTGGAGGATGTGCCTTCGATGAGATCACTTGAAGGGGTTGTCTTGCCTCAAATTATTTATTCTAAGTATGTTTTGTGTTGTGCATGTGTGGGAAATAAAAAAGAAGCAAATAACACTCTTTAAAGTGCATAATGTAGACATTATGAAACACACCTTGCACACAAGGTTTCCTATGCTAAAAATAAAAAACAATATAAAACCAAAATAATCATTAAAGATCAAATATTCTCACAAAACACCTAAAAATATAAAATAATGTTGATTTAAAACATGTCATCCACTCACCATCCAATCACATTCAATACTATCACAATACTCCATGTACACATCAAACACATTTAATCACTCCACCTACCCATTTGCACTTTTCATGCATATTTGACCCTTAACATCTCACCCCTATATGCACATTGTGTCCATATTCATTACAATCTTCTACGCACTCAAAATTTATAAAATAATACTCACCCTCCTCATTTCGCTCCCTTGTCTTTTGGAAAGCTTTTTTTGCTCGTACATTCTTTGTTTGCAAATATTGTCGAAGAAGAAAGAAGGCCATTTGAACACCACAAAATTTGTGGAATGATCAAAATTTAGCATTTCCAACAAAGTTCTCGGTTGTGGTTGTGATTGGCTTATAACCTTTGTGAATTTTTCTGGGAACCACAACTATGAGTGGCTTGCATGTGTGGACAACTTCCAATGAGCCAAGACACCATCAACAATAATCCAAAAATAAACCCTACACCACGACTTGGTCCCCATGAACCTCCTTGCAGTATAACATTTCATTTATATTTGTTTATCAATTGCATGTCTTACATGCTTTTATTATTAACCTTGAAAATGTTAGGGATCTAACCAAGGTAGGTCCCTAACCAACAACACAAACTAACATTTTTCTATAGTGTTGTGTATGTATATTTAGATTTAGATAGTGGAAACTTACCTTACTTTACTCATTTGAAGAACCTATGATGTCCTTGACATATTCAATGACGGCAACATGTGCCCATTTTTATTTAGTAGCATGATTTGAGTTGATTTTATTTACATATCTAACATCTTGCATGGTGGCTCAATATCTAGGCATACACATAAGAATGATGATGAGTCACTAAGAAGGCTCATGACAAATGAAAAAGAGCTGAGTTATTTGAGCTCACAAGATGTGAAGAGGACGAAGCACATGTCAAAGCAATAAAAACAACTAAAAATAGGTTACATGGAGAAGTCATGAAGATGAGTCACTTGAACTCATGTTTTATAGTGTAACAAAGTATATGAAATATTATATTTTGACTCTCATATATGAGAAATAATAGAGGAATTTTGAAGAGAACATGTTTATTGTGCATAATGTAGAGATAGAGGATGAGAAGACAATTGTTATAGCTATAAAGAGATTAGAAACAAAGCTATTAGGGTTCTTAAAACATGCCAAAGAATATAATAGAGAGGAAGAGCTGCTTTGGGAGTGCATGAGAAGAGAAATGGAGCCTTCGAAGATCTTAAATGTTATAGAGATGGAAAGGAAAGAATTTGCAGCATAGTATGGATAAAAGTGTTGCAAGAATTGATGGGTTACCAAAGCCACGATGATGCGATTCAGTCCTCTAACTCAAACTTGCAACTTTGTTGAATCATCTTAATAGATCAAATGTAAATGCAATGGAAAATAAAAGTAAATGTAGTAATGATTTACAATAGAGCAATGATTAAACCTTCCACAAAATGCACAACCGGAATTTGGAGGAAAAGAAGACCACAAATACACAACAACTTACTAGCCAAAACCTATTCTTTATTTTATTGAAGGACTTCTTTACAAAGTCTCATTTCCCTAACTCCAAACTAAACCATGCCTTTATATTAACAAGAAAAACACCTATTTGGACTTTCCAACACTACAAATTATAGTGATTCCTCTAATTCTACAACAACACGAAAATAAAGAAAACAATTATTTTCAACAAATAAGATTTCCTAAATAACTCTCTACATCAATTAAAAATGTGACAACAATTTTCCTAAAATGAGTGAATCACTAGACTAACGAGGTTGTGGGAGTTATGCATTAGTTAGTGGTCTTGATTACATTATCCTCCCCATCTTTTAAAGGTTCAAAGCTGGTTTTAATTGACTTCCTTCATTCCCTCCATAAATTAAACCACGATTCATCTTGTAAATATTTAATTAAACTTGCGAGGATATGTTTTCCTTTCTTGTAACCTCACATTGATTAGCCGATTAAAAAATGATAGGATCATTCTTCAATGCAAATCCATTAAACTCGATACTTTGCCTTTTTGCTTTCATGCTTACAATGACCATCTTAAAAATGGTTTTGTTCCTTTTATCTCATGTCTTCATAATCGCCTCCATGCTCTATGAGATAAATCTACATTACAACTTGCAAATTAGGTTCAATTCCAAATTTACCTTCATGCATGATATCATCTATATGCTTATTATATTTGAGAGATTTTCCAATCCCTTGCTAATTTTCTTGATGACACATTAAGGCTACATCCTCTACATCCTTCTCTTCACTTTCATCCTCATGCTCCATAAGAGAAATTTTTGCAACATGCTAAACATATTTAGTTGCACCATCTCCATGCATGCAATCTATTGTTGGTAAACTTCTTCCTAGTGTCTTCTTAACACCAAAAATTCTCCTTATTCAAGATATTATTTCATATATATCAAGGTCTTCTTGCTCCAAGAAATCTTTCCCCCTCTTATTCCAACAATGCACAATGTAATCCATATCATATTTCTCCTCTTTTTCTCTTCTCTAGGATATTGAGAAAACTCTAATCTCACAAACATCTCTTTCAAGTTTATGATGATTTATGTATTTTTTTCTTTTGCTTCTTCAATCTTTTCTACTCTATCTATTTTTCTTTCTTTTCCATGTAAATAAACTTCACCGTTGAAACTTTCTTTCCTTGAATGTACTTTATTAACCTTTATTCAATATTTTCAATCATTTCTACCTCTTTCTATACTTCTACCCATCCCTTTCCATTTGAACACATCTTGTTGAGTACCTACACAACTCTTGAGAAAAATACTTCTTTCTATTCTTCCTCGGTACATTATCATGCACTTCTTGTGCACAAAAAGCTCTACTTTGTGTACAAATGGTTCCCCTCATAACCGAACTATCTCAACTTAACCAAGACACATTTTTTTGTCATAAAGGTTGTCATTTATATATTTAGCCATCGATGCAACCAAATATTTCATCAAATTTGAAACCACTCTACTATTCATAAACATATTTTATTTTCATGAGCTATTAAAAGTCTAGATAGATTCTTTCCACAACCTCTATGAACACTTCCCAACATATTTTGTTTCTCTAATAACCAAAATGATGCAAATCAATCCTCGAGCTCGGACCTATAACATGTCGAATCTTCCTAATAAATTAAATGCAAATGTAAAGACAAATAAAAGTGAATAAAAGAATTATTTATAGCATAGAGATGATTAAACCTTACACAAAATACATTGCCGGAATTACAAAGGAAAAAAAAAAGACCACAAATTTGATATAAATTATTAGCCAAAAGTTATCCTTACATTTTATTGAAGAACTCCTTTTATAAAGATTGATCTCCCTAACTCCAAGTTACAATATTATGCCTTTATATTAACAAGAAAATCATATTAACAAGAAAATCACCTATTTAGACTTGTTTTCTCTAATTACTTTGTGTTATGGTAGAATTAGAGGAATTCTTGTAGTTGACTAATATTTATAGGGTTGTCAAGTCTACGAGGTGATTTTCTTGTTAATATAAAGGCATAATAGTCAACTAGAAAAGCAAAGTAATTAGACTTTATATTAACAAAGTAACAAAGGTCCACCTCCCTAACTCCAAGATACAATATTATGCCTTTATACTAACAAGAAAATAACCCATTTAGACTTGCCAACCCTATAAATAATATTCAACTACAACAATTCCTCTAATTTTACCATAACACAAAGTAATTAGAGAAAACTACTATTTTCAATAAATAAGAGTCCTAAATAACTCCCTACTGACAATTAAATGCGACAACAACAATATCCCTAAAATGAGTGAACCACCGAGTCTATCAAGAAGTATGCATTATGCAACAATTAGTGGTCTCAATTACACCACTTTATTTGGAGATGGAAAAACACGTGGATTTCAGCCCATGAAGATGAGAAAATGGTATTTGAGAACCATTTGAAGGAGGCAATCAATTTACAAAGGTAGGAATATATCCATATAAGCAAAAAGAGAAACAAAAGTGAAGAGAAAAGTGAAGGAAAGAAGAAATAAAAGCGATCGGTGTTTGAAAACCATTTTAGTAAAGAGAGAGAAAGAAAAGGGTTGAAATGTCAACCAAAAGTTGGAAAAGATCAATTGCAAATTCATTTTTTTTTCGGATGAAGGAACCATGGTTGTCAATCTCCATAACAACAAAAAGTAGTTTTACCACTTATTGAGTCTATTTCATAGGAGCTCAAATTCTCTCACCACGGGTATCGATGGAGGAACATCTTAGAGAATGGGAGAATGATATAAATTATGTAATGATTCACCACCAAATTAGGAGCTGACTGAAGATTTATGCTTGTAGTGTTGGCATGATGTTAGAAATAGGAAATTGTATCTACTAAAAATAACGATTGTTTGTAACTTCCCAACGTTTGTGGGATATAGAAATAAGTGTTATTTAATTAATTAATTTTTAGATTTAGAAAATCAAATTAAGATCCTTTTACTTATTTTTCATTTTGGTAAATAGCAACACATGTTTGTTGAAAGAACAAAGTTTTTATTCATAAAAAAATAATGTTTTTTTACGGGGAATAAATCTATGTTTTGAGTTAGGGTAGTTGTGCAAAACTACACATACATTTATGAATCCATTTGAATGTATGAATTGTGTGAATATTTGTTATGGTTTGAAAACAAATAAAGAGTCTTATTTTGGTGTTAATCCGTTGTGAAAGTCTTTGAAGTTGCGAGGTGAGGCTCTCGTTCACTTGGGACACTCAAATTTGACTCGATCAAATCCATAGCCTAAATCAAGTGGAAGGTTTTGGCCATTTAGAATGTGTTCATAGAGGAATAAAGAAGCTATATAAGTGTGTGCCTTTAGTTTGAAATGTTTGTGTTCCTTTGGTTTGAAATGGATGAACAACACATAAAACAAAGTGCAATTTTAAATTGTCAATTCGGGCTTGTAGATATTTATGCAAAACAAAATATTCAATAGTTATATTAGAAATAATTAAGAAGAGGATGACGAGGCTTATTTTTGAAGTTGTATTATATATATATATATATATATATATATATATATATATATATATGGTTAGATGGGAAGAAATTAGTGGAAAAATCCTCAACAAAGTTGTATTTTATTGAAAAATAATATTTACCTAATGTTATATTCCCACTTGAAGTATTCTTACAATACTAAATAACACACTTGAACACATGCACAACCATTAGAAAGTATTATGTGAATTGAGTTCCTCCAACTCTTGATAATTAACAACATGGTGCAAGGCTATTCACAATTGGAATAGTTGGCAAGCTACTCTAAGTAGTCACGTCAAAAATAAATACAAGGTATAAGAAAAAATAACCATTAAAATATAAAATTTATAGAACAAAGAAGCAACAATAGCTAAAGCAAAGCCTAAAATATTTAAAGAGGCAATAATAAAAATTCTAGTTGAGATCATAGGTTCAATTCATTTGTGGCATTATATGGAGTAGGAAATTTGCATGCCTAGTGGTTATAATGACTCGTATTACTCAAAAACCACATTAAAGAGTCATGCCAAGTTCTTGCGCCATTGAAAGACTAGAAACCTCGGAGAATTTAATTATGATGCAATTATATATAGAAGGCTCTTGTGAATTAATTATCTGCAAAACAAATACCCTCAATGAACTAGTGAGAAGGTTATTATGTGTAAATTTTTGTCTACTAAACAAAGACTTCATTAGGGATTAATTCTTTCCGATATCTAGTACAAAGACTCGAACACTAAAAAGGGATGTAGGTTATTGTGTGCACCTAATCTATATAATTATTGCTAGAAGGGTTATGATATTGTTATCCATTTTTGCACCCCTGTAAAATGGACTAACTTTGCGAACCTAGGCATTAGTAATCAATGGAGTGCATGTATTTCAAAGAACAAAGTAGCTTGTGGATGGCTCAACCGAGTTGATTGATTAGATATGATGAGTGGGCGAGATCTTTGTGGAAGATGGTCGAGTGATCGTGGTCAAAAGGAGGAGGTAGTAAAATTGCTACCAACCGGTAGCATTTTATATGCTACTCTTGACCGAAAACATTATAGCCTACTACCGGCCGTGCAGGAGCAAGTGGCTAATGAAGGGTTGATAGGTCGCGGGTGAGAAATGGCGTAAAAATTTGCCGGTATACTATCGACCGATAGAATGTACATGTGCTACCAACCAATATCATGTACATATGCTATCGACAATAACATCTTTGGATCTACCAACTAGTAGCATGCACGGATCTGCTACCGAAGCCGATAACATCTTTGGATGATACCAATCGGTAGCATGTACAAATATTCTTGGCGGTAGCATCTTTGGATCTTATCGGCCGATAGAAGGTATGGTGCTATCGGCCGGCAACATGATTGTGGAAGCGACAATAGGCTGGTTGGGCGGCAAGTACATAAGGGATGCTTGTGTAAGAACTCATGCTTTACGGGTTGACAACAAAAGTATCGTGCCGAGTCGGTTCTGAAAGGTGGAGTAGATCGGGGCATCGAAGAAGGTGGTGGTACGATCGCTTTCTTTGGATGGTTACATGAAAATGCAATTGGATGACGGGAGAAAATATGCTCTCGGCCAGACACCAGGGGATTATGCAACCAACCGACAAGAGAAGACATGCTTAATGTCCGAGGGGCAAAATGCATGCAACCGACCAACTACAGGGAACACCAACGATGACTAGACAATAATGAATGAAGTACATAGTAGCTCAATAACTAGTTTAATGAGGTATGACATCCATGGTGCTGTGTAAACAAGATACCCTTGGGAAGCAAATTTGCATGGCGGCCCATACCTCTTTTCAGAGAGTTAATGCAGGTTGTCGGTTGGTGAAGAAAATTTGAGGTTTTCTCTCAAATTTGAGGATTCCTCTCAAATTCAAGGATTTCTCTCAAATTCGAGGATTTCTCTCTATATAATGTAAAACCCCCTCATTTGAAGAGGGATGTTAAACGTAAAGGAATTCAGCAAAATTTGTTCAAGAAATTTTGTGAGTTGCACCCCTCAAATTTGGACATTCTCGCAAAGGATCTTTGGCTTGTGTCTATTTTTAATGGATTGTGCATCCTTTTGAGCAATAAAATTCATGTTTTGTGGATTTTTCTACCCTAACTTGTGTGATATTGCATCTCTTGCCTTCCATTGCATTTGTAGGTATATTGTGCATACTTCGTTCTTTTGCAGGATTCAAATTCATTGTGCTCCATGAAAAATTGAAATTTGAAGGTTGTTTGGACTGTGGAACATCTATCTGCCCTCTCCTATTTTGTTTCCTTCCTATTTTCACTCACTTGGAATATATACACCCTTGTTCTTGGTGCTTTATCACCTCCCTTAGTTTAGGATTTACATTTCATGCATCTCTCTCTTACCCTTGTCCCTTAGAGTTTTAGTTTAGTCTTAGGTAGCTGCATTTATGTTTCTAGGAGTAGTTTTATAATTAGGAATAAGAAAAGGAACCAAACTTCTCTGGAGGTTGATCTCATTTATACAATTCCCACACTTGTGAGATCTTCCCATGTTAACCAAAAAGTAGGCATCTATATCGGACAAATCCTAGGATGCTTTACTTTTTTATTATAACAAATATTTATCCTTTAATAAAAAATAGAAATTTAATGATTTTATTTTAGCACATCTCATGTGCACTCACCAATAACATATCATACCATTATTTTACCTTCATATTTATTCACCACTTCTTCTACAACACCGCCACTTTTATTTTATTGAATTTTTAATTAATTTTTTTGGCCAATGGTTACACCATTATATTGATGCATATGCATGTGCTTTTTATGTGTGGATGGAACACAAATCAAATCTAAAATACCCTTTTAAATGAAGTTATTGATCATCCAATCTTGCCCATAATAACTAGATATTAAACTAGTATACTTATATGTGTGATTGATGACAAAAATATGCAAGAATAGCCTTTGAATCAATTTCTTAAGATTTTTTTCCTTTGTAAATACGTGCAATAAAACTAGAGAATACGCAATGATGCAAAAAATGCTTCCATTTGGAAAATTTACCCCACTATTTTTGGTCAAGTAATCAAAACACAAGGCTAATATAACCATTACAAAAATACTTGTCTTAATTTGCTTGAAAAATAAAAAAATAATAATAAGAACAAAAATCCTAATGAACTAAAATCAACTAAAGTTAAACTCGATATGATAGAGTATCATTCAAGTACTAATATATAGTTAAAATGCTAGAAGTCATTATTAATTTAAGTGACACATGCACAACCATCATGCACACTAGTAAAAATAGGCACTCCAACCCCTCCCAAAAATAAAAACGGACATAAATAAGACTAAAATTAGTTATTTATACATATAAATGACTCCCCACTTCATGGAGATGAATAGATGAAGATTTGAACTCAATTAAGTGCACTTTCGATGAAGCTGTACTCTAACTAGCACTTCGATCTAAAAATAGAACATGCCTCGAATAGAGTTCTAAAAATAGATTTCTAATAATAAAATTTTATATTTAAACAATTTTTTTCTTAAAACTAAAGAACTAACTAAAAATAATTATAACAATAACTAATTAGGTGCCCATATGGGCATCATACTCAACATTATCCCTTTTAAGGCAAAAGAATAAATGCATATAATCTCCTTAAGTATTATATGGATCTTCTTCATAATCCCTTGGTGAAAATATCTGAAATTTGATATAAATTTGAGTTTCACTTCTCACATAATGACAAATTGATTTCCATTAGCTAAGTCTCGATGAAATGATGCTTGAGTTCATATGTTTGGTTATAGTATGGAAAACTAGATTCTTGGACAATTATATTGCCCCATTATTATCATAGAAAATATTTGTAGGCTCAATGTTAGTCTCTCTAAAAGAAACTAAGAGTATTCTTAATCTGCTTACCTTGTATGTAAACTAATGTAAGAGCTATATATTCAAATTTAGCAGAGGATAAAGCGATTCTGAAGTTGCTTCTTTGATGACTATGAAACCAACCCACTTCCCAATGTGAAGCAATACCTTGAAGTAGACTTCCTATCATCAAGAGATCCTCCCCAATCTGAATTTGTGTATCCAATTAGACATAATGAACTTGCTGGTCTAAAATGAATACCATGATTATAAATACCTCTTACATATATGAAATATCTTTGTATTGCTTGCAAATGCTTTAGTGATGGATTGCCTATAAATCTAGAAACTAGTGAAACCCAATAACTTTAAACTTTGGTCTTGTAGACCCACTTGGTTTCAATGACATATTTATTAGTTGAAGGTTGAATAAGATTCCATGTATCATTCCTCTCAATTGAATCCATCTCAATTTTCATAACATCAACCCATTATTTCCTTTGACTAGATTTTGCATAACTTCTAGGTTCACTAGCCATAAATGACAATGCAAACATAGTATTTTCATTATAAGCATCATCAAATAAATTAACTTATTGAGCTTGAATCCTTGTGATCCTCCTCTCATAATTCTAATCCAACATTTAATTTTTTGGATGTGGATTCAAAAAAACTTTTGTGTACTTGGTGTTGATGTAGATGGATGATTAGTCTCTTGGGAAGAGCTAGTATTGTTTCCTATTGAACTAGAAATATGTATAGGACTTTATAAGCCCTCAAAATATTGTTTAAGATATTTTCCCCTTCACTCATAACCTATTTATAAATATTATAATGATTAGCATACATCTCATTTTCAAAAAAATTATAATCCATAGAAACAACTAATGCTTCACTAATAGGATTATAAAACATGTATGTCTTGCTTTCATCACTATATCCTATGAAAATGTGAGCCAAAATTCAAGGATCTAATTTTATTCTCATTAGTTTACCCTTCTTTGTGACTTGGGTTGAGTTACATATTTCCCTTTCCTTATAATGGGAAAAACATTTTGTCTCCCAATTACACTTAGCTTTTTAAATAATCATTTAACTTCTTTGAAACCATCTTTCTACATTAACATGTGATTTGAGAAACTTGAATCAAGAAACCATAAATTATTTCCATGCTCTAATACCACATTAGATGAGATAAAATAATTTTATTACTCTTTTCCCTCATTTTTTCAGCTTGGAATGCATTCTTTTCACCCTATTGATTAGTTTGATTATTAGTTGTCGGTATCATGTAATCTTTTATATAGTGTCTTGGTTTTTGCAATAATGCCAAGTAAGGGTTCTCTCACCTTTACTTGTGAACTTAACTTGATATTTCCCATTTGAAATACTTTCCTTGGTTATAAGTTCATACTACGAATCTCCTACATATAGTATTATATTATCGTCATGGGACGAGATAATCCGCTAATTCATCAACACTTGTAGTGTTCATGTACTTACACTCATCAAGAGTGATCAAGATATGTAACCACCTTTGTGTCGGATATTACAAAATTTTCTTTACTATGAATGTATTTTCAATAGTTTCACCTTAAACCCTCATTCTATATATTAAATCATTTATCTTTATGTAATATTCACTATCTCCTTCCATGATAAAGGGATTGGAAAAAAAAATAACGCAAAAAAAGAATTAAATGGAAACCATCACATAATTAATCAAGCTCAATTTTGATGGAGCGGTTAAAACTAATCCAAGAAGGGTTGGAGCAGGTAGATTTTTTCACAACTCTTTGGGCAATCCCATCCTTGGCTTTGCCGAGGCTATTGGTCATTGCTCTTATAACCTTGCGAGAGGCCAAGAATTTATGGCACGGTCTTAAAATCGCAAAGGAAAAGGGCTGGGATAATCTCATTATTGAAGGTGACTCATAGATCATTATCAATATGATAAACAAGAAAAAATAGAACATTGGAATCTAACCCGCATTGTGGAGGATTGTATCACCTTAAATAATTCGGGCAATTTTTCACACCTTCAGAAGTTCGATAAAATTTTTTGATAACCTTGTCAATCTTGGGGCTAAGCTCAATATTAAAAATGAAAAGATGGTTATATTGAAACCGATATAATTAATTAGGGAGTTTGGTGATTTAATTAAGTAGGATGGGCCTATCATATCACCACAAGTGATAGGCATAGATCCCACACAACTGTAATTGTAATAAGATAAGGTACAACCACGTAACTTTCTTCACTCATGGGAAGTATTGACATATTTTTCACATTGGGTGAGTAAATGTTTGGCATGCATGAAGGGTATTTTAATCTCCATCCACCATTTGCACTCCTCATTCTAACGGTTCAAGGAGATCTGTTGTTTATGTGGGTGGAAAATGTAGGCATAGAAGAATGTGGCGGGGCTCTTAAGCGCACTAGGGTAGTTAAAGGGAAGGAAATGATGAGTAATACACTACACGAGATGCAAGAAAACTTGGTTCACAAGTACTCCATCGATGACATCCATCATTCTTTTTTGGGATTGGTAAATGACCTCAAAATTAGGCATCTTCGAATGCGGGTTGTCTCTGGACAAAGGCACGCGGGTTAGTGCCAAGGAAGCCATGGATTTCTGGTAGCAAACATTGTAGACAAAAAATCACACACTTGGGTAAATTTCTAGGTCCTAATCACATACTACTATTCATATGATTCTTAAGCAAGAAAACTAGTAATTGACATCTATCTTTGGCCTCTTTTCTATCTTTCTTGTTTCCTCTTTGGTCTTGCACACCCCATAACCTAGTTTGATCTTCATTGCTTTATCTTTATTGACTCTGGACACCAGCACCCAACTAGGATGCCAATGCCTAGGCACCCTCGTCCCCTCTGGGTGCCCTTAACCTCTTTGTATTTTACTTGCCTCTTTTGGGCATCTTGTTTTCTTATGGGTCGACCTTTTAGGTACATCGATTAAAAAAATTCAAACAAGGGAATCATATAAATACAAAACTATGTGACCATAATAAAGGACCAAACTCTAAGCATTTAATATCACCACCTAAGCTTGCATCCAATGGAATTCTAAGAGCTTTAAGGCATCCATCTAGCACTTAGTCAAGGGACAAGGGATTGCATTTTTCTGCATATACCCATATAAGGGGAAGTTTGTTTTTCCATCCACACATCTATTTACATTGTACATATAGCTATCACTTGCTATCAAGTGCATCTTGTAAAAGAGAGCTACCTAGGGCACAATTATATCACACATGAACACGAACTAAATGGATTTTGAAATGTAGTACAACACTTAGTTGTAAGTTCAATCGATCGGGAAATTGCCGAGTCGGTTTGAGTCCCCATTTGCATCTTTATTTTTAGGATTTTAGGTAGTTTGGGTTTTGGGATACCATTTGTTTTACAATTTATAGGAAAATTCAGCGATCATTTAGCGACATAGATGATACTAACAATGAAGGATGATGACCACTTCACAACACAAGAAAACTAGATTCCAAGCTTTTGCGTGGTCACAGCACCTAGAAGAGGTATCGACACTTAGGAACCCTCACCCTAGTCTAGGCGTCCTATTCTCGGTTCATTTGGAAATTAAAAAATTTTATAAGTGTGGTTGCGATAATTTCCTCCTCCCTGTTCACCATATTCTAGTCCAAAACACTTGAGATTAAGTGAATATCGGATAAGTCTTCTATTCCCTCTCTTACACCTAGGGTTTCATTTTCATCTAGCTTATTGCGTGTGCTCGATTTGTGATTTATTATTTATTTCTTATATGTGACTCTACAATTAGGGTTTTACAAATTCAATATTTATTAAATCATTTGGTCAACTTTGCCTAATTCGAACACTCTTGGGTTTCATCTCATCACTTTTTTCATTCTCTCATCATGGATATCTCCATTCATGATTTCTTGCTTCTAATAATCTGGATTGTAGAGATAAAATCATTTCTCTCTTGGATAATACTTGCATTCCTTCTACTACTTTGATCTAGACATAGTATATTAGACATTCGTAGATGCATTTTCTCAATAACTTACTTTTCCATCTGATATAGTTGTCAATATTTTGTTTATGACAATGATCCTCCCCTATATATACTAGCTCACATCTATCACATGGGTATTAAACAGACTATAATCGATAATGGATCTGAGCTCAATCTTTGTACTTTATCACTCCTTCAAAATATCGATCTTTACTCATTGCTAACGTTAGCCCATCCCCCATTTCTCTCTGTGCATTTGACTCTTCTACGTGTCCATGCATAAACACTATTACTTTACCTATCACCATTGGGCCAAAAACTGTTCTTACGGTATTATTTATTATCGATATCCCAATTTAGTACAATTGTTTACTTGGTAGGCTATGGCTTCAAGCCATGCAATAATTACACCTTCTACGAGTTCAGCACAGTGCGTTAAATTCTTACATGATGGATTTGAACATACAATTGTTGTTGATTGTGACCCATTCAAATATTTCCACCTAGATCCAACCACTGCATTACCTACTCCAATTTTTCCTCTCTGCTAATGCATCACGTTAAAGATAAAAAACCCATGAATTATCCTATCAACTTGCCTCCACTCAAAGGAATTGTTTGTGCATTGGACACTATCCCATCCACTTCATCCTCACCCCTCCTTCTACTAATGCTATGGTACTTTTTCGAGGTCTGTCCATACATTGGACGTCATTTCACCTTCCTCGTCTTCTCATGAGAAACTTGCATCTGTGCTTCCTCCTTTCACATGCACTTTTTCATGAATAACTCTTATTGGAAACACATTCCATTCGATCCCACTTGCTCTGACACTATTTACACACATGATGGCTTGACTCGACTTGGATTCACACTTGATGATCTCCTCCCTCCACCTCATTCTCCTCATCTTAATCGAGGATAGGTTCGTACTACTATTGCTTATGGCCTCCACATCTTCCATTTATCAGTTTGTGTTTCACACACTTCTCCACTTACTCTTGGGCAATCTTGGCTTGAATACATTGGAGGCACTCTAGATCCCAATCATATTAATATCACATTCCCTATACCCTTCAGTCATGTATCTATTTGCAATGATTCGTTTCTTGGATATTCACAAAATATTGCTCATTTGGTATGCACATGGTTGTCCACTTCCATCTTTCATTAATGAAGAATACAAAATGGGAATGTTGATATGCACATGTGTGAATTAATGTTGAATTTCTTATGATTTTTGCTAACTTTACATGTGTTGAGTCTTGCTTATAGGTCTAATTTAGATGGGTTCTTGTCAATTTTGAGCTAACTATCCAAAAATTTGAGCTTTTTGAGATCGATTACATCATTTTCCATGTGTTTTTTGACATCACTTAAGGTACATGTACACAAAATGACGAGGTGACACATCCAAACTTGGGTGTACACATCCAAATGCTAGCGTATGTCTAGAGTTCTAGTGTGTATGCATCATTTCATTACTGCATAAAGGTGTATGATATATCTTGCCCTCTATGTGGTTTTTTATTTCTCTATTTTATTGGTGCATATGCCTACACCTGACCTCGAGTGTACACATTCATACTCTAGCATACCCATCTGGTAGAGCTTCTGTTTGACCCATTTTGACTTTGTGGGTGTACATGTCCAAAGTCCAACATATACATCTCACTATTGGCGTACATGACTTTCTGTCTTCTGAGTTTTTAGTCTTTCTGTCTACTAGTGTATGTGTTTAAACCCTAGTGTACATGCCTATACTGAGCGTACCTATCTTCTAGTGTTGTTTCTTTGACCATTCTATCTGTGGGCATATACATCCAAATGCTAGCATACAACTCTCTGCTCGCCATGTACCCATTAGCTCACTTTCGTTTCCACGAGGGGTACACATCTAAAGTAGGATACACACCCAGAGTTGAGTGTACACATCACAGTTCAGATTTTGATTCACTTTAAAATTTGCAAAAACATGTTTTTGAGATTTATTGACTCCTTACAGGTTTTAATTGAAGATTAACTTCTATTTTATAGGTTTATTTACATGTTTTTTCTAACTTGATTTGATTTGTTAAAGGGTTAAATGAACATTGCATGCTTAATCATGAGATTGGAGTCATGTATGCTCTTCCCTCACACCTTCTAGGTGATCTTGGGAATCAAAAATGATTTCTATATCTCTTTTTCCTTGAAAAATGTTGAAAAGAATGTCAAGTTTGGTTAAAATGAACAAATTTTGCGTTTGAATCAAGTATTTTCCATTGTTGATTTTGTAGTTGGATTTTACATCATGTATGCTCTTCTCTTGCATCCTAGGATGATCTTGAGAATCAAAAATGTTCATCCTCTTTATGTGTATGGAAAACTACTAAATCCATCATGTAGACCTAAACACTTGTCAAGAATGAAGGCTCAAGACAAAACAAAACTACTAATACAATTTCCATGCAGGTTTCCAAATGGTGTTCAAGAAAACCACATTAAGTATACAAGATAAAAAAACACACCACAATCAAAAGATTGTATTTGTAGGTTCGATAAGGGTACACCCCATCTGCTTAACTAGGACATAACCCCTTTGGCATAAGCCTTAAGCTATAACAATGGGGTGGTCCTAGGAACCCCAAAGTAGTCCACGTAAGAGGGAACCTTGTGGATGAAATGGGAAGTGCTCCACTACCTACTTGACTAGTGATACACGTGAGATTTAGCGTCAAAGTTATCCATATCATGACCCTAGTGAGAGTACATGATGGATGCATTTATTTCCCACTATGCTTGAAGGGGGTAAAGTAAAGTTGAGATACTCCTTGGGAAACCTTGGAAAACCGAGCTCACATTTAGATAACTTGTGACACCTAGTTGAGTGAACCACCTAGGAAGCTATCTTGTCCAGGAGCCAACTTTGACCATATCAAAACCAATTTGAGTTGAGAGCCATCACAAAGGGAGAAATTTCTTGGAATCAAATCTTGTTTGTTAAACAAGAGGAGATTCCATTAAAGTTCAAATGACATGTCATTCATCATGGAGATTGTGAAGCATTACTTTTGTTTAGTTTTTCACTCACCCTAAGGTGAGGAAAACTCTACCAAAGTGACGCCAAACTCTCTTCAACACCAATTGATCTACTTCCTTCACTTTCTTTTGACACTTTGTTGATCAGGAGAAGAGTGACTACCCTTGTGTTGCTAATTGATTGTATTCACCACTTTTGTGTCCATTTATGCTCATCCATGTTTGTGGCTGAGTTGTTAAACATCTAAAGTGTGTGAGACATTTTTCATATCATTGGTAGCCTTTTTGATCTTGATACCCAAGTCAAGATCATCAATCATAGTTAGGCATGATTCATCATCTTGATTCATCCTTTGAAATTTTTATCTTTCTTGTATCGTATCACAACAATTTTGATACTTACGTCTTGTTTCTTGCAAACTTGGCCTAAGTGTCTAGATTGTAATGTTACACTACGCATTTCTAACAATTCCTTGGTATACTCTAGCATTAGTTTGTTTTCAAACATTACCTTGATTTTGAAAAGTGTTGAGTGTTACCATTTGTGTGCATTATATCAATATCATTTTGATATTAATACCTTACTTTTCTAAAAAAATTGGTTAACATATCTTAGTGGTATTGTTGTGTCGCTCACAATCGTAACTATCACTTTTTGAGATATAGGTCTTGATTGGATTCAAGCTCTTGCTTTTAGTATACTTTGTTTGGGGATCGTATTAATTTTTGTTATTACTTACGCCTTGTTCATTTCTTTGAACTTGACATAAGTGGTGACATTTTTTTAACCATCTTAAACACCAACTACCATTTGAGAAAAAACTTAGGAAGTATGACATTTTGATTGATTGGTCTAAAAATGAGCATTGATGTGATTGTATTTTGTTTGTCACTTTTGACTTATTCTTTTAAGACAATCACTTTGACACATTGATTCTTTGACATTCATCATTCTTTGAACCATTGACATTCTTTGACATTTGTAAACTTCCACTTAGGTTTGATCAATACCTTTTGAACAAATTCAAAACACCTTAGTGAAGTTCTCACACATCATGGCCCCCAAAACAAGATTGGGAGCTAGAAGACAAGTCATTGAAAAAAAGCATGGGAAACATCAAACAAACAAGGGTCAAATCCCTTTATTGGTCATGATTTAGGACCTCTATTTTCCATGCAGAAAAGGAAGTATAAGAGATGATAGATCATAGTGGTGATGAAGCAAGATCACCACGCATGGAGTTTGACTTTGACCCCACCCTATTAGATGAATTCCTTTTTATAAACAAAGATAGGGTACTTGCGAGAGTGGTGGAATTAGGTGCTAGAATGCCAACAAAACATGAAACTATTCCACCCACAAATGAGGCTAATGAGGAAGAACCACCTCTCATCAACATGGATGAAATTTTAGCACATGGACATGCTTCCACATCAAACGTAGAAAACAACAACATGGTGGGTTATAAATTACCATTCATCAAGATGCCACATAGAGTACAAATAGAACATGAAAACATGGAACAACCCCCATGCGATGAAGATGATGAAGAAATTCATGAGGAAGAAGTCACTATACCACAAAAATTCAGAACCTTAGTCGACAATTAGCTTTACTGACATCTCATGTACAAAAAGAAACAAACAAAAATGTACATCGAGAGAAACCTAAGGACAAAAATAGTGAACTTCACATAGAAAACCAAGAGGAAGGAACATCAAAATATAGTCATGTGTATATGCCAGCTTCCCCCACTAAAGAACAACTTCTTTCACAAGAACTACAATCGATGAAAGCAACACTCACAAGCCTTCAAGAAAATAATGGGGGAAATAGAAAAGATATCAATACGAAGAGTTATGTCCCCATCCATTTGATAAGGCCATGTTGCTTCAACCCTTTCCTAAGAAATTTGATATGCCCAAATTTGACAAGTATAGAGGGAAAGGTGATCCACATGATCATGTGAAATATTTTACATGGCATGCCAAGAAGTGGCCTACAATGACAACTACCTCATATGACTCTTTCCAAAAATTCTAGGAGGACAAGCCTTGGAATGGTTTACTCACTTACCTCATGGGTCTATCTTCACATGGCCTAAACTAGTAGAGAGGTTTGTATGAAATTTCTCATACAACATGGAAAGTGACATAACCATGGTAGACTTGTGTAACACTAAACAACATCCAAATGAAACCTTCACAAGTTTTCTACAAAGATGGTGGGGCTAGCTAGCCGCTTCCCTTTCTCAATACCTGAAAAATCAACTTGTTAGCATCTTTGTACCAAATTTAAATCTAGACATCACTTTTCATTTACAAATGCATTGTGTTTAGAGCTTTGAAGAGGTCATCAAGAAGGGCATACAATAGAAAAATCCCTCATTGCAAAAGGAACTATCAAATCATCTTCCAAGGATAATCAATCTACCAAACCAACAGATAAGCCAAAGATCTTTAACAAAAACAAGAATGTGGTAGGAGATGGAATCACATGGATTCCAAATGTATACAAGTGGTCCAAGTTGGTCAACCTTTTAAACTGACCAAAGGGCCATTCAACCACCAACCAAGCATAGAATGTTCACTCCTCTTAACGAGTCTTTGTCCACAATCTTGAAACAATTGATATAACCCACATGGTGACTTATCCTACAACACAACCCTTTGATGAAAATGCTCCTAAACCTTCATGGTATAAAGAGCATGAATATTGTGATTTTCATCATGTGAAGGGACATAAGATAGAAAAAGTGCCTAAGACTTTGCCACTTCATTCAAGATCTTATTGATAATGGAGAGATAGAAGTTGATGCACCAGAGAGAAATCAAACACCAAATGAAAGGATGGGGATATTCAAAGAACCATTCCCTAAACATGATAAGCCAGATGGGAAGAAGCTAGATCAGGGAGAGTCATCCCAAAGTTACAAATCCATGAACTATCTGTATACCAAAAGTGATAACAATCATTATGACTCACTCATTGATGTGTTCACTCTTCTAATGAGCATGTGAATACCATTAGGATCAAGGGAAAATATTGTCACTGTGGTAACAAGGCACACTCATCTCATGATCTCATAACCTCCTCTATCTACCCCTCAGGATGGTTAGTACAACATCTTAGAGAAACTTGAGAAGACATCTACCAAGATTTCAATCTTGACCTTCTTAAAATATCAAATGTACATAAGGACATCCTATACAAAACTCTCCAAGGGTCAGGAGTGCCAATGGAAGTAGACCCTTCACATTTACAAGCCACAGTGGAAAACATTACACCAATTGAACACATCTCATTTAACCACAAGGAAATCCCTAACGATGATCACACACATAATCTTCCCCATATATAGAGGTATTTGTTACCCACTAAAGATAAAATGGGTGCTTGTGGACAATGGGTCGGGGTTGAATATATGCACATTGAAACTAATCAAATAGCTTTGGGACACATAGAGGAAGATCTAGAGTCCCACATTATCACCATAACCACTTACTGACAATGCGGAGTGGGAGTCAGATGGAACAATAACACTACCGATGGAAGTAGGGCCTACTTTCCACAACACAAAGTTTCATGTCTTAGATTTGGAACTTCCATACAATATGCTTCTTGGCCACCCATGGATCCATGCCATGTAGGCCATACCATCAACATTTCATCAGTGTATTAAATTGAAACATGAGGGACACATTGTTACCATTCAAGGTGATCCAAAACCCTTCGCTCACTATAGATCTCTCAACAAATTTGCGTGTAGGGGTACATATACATGTCCCTCCATTGATATTGCTACTCCCCCTTCAATTAAAATCTCTTGAATCATGGGTAGATTCAGGACTCCCTAAGTTCTTGTGCTCATGAGGCTTCTACATCCACTTCTCCCTTTGATTCATGGGAGATGAAAATCCTTGAGTATGGTTATGGAGAATATAATGTGCAACATAGGCTCTCCTAGTTTTAGATCTGTCTTTATCACCAAAAATAAGAGGTAGACCCAACTATCACTTTAAATGGCCTAAAGATGAACATACTATAGGGACATTCTTACCTGGACTACTTGTAGAAGAGAAATTGTTGGACCCACCTACAACTTGGGTCCCAGAGGACACTAAGCCTACCTACTACGAAAAACCCCAAAATATGCCAAATCCAGTAGAATGATGTATTCCATGGGTTACAAAGGACTCGGATGTGGAAAATTTGAACAAGGAGCAAGAGAACTGGTCCCACTTCCACATTTCAAAATAGAACACTATGGTATTGGTATTCGGCCATATGGGTCACATCCCATGGATCAAGATGCTACCTACTCTAGCATGAGGATAGCTCTACTTATTCGAGATAGTGACACAGATTCCCACTGTAGCCAATACGAGGATCTTTCCTCCATGAACCTTTTCATGGATACCGCTATCCTTACCATAACCCCCACCAATCCTAAAGTTGACCTTGTATACCCTACCCTTGTCGATTGGGACCAAAACATCATATGCCATTGATCTCTTTTGAGAATGATGAGGCTATTGAAGAATTTATGGGCATACGTGATACCATTCCTATCGGAGATCACAAGAAAGGTTTCTTCATTGACTTAGATACCTATGCATACTTTGGTGAGGAAGTTGAGCTTCATGGTCAACAAAATTTAAGAAAAAGTGAGGGAAAAAGTTCCAAAGAAAATCCTCGAAAAAACATACATCCAAGTCACACAGTGAAAACCTCTTTGAGGCATTGGTGAACAACAAAAAAAAAATCAATGGACAAAAGAAGTGACCATGTTGAGGGTGAAAATCTCATAGAGACACCCTTGGAAGAAGATCTCAACCTTCCTCCCGATCCTACGCATATGGAGGATATGTCAAAAATGCTCGTAGAGGAAACTATTGATGTGAATATTGGAATAGAAGAAGACCCAAAGATAGTCAAGCTTGGGAGCTTCACTTTCAACACAAGAACAAAAGACATTCACCTTGCTTCTCAGAGAATTTGTGGATATATTTGCATGGTCTTATAAAGATATGTCAGGGCTTAGATCCAAATTTGGTGGTGCACAACTTAGTAGTGCATCCAGATGCAAAAAGCCTATTAAACAAAAGCTAAGGAAAATGCATCCACGAGTGGCCCTTCTAGTTAAAGAGGAGTTAGAGAGACTATTAGTAGCAGGGTTCATCAGACCCATTGACTACTCTGAGTGGATATCAAATGTAGTTCTAGTACAAAAGAAACCTATTGGAATCAAATTTGCACAGACTTTTGGACATCAACAAGGCATGTCCAAAAGATGATTTTCCTTTTCCTAATATTGACATGATTGTCGATTCAACTATGGGCTATGAAATGCTATCTCTTATGGATGGATTTTTAGGATACAACCAAATCAAGATAATAGAAGAAGATCAACATAAGATGACCTTTACAACCCCTTGGGGAACATTTTGTTATCAGGTAATGCCCTTTGGCCTCAAAATGTCAGTGCAACCTATCAATGGGCCATGATAGTAATATTCCATGATATGTTGCATGACATCATGGAGGACTATGTAGATGATATCCTCAGGAAAATCCAAGACAAGAGAAGACCACCCTAAAGTTTTGTGATGTATCTTTGAATGTCTGTGGGAATATAAGGTCAGATTGAATCCAAAGAAATGTGTGTTTGGAGTATTATCAGGGAAGCTACTAGGCTTTATTGTATCAAGGAGAGGGATTGAGGTGGACCCAACCAAAGTCACTAATTACTAAAATGCCTCCTCCCAAGAATATCAAATAGTTGCATAACCTGTAAGGGAAGATACAAGCCATTCACACTTCATTTCACAACTTGCTAAAAAATGTCATTCATTCACCCATCTTCTTAAGAAATATGTTGAATTCATTTGGGGACCAGAGCAAAACAAGCCTTTTCCTTTCTTAAACAATACTTGGCCAATCCACCTATCCTCATGCCTCCAACTCTAGGTGAGCCACTTTTTCTATACATATCTATTACCCACCCAATTTTTATTGGGTGCTTTTTCACACAATATGACCTAAGCCAAAAAGAAAAAAGTGTACTATCTCATTTGTACATACTTTAATTTCCTATGAGCTCAACTATCCTCAAATTGAAAAATCTTGTTTGGTTGTTGTTTTTACCTTCCAAAAACTTTTCCATTACCTATTGAATACTAAAACCAAGCTTATATCTAAAGTTGACCCACTCAAGTACCTATTGTTGTCAAAACCCACCCTTATGGGTAGAATGGCTAATTGGATCATTCTACTCAGTGAATTTGACATTGAGTACGTACACTAAAAGTCAGTTAAAGGACAAGTGCTTGCCAACCAATTAGCAGAAGCACCTTTACCTAGAATAGAGCCTATGAGTTTAGATCTACCTGATGCATCACTAATGTATATTGAAGAATCTTGTTATGTGGCAAGTACATTTTGATGGATCATTTACTTTTCATGGTTCAGGGGTAGTGTAGTGCTAATCACTCCTTTAGAGACCCCATACCACAAGCTTTCCATCTTGGATTTCCTTGCACAAATAACATTATGGAATATGAGGCACTCATCACTGGAATGAAGTTGGCTATAAAATGGAATATCCACCACCTTAAGGTCATTGGTGACTCACAATTGATTATCAAGCAAGTCAACAATGAGTACAAGGTCAAGGATGAAAAACTCATCCCATATAGAAAGTTGGTGGAAACTCTAAAAGAATATTTTGTGTGCATCACCTTTGAACAAATTCCAAGGGCACAAAACCGATCTATAGATGTAATGGAAACAATGGGTTCTATGCTCTAGATTCTACTACTAAAACCAATGATAGGCCATTTTTTTTGAAAATCTACATCATCCTACATACGACATGCCGAATCATTTCTTGGCATGTGAAGTTGTTGGTCCCCACTCCTCATGGTATGCCCATATTTTTAACTACCTCCAAAGTGGTACCTTTCCTCATAACATTACCCATTCTAAAAAAACAAATCCTTATCCGCCAAATAGCCCATTACACCCTCCTAGGAGGCACACTTTATCATCATGGCTATGATGGGAATCTATTGCATTGTCTAGATGTAGTAGAGTCAGTCCAAGTGGTCAAGGAGGTACATGAAGGAGTATGTGGTGCTCATACAAATGGAATGGTATTAGCAAAAAAATTGTTAAGGGTAGGCTATTATTGGCCTACTATGGAGACAGATTGTACAACCATGTAAGAAAGTGTGTTCTATGTCAAAAGTATGGAAATTTCATTCATGCACCATCACAACCTTTACAATCCGATAATAACACCATGGCCATTTTCTAAATGGGGATTAGACTTAATAGGGAAGCTCACCCCTACCTCATCTGATGGTCATACCCACATCATCATGGCCACATAATACTTCACTAAGTGGGTAGAGGTCATCCCATTGACATATGTTACAGGTGCTCAGATATCAAGTTCATCATGAATCACCTTATTTTCTGTATGGCATCTCACTTTCCATTTATTATTGATAACAAAAAGTCATTCAAGAACAAGATGGTTAAGGATATCTTTCATCATCACTTTCAGATAAGATTAAAGTGGTCCACGCCATATTACCCACAAGGTAATGGGAAAGCAAAAGCCACTAAAAAAAACATTGGTTTGAATCATGGAGAAGATGGTGAGTAAGACAGTCACAACTAGGCAATTTGTAAATCCACCCAGCCCTCTGGGCTTATAGGACCTCCATTCACACTCCTACGGGTGTGACACCCTACTCCCTAGTATTTAGAACTGAATCTATCATCCCATTAGAGATTGAGCTCCCTTCTCTAAGAATATCTCTTAGGGATTACCTAGATAAGGATGAGGATTACAGAGTGGCCAAACTCACAAATTAGAGCTCCTAGATGAAAGACACATCCATGCCCTCAACCATCTCAAGGTGTATCAAAACAGAGTCTCACAAATTACAAAAAAAGGATCATACCTCATCAGTTTGAGGTTGGAGATTTGGTGATGAAAGAGAACCAGTTCAACACAAGGGCAGAAAGAGAGAAGAAAGGAAAGTTTGAACCTCATTGGTTAGGACCTTATGTCATTGTGGCCAAATATGGGTCAGAGCATACAAGCTTTCTCATCCTAATGGAGTTGAGCTCCATGAACCCATGAATGCCATGCACCTCAAGTGGTTCTATGCTTGAGCATGGCACAAAAATCATGAAAACAACATAAAAAGTAGAAAATTATTCAAAAAAAAAAAAAAAAAAAAAAAAAAAAAAAAAAAGAGAAAACAAGTCATCCAAATGTGAAAACCACACAATTGTGGCACTTTGGATAGGTCCCTTGGTGAAAACCAGTTTCCACACTTGGGAGGATTCATTGTTCACAAGCATCCTACATCTAGGGGTACTTTTACTTAGCCTAGGCTAGTTCCACACCTACATCCGAGATTCTTTGTGAACCTATCCTATCAAGCCTTGATCCGATTGATTCTCCTCTTGCTTTTCTTGTGAAAGGATTGCCTTTGTATATTCCTCATCTAACACTTGGGGGCACCTTCACACTTTCACTTTCCTATATATATCATGTGGCACCTACCCTTGTATATTCCCATCTAACATTGGGGGCATCCACGTTTCTCGGTTTCCTATACATAGCTTTGGAAAACCTTAGAAAATCCAAAAACATTCAAATATGTTTAAAAATCCAAAAACATTCAAATATGTTCAAAAATCCAAAAACATTCAAAAATGTTTAAAAACACAAAAACATTCAAAAACATTCAAATATGTTCAAAAATCCAAAAACATTCAAAAATGTTCAAAAAATCCAAAAACATTCAAAATGTTCAAAAAATCCAAAAACATTCAAAAATGTTCAAAATCTCCAAAAACATTCACATAACACTTGAAAAACCCAAAACAATAGAAAAATTAAAAATACAAAAAAAATAGAAAATTGTTTAACAAACTTCCCAAAACAATGCAAAACACATTGAAAAATAATACCACAAAAACAATAGTTTTAGTTTACTTGCTTTGTTTCTTTGTTTGGTTTCTTACTTTTTTGTTGTTTGGTTACATGTACATTGTTTGTATAGTTTTACTTGCTTGTACATTTGTATTGTCTTGCTTTAAACATACTTACCACTTGAAATTAATCTTTTCTTACTTAGAATAGATTTATTTGTATGTGTGCCTATGGAGTGTGTTTTTTTTGTATGTAGTTGTACATAGTTGCTTTTTTTTTAGTTGATTTAATGTGTATATTTGGTAGATTTTTAACATTTTCTTGTTCTTGTTTGTTGCTTGTACATAGTTTTGTTATCACATCATCATGTCTCCATCTATATCATCACATCTAACATCATCTATACATCATATATAAATAAAATGCTAAGTCTACATCATACATGTATGCTAAGCTAATCATCACATATCATATCATCAAATGGGGGAAGAGGGATCACAAATATCAAAATCTATCCCCCCCACACCGATATCATCATATCATCATGTGCAATAAATCAAAACAACATCATATGCAATAACAAATGATAACATCTACGGATATATCATGAAATCAATAAACATGTGATACATCATCAATAACACAAGGTCCATAATAATCATCATCATCATCATCATCATCATCATAAATATCAATGTCAAATGTCCAAATATACATGTATGTCTCAAAATGTACATCATCTGGATACAAAACCGGCCATCATGGGCATAGATCAAAATAAGCCTTCATCACGAGGCATGACAAAAAATAATACATGTACATCAATAAAAAATAAGCCTTCATAAGAGGCATACATCAGATACATCATATAAAAATACATGATCAGAAGAGGAAGAGTCATCCATGACTCTCTCACTCTGGGATTACCTGATACTGGGGAGTGGAGGTGAGCATCTCTGTTGCTAGTGAGAAGGCCCTACCATTGTATACTTACTCTACTTGCACAACATGGTTGTTAGATGAGAAAAACAGATCTAGATGTCCTGTGGGATCTAGTCCCCGACCTACTAACAACAAGCTGCTCAAACAAACGTGACAATCCTCTGACCCTCTCAAAACTACCTTGAGGTAAGTTTCCTTGTAATAGGTAGCTTCCCCACTGGCTCTCATGATACTGGATAACATATCTGTCTATCTCCAACTACTTTGGCTTCCTCTATACCATCCACTCTCTCTGTAACCCTTCCTACATCACCATGTGCATGTGTGTCAATAAGGAAACATGTCTATCCTATCTATAGTAATAATGAGGACTGGAGCCTATGCACTGCCTTGTTGTAGGGTGCTCATAATCTATGACATCATCAGGGGCCACCATCTTCGTCTATATCTACTTGAAACCATGTGGCACCATCACCTCCCTAGCCAACTTGCCCTTGCCTCATCTCTTTCAGTTATCAATGTCTGAGCCTTGCCTCCTAGCCTTGATCCCACTTGGTCCAGTGTTTTCTACACTAGACCATGGCTTGGTCCCTCTCTATTGTAGCCTCTACAACTAGACAACTATGACTTGTTGAAGCTGCAACTGAAGCACAACTATATATCCCCCATCTCTCCCCCACCTCTCCAATCTCCTCCATCATCTTCTCTCCACCATCCCTTAACAGGCTGGGCTAGGAAGTGGCCCCTGTTGTGAAATCCTCCCTGCAGGAGGACCACTGGGTGCTCTCTATACTGGCACCTACTGTAGTGGGACATCTAGTCCTACAACCATGCCCACTCGGGGCATCTCAATCTTCCATATACCTAGACACATGATGTCTTTTCTCTTTTACCTACTATACATAGTGGAGGACCTTGTCCCCCAACCTGTCACCCTCCCCCTCATCCTCCCCTCCTCCTCCTCCTCCTCCCCACCATCAACATCCTCCCACTCACCCTCTGTAGGTGCCCTAACCCCTACGGCCCATGCTTCCTACGGAATAGTAAGACGACACGGGTAACACTATCACACATACCAGGAGTATACTAAATAGTGGTCCCAACATCTCTGACATGCCTCAATGGAAGCCACTGCACTGGAAACCATCTGATCAAAACTAGCTTGGCCTGGCTAGCTAAATCTAGGGCCCCATGTCAAATCTCTCAAAATCCTACGGGCATACCACATGTCTACACCGGGAACATCCTAAACACCCCCAAACTATCGGGCACATCATCCACATGATAATACTCCATAATGTAGCCCCTGTTGCCTATCAAAAAGTTCTACCATCATCTATATTGAGCTCATCAACATCCTCATCCCACTGATAATAGTGGTAGGGCCTCCACACTATCATCTATTATGTAAGCTCATCAAACTCCCACCTATAATGGTAGGTGCTACCTATGTGTCCTCAAATGTCACCACCTATCAGACCCATCCCATAATAGATGGCTCCTCTAGAATCTCGAGCCCGTAACTCACCTATAGGGTGAGCAATAGCTATATGGTCCCATGACCAGATCTGTAACAAAAGTTGGACCCATGGTCTTCTTGACCATGGTATGTAATCGATGAAGTCCCAATACAAGTGTGCTAACATATGCACTTCCCCAAAAATATCTCTCACCTCATAATAACCTATTATAACTCCAATGAGGCCAAGCGGAAAGGTAGTACACTATCTTGTCAGGGACAAGAATGCCACTGACAAGTGCCATCAAATATATAGTAATGCGATGAAAATGTGGCTCTACAATGCAATGGTTTAGATAAAACTATCATCCCTCGGAGGTATATCCAAGAAACCAAACACCTCAATGAGACACCCTGTAATATCCTCATCATCAGTAGTGTACTCAACTAACTAGCCAACTATAGGAACACAAAATATATGCCAAACATCCTCAAGTGTAACTATCATCTCCCCTGTCGGGAGTCGGAAAGCACTAACTCTCTGAGTGCCATCTCTCGCCAAAGTTGTAAGGAGACCATGGTCTAAGGTGATCATAGGCATCTACACCACATAAGATAGTCCAAGTCACATCTAGCAAGATCACAAGCATCCACCGGTGACATGAATGAAAGCCAGCCTCTATGGTAGCTAGTCGGTTGTGTCACTCCCTCATTTGAAGTGATGGTAAATGGAACTACAAAAATAAATACATGTTATGATTTCTTCTCTCTAATTCTTTTATTTTCTTCTATCTAACTAATTTTTCATCTAATTCCCTCTTTTCATTCACTAATAATTCTTCTAGAACTTTGGCAAGTTGGGATTCATCCCTTCTTTGGCGTATACATGCCCATTTGGGCATGTATGTACCTCTTTAGGTGTATATGCACATGTGTGTGTATACGCACTTTCCATCATGCATATACACCCATTTGTAATGTGTGTGCCTATGTACCTAACCCACCTACCTACCCTATCACATACATGGCCTTTTTTTCACATACACGCCCTTCTACTCATGTGTACGCCTAGGCATACCATTTCCACCCAACCCCGTGTGTATGCCCCCCTTTTGATGCTACACACACATGTACATACATGTCATTTGGCATATATGCCTACACACACATGTTTTGTTGTGTGTACACTAACCTTTGGATGCATACATGCACCCTAGGGCACGCATACACATCCTACACTAATTACTAACCTACTACTAAATGTAAAAATGTGAATTAAATGCTAAAAATCAAAGCAAGGTTAGGGTTAGGGCACTCACAAATGGTCCATCATCATCATATCGGGCATACTCCCAGATGGTGTCGGCTCGTCTATGGTGGCTCTAAACTCTGGCCATCTCGCTAATCACTCGCGGTATCTCACGGTAAAAATTTGGTAGAGCTCGGTAACAAATAAAACTGATCGCGATGATTTACCCCCTCGAGAGGGGTATATATCTCACCTTTTTCACCACCACGATGCCCTAGGGGCATGTTTTGACCATCGTGATTCTTTTAACACTTCTTCTATCTGTCATGATGATTATTTTTATTAAATAATCATTTTTAACTAATTTTCACCATGTTGGGGCATATTTTTATTACCTAGCACCCGTTTCTTCTCCTTGGGGAAATTTTCTTGCTTCCTGACGATCTTCTACCTTCTTATTTCTTCTACATAAAAATCAAAATTTTCCAAAAAAATCAAGAAAATAGAAAATCCTAAAAATTTAAAATCAAAAAAATTTTCAAAAATCCTAAAAATCATAAAAATTTCTCAAAAATCCTAAAAAAAAAATTGTGAAAATTGTGAAAATTGGTGATAGGCCCATAATGGTTGAAACTCATATCTTGTGCATGGTATTCATCCCATATCTTGCTAGTATTTTCACATGTTCATGAATTTAATGACTCATGATCATCATATCTACAACCATCTACAAAGCTAGCCTATTTGCTTCATCAATATTCTGGGGCACATATTGTTGCTTGATTTTTTTTGTGCACAAAAAGCTTTATCATTGGACCCTATGTCCTTCATCATTTCCCCTAGCATGTATCCTTTTTGGGGCATCATTTTTAACCCTTTTCATCAATCACAAACATTTGGGGATATTCATCTTGATAACAAAACATTTGTGCAACCATCTTGACCATTGTTGGTTTGAGTATGTGTGTTTGTACTTGTTTCCCTATTAAATGAGCTTGTTTCCTTCTCATATTGCATTATTATTTGTATGTTGCATTGAGTTGGTGTTTTTAGCAATGGGAAATTGTTCATAGTATGGATTTTCATGTCATTCTACTTTTTCATATGCTTATATTTTTAATAAGGACCGATGATGTAGATCCTTGGAAAATGATGATAAGAAAGTTGTTCTACACTGGATGCAAGACTAGTTCTTCCTTGGCCTTCTTCCTCTCTTTCTTCTCGATCATTCTCCTATTAATATTATTCTTCTAATTCACTTGGGGCATCCTACCCCTACCCATTCTTCTATCCATTTCTCTCATCTTTTTGATCGTTGATCACCTTCTTTTATCACCCCATCGACACTCGAGGGGGCATCTCTCACTTCTACTAATTTTTCTTCTACCTCTTCAAAATTTTACCTGTCTACTATCTTTGAAGTGGCATCACTTATGCCACCCCAAAGAGGGGAAAATGTAGACACCTATAATTTAGCTCCAATAATTTAAATACTTAAATTGCACTAATTATACTACTTCCCACAAATTGATGACATATCATCAATATAACACACTTTCTCTTCTATCATCATTAATTAATTACATTACGCTAATTAATTGACCCTTCTATCCAAAAAAGATGACAATTAATGACCTTCCATTAATTAAACCCCTTTCTACTTGAATTTAATTAATTATTCATAATTAATTAAGTTTCCTCTTCTATTAGATAAATAAATCATCATTTATTTAGCCTAAACCTTTTCTATTCCCTAAATCATACTAATTGTTCTTCTAAAAAGCTTCTATAAAGCTTTCTCACCTATTAATTAATCACTTGGGTTAATTAATAAATCCTCTCAAACCCCATGAGTCACTACAGGACAAATTAAACTCCCCTAAGGTTGACTCAACCCCTTTTCAACCATAGTCACCCCCAACTAACTCAACCTAGCTATTATCCCACATGTAAAGGGATGTAGAGATTCTTTTATCCATTGGGCTATATAAGGATCCCTCCTCTTACCATTCTACTTACACCTAAATGAGCATAGAGCCTATACTATAGCCATTTTATCATCTTAGAGCATTCTTCCATTAGAGGAGCTAGCTATCTTCATTTCTTGCATTCATCCATCCAAGTTTGAAGTCATATGGAGATATGTCAAATGGTCTTGTAGCCATGGATTGACAAGACTCCATTCTTGAAACCTTGGGATTCAAACATACAATCAACCCTTTTGATTGCTAAGGATCTAAATAGGTTCATTCCATTGATTAACATTCAATAGAGATAGAGATTAATTTCTTAGCATATTAGTTTGATGTTTATTCATTTTACTTGCATAGCTAACTAATTCTTGCACACATTTGGCATGCCCGAGTGGGACGGATCCTTAGTCCCTTAGCATGGTAGTTCAAATTTTGTTGTTATTTCAATTTTTACTAACCCTTGATATGCACATGTGTGAATTAATGTTGAATTTCTTATGATTTTTTCTAACTTTACATGTGTTGAGTCTTGCTTATAGGTCTAATTTAGATGGGTTCTTGTCAATTTTGAGCTAACTATCCAAAAATTTGAGCTTTTTGAGATCGATTATCGTTTTTGTGTTTTGACATCACTTCTAGGTATAAGCATACACAAAAATGATAGAGGCACGTACATGTCCAAACCTAGGTGTACACATCCAAATGCTAGCGTATATGTCTAGAGTCTAGTGTATACATCATTTTGCCAGCATACATGATATCTCGCCCTCTCGTGGTTTTTGTTTCTCTATTTCTTTGGCGCATACGCCCAAGCATACACGTTCATAATCTAGCTTACCCATCTGGTAGAGATTTTTTTGACCCATTTTGACTCTGTGGCGTACATGTCCAAAGTCTAGTGTATACATATCACTCTTTGGCGTACATAAATTTTTGTCTTCTAAGTTTTGGTCTTTTTCTGCATTAGCGTATGCATTTAAACCACTGACGTACACACCTATACCTAGGCGTACCTATCTGCTAGTGTTGTTGCTTTGACCTTTATGTCACATGTATGAAACCCACTTTTACGGTCTCTTTTGTATGCATCTTTGTTTGTTACAATGATTTTCTATGACATGTTTTATATCTTTTCTACTAACACATATTTCTAGCCACTTTGTTTTCATTTGCCTTGGTTTCTCACTGTGTACATCCCCTCCCCATGTGGGGTATCAATTTCATATAAGCAACATGTCCTTTTTTGGGGTCGCATTATCCTACCGACATTGTTTGCATCCCAAATTAGGGGGCATACATTAGGTGAATCAGTCACCCCATACAACAAATCGAGCTTCGGTACAAGCTTGCAGTACAAGAAAAAATAAAATAGAGTTACTGGACACAAAACAACCAAGATTCTGACTTGAGTCCTTAGTTTAGCATAGAAACTAGTGCCCGGAGATACAAACACTAGTGCTTGAGCACTCTTGACCTTTCATGGGAGCATATGAATTGGGGAAAATTATAGTAACTTTATCGATCAACACAATTGGCAACAATTCATAAAGTAGTTTGCACAATACATGCACAATCCTCTAACAATCGAAATCCATGTTATATATATTTTATATTTCCTTGGATTAAATCTGAACAAAATGGAACAAAGTAGAACCATATCATCTCAGTAGTGGTGTATAAATTTTGGGAAGCAGTTAGGGATGGATGATAAAACTAGACCTTTCTCCCCAACACTCTTTTTCTGTGGCGTGAGATTTCCCAAAAACTTGTTCTTGGCATGAGATCACCCAAAACCTCGTTCTTGGCGTGAGATTTCCAAAAAAACTCATTCTTGGCATGAGATCACCTAAAAACTTGCTCTTGTACAATAGTTCAGGAAATTTTCTATCTTTTTCACTCTTCATGGATCATGTCCACAATTTTCTTTTTACACCTTTTTACACATTTTTACATACTTTTACATGCTTGTTACAGAGTTTTCAAACCACATAACTTTGACTACTCTTTCGCTCTTCTTTTACATGTATGTCCTTAATACACAACAAGAATCATCCCGAGTTCAAACAAAATAGCAAGTATAACATGATACAAAACTCATACGCTTCACCCCTAGGGTCACTTCCTCTTTCTTAGCTTCCACACTTCATTTTTATCACTCCATGCTTTTTCTTGTCTCTTTGACACGCTTTCACCATCAATCTACATGGTTATCAGGTATGCATCTCTTATCTACTTTATGTTATCAAGTATTCACTCAAAAACATAAAGTGGGGAAAATGTAGACACAAAATCACACACTTAGGTACATTTCTAGGTCCTAATCACATATTACTATTCATATGATTCCTAAGCAAGAAAACTAGTAATTGACATCTATCTTTGGCCTCTTTTCTATCTTTATTGTTTCCTCTTTGGTCTTACACACCCCACAACCCAATATGATCTTCATTGCTTTATATTTATTGACTCTGGACACTAGTACCCATCCAGGATGCCAACGCTCAAGCACCCTTGTCCCCTCTAGGTGCCCTCAACCTATTTGTATCTTACTTGCCTATTTTGGGCATATTATTTTCATATGGGTCAACCTTTTAGTTTTCAATTATGAAATTAAAACAAGAGAATCATATAAATACAAAGCTATATGACCATAATAAAGGATCAAGCTCTAATCATCTACTATCATCACCTAATGTTGTGTTAGGAAATAAGGGATACAATATGCGGAATAATCCCTCACGAATCGCAATGTGATGAAACTAATATGCATAAAATATCACAGATCTAAAATAAAAGGGCGAGAATAATAAAAGAACAAAACAAAGAGACAATATTTAATGTGGTTCACCCAATTTGGGCTACGTCCACAAGGAATCACTTGCTCGATTTTATTACAAGCCACCGCTCTATCAATACAATACCTAGATTTGTTTGGAGCTATGCTCAACAAACTCTATAGAATTCACACCCGAATTCAGACGCATCTGCAATGTTACATCATACCTACCATATGCACAAAACCACATAAGTAGACAACTGCTTAAGCAATTTTAAAAAATCGTGGGTATCAAAACCATGGGCCAAAACCATCCCATAAACCTATGGGTCAAAATCCTGCCCATATGAGAAAAACACGTTTCTCGGTATATTAGGCAATTTTTTTTTGAGGCCAAAAAACCCAGGCAAGACAACTATGGAAAGTGTACAGTACTCTTAGCGTATAGTCTTCAACACTTTCACACATGAAAATAGACTCCAAAACCTAAAAATCTCCCACTTGGAGACTAGTTTTCCTCTGAGCAAGCTTCTCAACCCTTCACTAGTTTCCGTGAAGACCAACCAAAGTTGAACACAACTTCAATTTTTCCCTTGTGACCACCTTGGTCATCATGTCTGCAGGATTCTAACTGGTATGAATCTTCTCTAGCTTCAACTTCTCTTCCTCCAAATTTTCCCGATGAAATGATACCTTAACTGTATATGCTTCGTCCTAGAGTGGAAAGCGAGTTCTTAGCTAGGTGTATAACACTCTAACTATCACTATGCAACTTTCCTTCCTCCTACTTATGCCCCAACTCCTCAAGAAATTGCTGTAACTAAATCATTTCTTTGCTTTCCTCTGTGGTAGCAACATACTTAGCCTCTGTGGTTGACAAAATGACCAACTTTTTTAGTCGTGAAATCTAGATTACTGCTGTCCCACCTACAATGTAAACATAACATGTCATGCTCCTCCTACTGTCTACATATCTAACCATACGTGAATCTACATAACCACACAAAGTGGTTTCTGATCCACTATAGCACAAAAATTTCCCCATGGTCCCTCTCAAATACTAAAGGATCCACTTTACTGCTTGCGAGTGATCTCTACATGGATCACTCATAAATCTACTCACTTCTACTACTGCATGTGTAATATCAGGCTTGGTGCACACCATAGCATACATCAAACTACCAACTGCTAATGAGTAAGGTACCTTGGACATCTAATTTCTCTCTTGCTCTGTCTTGGGACACTTTGCTTGTTTGATAACTTGAAATGGTCTCGCCAAAGGATTTCCAACCGGTTTAGCATCCTGCATATTAAACCTCTCCAAGACCTTCTTAATGTACTCTTCCCGTGATAAAGTCAGCTTCTATTCCTTCCTATCTCAAGATATCTTCATACCAAGGATTTTTTGGTTGCCCCCAAATCCTTCATAACAAAGGACTCACTTAGCTATTTCTTGAGTACTTTTATTTCTTGCATGTTTTTACCTACAACCATCATGTCATCCACATACGGACACATGATAATATAAATACCATCCTCAAATTTCTTTGTATACACGCAATGATCAAAATGGCATCTAATATAAGCTTGCTCCATCATGAAGCTATTAAATTTCTTATACCATTGACTTAGAGCTTGTTTCAAAACCATACAAGCTCTTCTTCGGTTTGTACACCATCTCCTCTTTACCTTTGACCTCATATCCCTCTGGTTGTTGCATATATAGATCCTCCTCCAAACCACCATGCAAAAATGTAGTCTTTACATCAAGATGATCTAAGTGCAAGTCTTCTACTTCTGCAACTATTCCAAAAACAATTCTAATAAAAGTCATTTTTACTACGGGAGAAAAATATCATTTCTTCACAGCATCTACTGTTGTTATCACTATTTTGTTCCACTAAAAAATTGATAAGCCATTACCCTGCATAGAAGGAACTAGAGCAACGGATTTGACGAGTGAACCCGTGCTTCAAATCCAACAAAAAGATTACAGGTGGGCTCAGAAATGGAGAAGGAGAAGACAGTGTCAAAAGAAGCTAGAGGCTCAAAGAGAAAAAACAGAGAAAGTTCAAGTCTTGAGCTCTCGAAATAGTTCAGAATGAGCCCAAAAATGACTAAGTATGGAGGAGACAACGACGCTACCAAGTGTCCAAATGACGCACCTCCAAAGATTGAATCCAAAAGGGGAGGCTCAAATAAGCATCAAGCCCCATGTGTCCTAGGCCCAAAGAGGAGGTAGAGTCAACAGCTAAAAGTCAAAAGCGGACAAGGCGGGCCTAAAAAATACTAAGTATAGAAGTGCTAGCAGAAGCCACCACGTGTTAGCTTGGCACATCCCCAAAGGTAAATCCAAAAGTGGAGACCCAAATGAGCGCGGGCTCGCCACGTAGTCCAAGTTGAAAAATAGGACAAAGTGGGCCCAAAAACAACTAAGTATGGAGAATGAGTGCCATCTCGCCACGTGTTTAGGGTTCAAAAAGGTAAAAGAGGCCATTTGAAAAGTCCAAGAGCCTACGGAGGATTCCACGTGTCAACCCGATGCTCCTTCAAAGGAAAAATCCTGAGCGGGTTTCTAAGTGAGCATGAGCCTCCACGCATCCAACTTCATAAAGGGACATGGTCGGGGTTGAATAGTCAAAGCATTGAGATAGCCAGTGGAGGGTGCCAAGTGTTAGCATGATGCTAATTCAAGAGAAAATTTGGGGAAGGTTTCCAAACAAGCGCTAGGCCGCCGCGTGTCCCCTCGGTCAAATATATGACCCCACCGAGTAAAAGACTTAGCCAAAAACATGAAGAAACTGAGAAAGCCACGGAAGAAGCCACGTGTCAGCCCGATGCAACTCCAAAAGAAAAATACAAAGGCTGCCCTCAGACATGCGCTAGCCCTCCACGTGTCCGGTTTCAAAAGGGGGCCCATTTTGGTAGCTTGGTTCCCGCCATTTTGTATGGACCCGATTCAAATTTCAAATGGGCATATCTTTTGACTCGGTGCTCAAATCCAACAAATCTAGCACCATTGGGAAAGATCTCGGCCTCATCTATGCCATGGAGATCTAAAACTTTAAGTTTGGAGAGGTTAGGTGGGAAAAATGAAGAAATGTCTTCAGGCCATTAATACAGATCTATTTGCCCCAAAAACCAGATCGATTTGATTTGATCCACCGTTTCCTCCTCCTTCGAGGCACCAAACAAGTAATTGATGCAGTACACGATAGATTTGGGGTGGATTTTATAGGAGGCATTGATGGTAGTGGTTGAGCTTTGAAACTAGTTTTCCCACTTCTCTCTCCTTCTTCCTCGATGTCTGAATCTATAAAGGTAAGGTCGGGGCTCATTGTAAAAGGTTGGACATTTTTGTTTTGCCCTCCCTTCTTCTTTTTTGTTCACAGAAGGATTTGTGGAGCTTTTCTAACCTCTCCTTTAGGTTGTAATGCAAGTTTTTCCTCTTGCCACTGAAATATATTGTATCAACTCCTGAGAAATAATATATATGTCTGATGGATGTTTCTCGACCCTCTCATGTATTCGTTATTGTCTCTCTGATCTCTTATTGTGATTTGGTCATCTGTGCATAGTGTTTGTATTGCATTTCATGGTCTATGTTAAACTACAAAATGAGTGTCTAACATTCCTTTGGTGTATCACCTCATTAGCTTAGGTTTATTTTCTTGCATCTCTCTAACCCTGTCTCCTTGGTAGATAGAATAGACTTAGAATAGATCCTCTGTAATTTGTTTGTATACACCTAAACAGAGGATAGGAACCGACCTCAATCCGGAGAGCTCTCTCAACTCGCAAGGTCCCACACCTTGAGAGATGCTCCATGTTGTGCAATCACACTGAGAGTCTCAACCCATCTAGGTTGTAGACATTCAGGGGTGTTGTGATTCTACACTAATAGTTTTGGCACGCCCAGTGGGACCAAAGAAGTCTCCATCTTTATTACAGTAAGATTGATGTGCACTTGTTGTGATTCTAGCTTTTAAGAAGCTTTAAAACTACACATCTGGTGACTCCAAAAGGGATAAAATCCACTAGTTTCAGTAGTCCAAGCTTGCCAAGTTCATGAGAAGAATACAAACAAGGTCAAGAACCAGAGAAGAGGGATAGTTTGTCCACTTGCACTTGTCTCCAGACAGAAGGAGAAGGGGGAGAAGAGCCCAGAGGTCTCCATCTCCACCAAATAGAGCCTTGTCAACACCTCCTCCTAGTAGGCCATTCTTTCAATCAAGAAGGGTCCTCAGGCCAATCAGATGGCACAACCACCAAAATCCTTATGTTAATTTCACTAGTAGCAGCCCACTCACTCTTAATGCACAAAATCTAGTCCCAGTGGCAAGCATTAAAGAGCATCCCATATTTCACTGGAGAGAACCAAACTTCTCCTAGTGACCACATTCAAGACATTGCAAATGTCTGTGCAATCCATGAGATCACTAAGATGGACATTGTAGTTAAGTTTTCTAGCCTCTTCACTCAAGGGTAAAGCTTCACAATGGTTCAGAGCCTAGCAACAGGCTCTATTCAAAATTGGGACCATCTGTGTAGAGCTCTTTATGACCAGTTTGGAGAAAAGGAGATAACTTGTCCTTATTGGAGCAACTGACAACAATCAAAAGAGCTCCTAACAAGAGCAGTTGATAAATTTCAACCTCAGATTTCAAAGGACTTGGGACAGATTCCATTGGCTTGTAAGGCCCATAGATGTAGGTGCTTTCTTTCTTATACTTTCTTAGAGCTCTAAATTATGATATTTCTTTAATGATTCAATCAATGGGAGGCACAACCTTACTTGTAGCTTATAACATTTCCATAGAGCTGAAAATTGTTTAATTCAGGCTGGAAAAACTTGCTCCTAGGCCACCCATGCCTCTATACCTAGAATTAGGAAACCCAAGCACTAGCCAGACACCCACATTAGCTCCTATACCTACTCCTAGGAATCAAAGTTTAGTTGAAGCCTCCACCTCATCCTCTAACACCTCAAAAGAGCTTCAAGAAGTTATGAAACAACTTTAGAACCTAGGGAATGAGTTAGTAACTATCAAGAGATAGTAGGCTCAGAGTTCTAGGCCATATCAACCTCAAGCTCAGTATCAGGCTAGACCCCCATATCAACAAAATAGACCACCAACTCAGGCTGTAAATCAAATCAAAACCAAGGACAACCTCAAGTTGCTAGACCTTTTAGGTCATATGATCCAAATACAACTTCAACATCAAGGGCATTGGTTCCAACAAAACAACATGGCACAAGAATATGATTGGTGTTTCCCATGCAATCAGCCACATAATCAATCAATGTGCTTCAATGGTGCACTAAACCAGGCCTTGATGGTACAGACCATTGGTGTGTCACAAGAATCTAGCCAAGAAGAAAATCAGCAGCAAGGAGCTCAACAAGAGGCATCTCCAAGTGAAACTATGCTTGTCAATTGGCAAGCTGAAGACTTCTGTGGAATGAATCAAGCCCTTCTCAAAGTGTAGCTGCCAATACATGGTCCAAGAAGAGAAATATTGAGAAGGACAATCACCAAACTCAGTTAATCCTCAATCCTCCATTACTCCACAAGGTATTGGCACTCAAAATGCAACTCCCAATATGCAGAGTCAATCCAAACCACCTTCCAAATCCACTCAGCACCGGTTGTAACAACCCATGTGCAAGAGAAAAATGTGCTAGGGAAGGGGCAGTAGAAGGATAGCTCATTTAATATCATTGAGCAAATGAAGAAGAAAAATGTGAACATTTCACTTGTGGGAGTCACTGGCCATTCCAGGATAGAGGGATCTATTGCAGACTGCCATGGCCAATTGGTCAAGCTCAAATAGGCCCCCTAGCCAGCAAGAGAAAGTGTTTTCCAATATAGCTCAACCTGAGGGAAACCATGGAGGAAACAAGGTAAGAATCTTGAAGCCTCCTCCATTCTATGTTTCATTGATCATTGGGGAAAATTGGTACATAATTGCATGATTGATTCGGGGGGCAAGTAGTTCTATAATGCCCAAACAAATAGCCGATCAACTGGGTCTTCAATACAAAGTCATCTCCAAAGGGGTAGTGCAATTGATGGGACAACAATGGACAACTATTGGAGTCATCAAAGATTTGAGCCTCACACTACATGCCTACCCCAATGTGACTATATTGCAAAACGTATCAGTCATAGACTTGCCACCACATTTTGCATTGTGTTTGTCCAGGGACTTCACTACCAAAATTGGAGGCTATTTGTTTGTTGATTGGTCACATATGCTTTTTAGAACAAGGTATGGAGCTAAGGCCACAATCATATCTGAGCCCATAGATAGATTACCATATTGAGTCTTATGTACCCAACCCGATCAATGCCAATTGTTCAACCTTTGATCAGGAGGACCTCCTAAGCACTTGTGAAGTAGATACCAAGGTGGGGTGTATCCTAGACTTGACTCTCAATGAATGGGTGAACAAAAGACATGATTTTGACCCCTATAAGGAGATGGAAGAATCTGAGCTAGGAGTCTATTGTCTGCATGAGGAGAATCATCCTCTTCCTGACATCATTAAGCCAGAACACAAAGATGACAATGAAGTATGGAAATTGTTCTTTGATGGCTCAAGAAGTAGGCAAGGAGCCGAGGAGGAGCTATGCTTGTTTCCCCAAAGGTATGAAATACTACTCAACTTTCCATTTCCAATTTTCCTATTCAAACAACACAACAGAATATGAGGCTTTGGTTCATGGATTGCATTGGGCAAGGAAATGAGGAATCAAGAACTTGCAAGTGTTTGGTGATAGTGAACTAGTTGCTAATCAGTCCGAGGACAAAATGCTGTCAAGAATGACCTGTTAAAGAGTTACAAGAACCGGTATGGGACCTCATTGAGGATTTTGAGGCATTCAACATCAACTCCATCCCTAGGAAGAAAAATGAAGCAACAGACAGATTGGCAGTAGTTGGGGCAACATTTGACATTGTGGAGAGTATCAAGAATGATAAGCATCAACCCCATATCAAGTTGGTTGTAAGACCAGCTGTCCCATAACAACACAAGTTGGCAAGTCTTTGAAAATGATCAACAAATTGTCAACTTTCTACAAGAGGAAGTTGAGTTCTCTTCCAGGAATCAAGACAGATTGGAGCAGCAATATGGTGATCAAGTGGTACAACTGAGGACCAACAAACTACCAAAGGGTCTTGTCACTTTGGAATCAATCTTCAACCCAAATGACCAATTCCAAAAGAAAAGGAAAATATTCAGGTAAAGGGTGAAGATTCAGAACCTATTTTTATAGAAGAAGGAAAAACATTGCAGATTGGCAGAGGTAAGCACTCAATAAGAAAAATCTGAATTTGTTCAACTCTGTCAAGAATTCCTAGATGTCTTTTCCTGACTTATAAATATTTAAGAGGTTTCAACCCAAAGCTGGCACAACACACCATCGAGTGGATCCAGGAGCTAAACCTTTCAAAAAAAAAAAAAGGCCAATAAATCCCCACATTGAGCCTCTCATGAGAAAAGAATTGAACAAATTAATTGAGGCTAGTATCATCTTTCCTATCAAGCATTCGAGTTGGGTTGCTAACTTGGTGCCTGTGAGGAAGAAAAATGGAGAAATCAGGTTGTGTGTGGACTTTCATGATCTAAACAGAGCATCACTTAAGGATCACTACCCACTTCCATCAATGGAACAAATCCTACAAGTTGTAGCTGGCTCTGAGAGGTTCTCATTGTTGGATGGATACTCAGGTTATAACCAGATAATGGTGAAGGAGGAAGATCAATTCAAGACAACCTTCACCACCAAATGGGGAACCTATGCTTATAAGAAGATGCCATTTGGACTATCAAATGTTGGAGCAACATTTCAGAGAGCTATGGACATGGCATTCAAAGGCTTAATTAACAACATAGTCCTGATATATCTTGATGATATCACTATTTTCTCCAAGAATGTTGCAGATCATCTCTTTCACCTTAGATAGGTATTCCAGAGATGTAGGAGGTTCGGGGTGTCATTAAACCCAAAAAGTGTGTGTTCCTGGCTCATGAAGGGAAATTGTTGGGCCACATTGTCTCAAGGAAGGGGTTGACAATTGATCCTGAAAGGGTTGAAGCCATCCAGACACTTCCATTGCCACAACATAAAAGGTCTCTCCAAAGCTTCTTGGGGAGGATAAACTTTGTTCGCAGGTTTATACCTGATTTTTCTACTCTTGTGAAGCCTTTAACAATGATGTTAAAGAAGAGTCTTGCATTTAAATGGACAACAAGGGGGAAAAGAGAGTTTTGAGGCCATCAAGCTCACAATATCACAGCTCCAACTCTCATTAACCCAGAACTTCTCAAAAGACTTCATGTTATATGCTTTTGGAGGGTCAGACACCATCTCAACCATCTTGGTCCAGCCCAACAATGAAGGTTCAGAGAAACCCATAGCTTTCTTCAGTCAAAGCTTGGAGGACTATGAGGTAAAATACTCTTTCATTGAAAAACATGTCCTTGTTGTTATTAGGAGCTTAAAGAAGTTCAGACACTTGGTCTCAAATAATAAGATTCAACTACTAGTATCTCATGTTGGTGTTAAGGATTTCCTTTTAAATAAGGATTTGAATGAGAAGAGGGCAGGTTGGATCACCCGGGTAATGGAATATGACATTGAGATCAAGGTGACCAAACTGGTTAGAGGCAAGGGACTATGTGAACAACTCACCTCTAAGCAATAGGCTGAGTCAATGGGTGAAAAGGAGGTTGTCCTATTTCTACAGAGTGATCAAGAACAATCAACTAATGATGCACCTACTCCATGTTGGACCCAAGCTTTGGTGCATTACCTTCAAACAGTTTGTGCCCTCTAGAATGGAACAAGGCAAAGAGAAGATACTTCAGACTACAAGCTTATCCCTTATGTGCTTGTTGGTGGTGTCTTGTTTAAGAAAGATATCAATGGTATTCTATTGAGGTGCATTGAGATAGGCCAAATTGAGAGAGTGTTGCATGAATTCCATGATGGAGAAGCAAGAGGTCACTTTTCCCCTCGAGCAATAGCTCTCAAGATCATGAAGGCTGGTTATTATTGGCCTACAATGTTCAGGGACTGCTACTCATGGGTCAAGAAGTGTAAAAAATGTGCATTCTTCACAAGAAAGGAGAAGCTAACAGCCCTGCCCCTTCATCCCATTTCAGTGAATCAATCCATTCATTAATGGGGACTAGACTTCATTGGGGTGATTAACCCAAATTCAAGCCAAGGCCACAAGTGGATACTTACAACCACAAATTATTTCACCAAGTGGACTGAAGCAGTGGCACTAAAAGAAGAAAATGAATCCAACATCTTGGATTTTTATGAAGGAATAGCCACCAGGTTTGGAGTCCCTGCCACTATTATATCAGATAATGCATTGGCATTCCTTAGTACAAGGATCACTGAATGGGTAGTTAAGAATGGTGTGTATCTCAACACCTCATCAAATTATTACCCTCAGGGTAATGGCCAAGCAGAGTCCACAAATAAGAACCTATTAAGGATTATCAGAAGGAATCTTGATGAAAATCAGAGGACTTGGCATACAAGGCTCAAATCAGCTCTATGGGTTGATAGGATCACATCAAAGAGGTCCACAGTAGCTCGCCTTACAAAATTGTATATGGAAAGGAGGAAATATTTCCCATCTCATTGGATTTTCCCACTTTGGAACTCATGAAATAGTTAGAGCTAGCTGAGTTTGAACCCATGGAAATCAGGTATGCAGAGTGATGGAGGTAGGAGAGACAAGAGAGCATGTAATGCAGTCATGGAAAAGGATCAGGCATTGATAAAAAGAGTTTTGATAAGAAGGCAAGGATGAGGACCTTTCAGAAGGAGACTTAGTCCTAAAGTGGGATGCAGATCGGGAAAAGCCAGGAAAACACTCCAAATTTGATGCTATCTAGAGTGGCCCTTACATGATCACAGAGTGCAAGAGTAGCAATGCCTTCCAGCTAGCTAAATTGGATGGCAAAGAATTACAGATCCTAGTGAATGGGATCCATCTCAAACATTGCTACTGAATGGGAAGTTTCACCCCTGTAAATATTAACATAGTATTTTAATTTCCCTAAGTGTGTATGCACATTGTTTTGTTGTAGTGTAGTTGTTGTTTCCCTAAGTGTTGTGGCACAGGTTCTTTATTGCTCTAGGTTACGTCATTACACAACCCAACGTGCCTCCAAGTGGACATGCTATCCCTTTTAGTATTCACGATAGGGAAACTCATAGTTGCCTATAATAGTTGTTATCTTCAAAATAAAACAAATGCAGAGCAACTAAAAATCCATCTTTGAAACAGTCCATTCAGGGACAGATGAAAGCCCAGGTCAAGAAAATTTCTACTCTCAGAAACCTTGTTTTGAGATTTCTTATGAAAATTGAGAGTGCAAATGGTTGGGCTCACGGATTAGAGGCAGATCAATGTCACCATCATTCTTGACTCCATGCCCAATGGATGCTTCAAGGCTACTGGTCCCTTTATCTAGCAGGCAGATGCCCCTATGAGTCACCAAATTGTTATCACTATTTTGTTCCCTGACAAAATTGATCAACCATGACCATACATAGAAGGAACCAAAGAAACTACTACTCTCTTGAGTGAACTCGTGCTTCAAATCCAGCAAAGAAATTCAAGAAATTACAGTGCTTCAAATCCAACAAGTTCGAAAATGGAATAACAAGGTCGGGAAGGAGAAGACAATGTCAAAAGAAGATAGAGACTTAAAGAGAAGAAATGACAAAGTTTGAAGTCTTTGGGCTTTGAAATAGTTTAGAATGAGCCCAAAAATGAATAAGTATGGAGGAGACAATGGATGCTACCAAGTGTCCAAACGACGCACCTCCAAAGATTGAATCCAAAAGGGGAGGCTCAACAAGTGTCAGACCCCCATGTGTCCTAGGCCCAAAGAGGAGGCAGAGTCAACAACTAAAAGTCAAAAGGTGGACAAGGTGGGCCTAAAAAGACTAAGTATAGAAGTGCTAGCGGAAGCCACCATTCGTCAACTTGGCACATACCCAAAGGTAAATCCAAAAGTGGATACCCAAATGAGCATGGGCTCGTCACGTAGTCCAAGTTGAAAAATAGGATAGAGCAGGCCCAAAAACAACTAAGTATGGAGAACGAGTGCCATCTCGCCATGTGTTCAGGGTCCAAAAAGGTAAGAGTGGCCATTGAAAAGTCCAAGAGCCTGTGGAGGCTTCTACGTGTCAACCCGAGGTGCCTTCAAAGGCAAAACCATGAGTGGGTTTCTAAGTGAGCACAAATCCTCCATGCGGCCAAATTTATAAAGGGACATGGTCATGGTTGAATAGTCAAAACATTGAGACAGCCGGTAGAGGGTGCCAGTGTCGCATGACGCTAATTCAAGAGAAAAATTTAGGGAAGGTTTCGTTGATGGCGAATCACAACACCCCTGAGTGTCTACAACTCGATGGGTTGAGACTCTCAGTGTGATTTCATAACATGGAGCTTTTCCCAAGTGTGGGACCTTGCGAAATCGGAAAAGCTCTCCGGATGAAGGCCGGTTCCTATTCCTCTATTCAGATGCACACATAAAAATGCAGAGGGTTTACTCAAAACCTAATCTAACTTGCCAAGGAGATAGGGTAAGAAGATGCATAAAAATAAACCTAAACTAACAAAGGTGATGCACCGAGGAATGAAGAACACCTGTCTTGCCAATAAACACAAACCATTAAAATGCAATGCAAGATCATACACAAATAACAAAATTTATAGTGAAAGATCAGAAGGATGCAAATGAACACAGAGAGGGTTGAGAATCATCCACATACATGCATTATTTTCTCCAAAGATTGATACAATACACTACAAAATGCCAAGAGGCAAAGTTGCATTACAGTTTTAGATGGGAGGTTTGAACTCCACAAATTCACCTGCCAAAGAGAAGAAGGGAGGGGAAAAAAGAATTTCCAACCTTTAGAAAGAAGCCCCTCCTTACAATTTATAGGAAGAATGAGAGAGGGAAGAGAGAGGAATTCCAAATCTACCCCAACCACCTCCAAATTGTATTTAATTCATCTCATTATGGTGGTAGGTGAGAACCCTAACAAACCCAAAAAATGGCGAACTATATTTTACATTTTTGAAGAAATTTTCTCACCCAATTAAAGATATCTAGTCATAGTTGGATAGAGGACCTTGTAAGATTTCCAAAAAGTCCAACCTTGTGTGAATCCGAGCTCCTTGTGAAAAGTTATGGCCATTTGAATATCTGGGTCAGGGTTTGCTTCTGTCAGGTGTCAACGCTCAAAATGTTGCGCCTCCTAAGATGCGCCTCGGCGCATCCATCCTCATGTCAACATACTCTTACGTGTGCCATAGGTACTGAAAATTTCATGTCGACATCTTCTGCTCTGCACCTCCAACCTGCGCTAGGGCGCGACTTTTTTCCATGTCGACATCTTCTGCTCTGCGCCTCCAACCTATGCCAGGGCACGACTTTTTCCATGTCGACATATTCTCGCTCTCGTGCCTCCAACCTCGCGCCAACGCATGAATTTTTTTCTGTCGACATCTTCTACTTCTACTCTGCACCTCCAACTTGCGCTAGGGCACAAATTTTTTCCTATCGACATCTTCGCTCTGCTCTCGCCTCGAACTGCGCTGCAGGGGCACGATTTTTTTCCTATGTGACATCTTCTCGCTTCTGTGCCTCCAACTGCGTGCCGAGGGTGCGATTGGTGGTGTAAATAAATGTCAGGTTTTGAGTTTCTTTGATTTCCATATTCTTCTGTTTGTCTATATTTACCCGGGAGGGAGATATATACAACAATTTGGCGACTCAACGGGATCACCTGCCTGCTAGGTAGAAGATTAGTGGCCTTTTAGCAATCCATTGGGCATGGAGTCATAAGCAATAACCTGAAAACCAACCTGATATCTGATCCCGAGCCTGATACCGCAACTCCTTCTCCGAGAGCATGCTGAACTATAGAAATTCAACCTAGGAGCAACAAAACCTGTGCAAGCACTTAGGGAAATTGAAACCTAACTACAACAAGATGATGTGCATCCGCACTTAGAGGAATTGAAATCTAGGCTAATATTTACAAGGGTAAACCTTTTCCTTTTAGTAGCAATGTTTAAGATAGATTCCGTTAACCGAATCGGGAGTTCTTCTCCATCCAATGTAGACAATTGGAAGGCATTACTACTTTTACATCCCGTGACCATGTAGGGGCCACTCCAAATGGCATCAAACTTGGAATGCCTTCCTGGTTTTGCCCGATCTGCATCCCATTTTAGAACTAGGTCCCCTTCCTAGAAGGGTCTTGCTCTTGCCTTCTTATCAAACCATCTTTTTACTAAGGCCTCGATCTTTCTCAATCGTCTCAATCGCATGTTCTCTCGATTTCTTCCAATTCCATCAACTCTCGCATACCGGCTCCATTGGTTTGAACTCGCATAACTCCAACCGCTTCATGAGCTCCAATGTAGGCAGTTCTAATGATATAGGCAATACTACGCTCCTTCCCATAAACCAGCTTGTAGGGAGAATTACCTCGTAGACCTTTTCGGCATTACCCTGTCATCCCATAATGCTGATTTTAGCTTGGTATGCCATGTCCTTTGGTTTTCATCCAGAGTCCTTCTGATGATTCTTAAAAATTCTTGTTTGTGGACTCTGCCTGTCATCCATTACCCTGCGGGTAATAATTTGAAGAGGTGCTCAAATAGATTCCATTCTTGACATCCCATTCTATAATCTTGGAACCTATGAATGCCAATGCATTTTCTGATATGATAGTGGCTAGCACACCGAACCTATGAATGCCAATGCATTATCTCGATTGTCACTATTCCTTCATAAAATTCTAGTATGTTAGACTCATTTGCTTCTTTGAGCGCTACTGCTTCGGTCCACTTGGTGAAATAGTCCGTTGCCATGAGAATCCACTTGTGGCCTTGGCTTGAGTTTGGATTGATGACCCCGATGAAGTCCAATCCCCATTGCATAAATGGTTGGTCAACCAAAATTGGGTGCAATGGAAGCGCTGCTAGTCTTTCTTTGCCTGTGAAGAGTGCACATTTCTTACACTTTCTTATCCATGTATAGCAGTCACTGAACACTGTGGGCCAATAATACCCTACCTTCATTATCTTGAGAGTTGTTACTCGTGGGGAAAAATGTCCTCCGAATCTCCATCGTGAAAATCTTGTAACACCCTCTCAATTTGACCTATCCCAATGCACCTTAATAGAACTCCATTGATGTCTTTCTTGAACAAAACACCATCAACAAGCACATATGGAATGGCTTGTAATCTGAAGTATCTCCTTTTTGCTTTGCTCATTTCTGGAGGGCATAGGCCTGCCTGTAGGAAGTGTATCATATTTTGAGTCCAACAAGGAGCGGGCACATCATCATTTTCCTGTTCTTGACCATCATGTAGTACCAAGACAGTCTCTTTTTCATCACCTACTTCAACTTGCCGACTCAAAGCTAGCTATTCACATAGTCCTTTTCCATGTACTAGTTTTGTGACCTTGATCTCGATGTCATATTCCATGACACGAGTGATCCATCCTGCACGTTTCTCATTCATATCCTTGTTTAGAAGGAAGTCCTTGACTCCCGCATGAGAGACCAATAATTGGATCTTGTTGTTTGAGACTAGGTGCTTGAATTTCTTTAAGCTCCTGATCACTGCAAGGACATGATTTTCAATGAAAGAGTACCTAGTTTCATATTCCTCCAAGCCTTGACTGAAGAAAGCAACTGGTTGTTCTAATCCCTCTTTGTTTTGTTGTACTAGGATTGCAGAAATTGTGTCTCCACCACCGAAGGCATATAACATGAAGTCCTTGGAGAAGTCTGATTGACGAGAGTCGGAGCTTGAGATATAGCCTCTTTTATTGCCTCAAAACTTGCCTTGCCTTCAGATGTCCACTTAAATGCCATGCTCTTTCTTTAACATCAATGTTATTGGCTTTACAAGAGTGGCAAAAATTTGGCACAAATCTGTGGACAAAATTGATCCTTCCTAAGAAGCTTTGAAGAGCCTTCTTGTGACTTGGCAATGGCAACGCTCTAATTGCTTCAACTCTTTCTGGGTCAATCGTTAACCCCTCCTTTGAAACAATATGGCCTAGAAGCTTTCCTTCATGAGCCAAGAATATGCATTTTTGGGATTCAATGATACCCCAAATCTTCTACACCTCTGAAATACCTGCCTTAGATGAAAAAGGTGATCCATTGCATTTTTGGAGAATACAGTGATGTCATCAAGATATATCGAACTATTTTATTGATCAACCCTTGAATGCCATATCCATTGCCCTTTGGAAAGTGGCTCCAGCATTTGATAGCCCAAATGGCATCTTCATGTAGGCATAGGTGCCCCATTTGGTGGTGAAAGCCATCTTGAACTGGTCATCTTATTTCACCATTATCTTATTATACCCTAAGTAGCCATCTAGGAGAGAGAATCTCTCCGAACCGGATACTACTTGCAATATTTGTTCCATTGAAGGAAGTGGGTAATGGTCTTTGAGAGATGCCTGTTGAGGTCTCGGAAGTCCACACACAACCTAATTTCTCCACTCTTCTTCCTGACCGGAACCAAGTTCACAACACAACTTGAGTGCTTGATTGGGAATATAATACTTTCCTCTATTAGCTTGTTTAGCTCTTTCTTCATTAGAGGCTCAATGTGAGGGTTGACTGTCTCTTGCTTACCCCGATGGGCTTAGCATCTGGATCCAATTCTATGGTATGTTGTGCCAACTTCGGATTGAATCCTCTTAAGTCTTCATAGCCCCAAGTGAAGACATCTGGAAATTCTTGGAAAAGTCAGTATGAAATCTGATTTCTCTTGCTCAAAGGGGCCACTTTACCAATTTGAAGTGTTTTGCCTTCCCCAACCGAATTGGCTCTCAATCTTCTCTCTTGACCTCAGTATGTTAGCCTTTTCCTTACGGAACTAGTCGTTAGGGTTGAAGATAGACTCCAATGTTACTAAACCCTTGGGAAGCTTGTTTGTCTGCAGCTGCACTACTTGATCCCCGTATTGCTGCTCTAGTCTGTCCTGATTCCTAGCTGAGAATTCAGCCTCTTCTTGCAAAAAATTGATGATCTGTTGATCATTCTCAAACACCTACCAGCTTGTGTTATTATCTGAATCTGCTGCCACAATCACATGGATATGTGGTTGTGTTTTTTCCTTCTAATGTCACAACCACATCAAACGTTGCTCCAACTCACCGCGATCCTATCCACGGCTTCATTTTTCTTCCTGGGTATGGACACGATGTTGAAAGCTTTGAAATCCTCAATGAGGTCCCATACCCTGTTCTTGTAGTTTTTCAACAGGTCATTCTTTGTAGCATGTTGTCCCCTGACTTGGTTGATGATTAGCTCGCTATCCCCAAACACCTGTAAGTTCTTTATGCCCTTTTTCCTAGCCCAATGAAGTCCATGAATCAATGCCTCATATTCACCATGTGTTGTTTGAACAGGAAAACTAGAAACGAAAAGCTAAAAATATTTGATGTCTTGTGGTGAAATCAACATTGCACCACCTCCAACACCTTGTCTACTTCTCGAACCATCGAAAAATAGTTTCCAAACTTTGTTGTCATCCTTTTGTTCAGATGAATGATGTTGGGAATGGGTGAATTTTCTTCGTGTACACAATACACACCCAATTCAGATTCTTCAATTTCCTTGTATGGGTCAAATTCATGACTCTTGTTTTCCCATTCATCCAAAGTCAAATAAGGAATTCCCTCGACCTTAGTACCTATTTCTAGATCATTTGAACACTCCTCCTGATCAAAGGCTGAGCAATTTGCATTGATAGGACTTGGCACATGAGGTTCAATATGGAAATTGGCAATTGGTTCTGACCTGATTGTTGCTTTGGCCCCATACCTCGTCTTGAAAATCATGTGTGACCAATCTGCAGATAAATATCCACCGATTTTTACAGTGAAGTCTCTTGATAGACACAACGCAAAGAGTGGCGGAAGGTCAATCACAGACACATCTTGCAGAACTGTAACATTAGGACAAGCATGTAGTGTTAGGCTTAACCCTTTTATGACCCCAACTATTCAAACTTGTTCCATCCAACTTGTACTACTCCTTTCAACACTGGCTCATACTTTAGACCCAAGTTGATCCGCTATTTGCTTCGGCATCACTGAACTACTTGCCCCTGAATCTATCATGCAGTTGTGTACCAAGTGGTTTCCAACAACCAATGACACATAGAATGGTGGAGGCTTCAAATTCTTGCTTGGTTGACCCCCACCCGGTTGCACTGCATTAGTGAGAACTTTCTCCTGTCCCCGGTTTGATACATTCGAGGTAGACCAATTAGCCATTACAGCTTGCAATAAATCTCATTGCCCTAAGATCGCCAGTGATTCCCACATGGAAATGTTCACATGTGTCTTCTTCATTTGATCGATGATGTTGAAAGGGGATGATCTGTCTTTTTTGTTGTCCCTTACTTGGCGCAACCTTTTCTAGAGCTTGAACAGGTGCATGTGTTGCTATAATAGGTACCTTAGGCTGATTTTGCACATTTGGAACTACATTTGGTCTACTGACCCCTTGTTGTGTAGGAGTGGGCTGAGAAACAACTAGATTAGATGGTTTCCCCTCTTCTATGCTTCTCTTCTTTGACCGTGTGTTGACAGCCATGCCTTGAAAAGGTTGTTGGTTAACTCCACATAAGTCTTCCATTTGCCAATTGGCCAACGTGGTTTCTGTTGGAGGTGCTTCTTGTTGTGTTTCTTGCTGCTGATTCCCTTTTGGTTGGTTCTTGAGACACACCAATGGTTTGCACCATCAAGGCTTGATTTAGTGCACCATTGAAACATGCTGACTGATTGTGAGGTAGATTGCAAGGGTAACACCAGTTGTACTCCTGCCATGTTGTTTTGTGTTGGAACCAAGGCTCTTGAGGATGTCATTGCATTTGGATCATATGGTCAAAATGGCCTGCAGCTTGAGGTTGTCCCTAGTTTTGGTTTTGATTTGCAGCCTGAGCTGGTGGTCTATTTTGTTGGTATGGGGGCCTAGCCTGGTACTGCGCTTGAGGTTGATACGGTCTAGCACTTTGAGCTTGCTGTCTTTTGATAGTCACCAGCTCATTTCCAAGGTTCTGTAGCTGTTTCATAACCTCCTACAATTCCTTTGAAGTATTTGAAGAAGTCGATGCCTCATTATTTCTTTGATTTCTAGGAGTTGGAATGGGATTTAACTTTGTGCTTTACTGTCAGAGGATTTCCCATATCCGGATAGAGAGGCATTGGTGGCCTTGGTGCAAGCTTGCCATCTTGGATCAAATAGTTCTCTACTTTGATAGTTGTGTCATAGGCCCCTGGTAGCGTTGTCCCTCCCATTGATTGGATCATCATGGCTATGTCTGAATTTATAGCCTTTAAGAAATAAAGGAATGCGCCTTCAACGGTTGGTCTAATAGCTATTGGAATCTTGTCCCATGTCCGTTGGAATCTGAAGTTGAAATCTGTCATTTGTTTGTTAGGATCTCTTTTGATTGTCATCAGTTGTTCCAATAAAGACAAATTGTCTGCCCTCTCCCTCGAATTGGTTGCAAAGAGCTGAACAAAGTTGGTTCCAATTCGTAATAGACCCTGCCGTTAGGCTCCTAAACCACTGTAAGGCTTTACCTTTAAAAGATGAAGCCAACAACTTGACTGTAACATCCATTTCATTTATTTCATGGATTGCACATGCATTGGCAATATCCTGGATGTGGTCAATAGGAGTAGTATGATTTTCTCTTGTGAAATAGGGGATATTCTTTAGCGCTGCAACCGAACTCGATTCTGAGCATTTAGGGCGAGTGGACTACTACCCGTGAAATTGACAAAGGGATTCGGTGGTAGATGTGCCATTATGATTGGCCTAAGAACTCTGGTTGATGTGAGAAAAGGTCTACTAGGTGGAGGTGTAGACAAAGTCCGGTTAGGTGGAGATGGTGATCTTTGTGGTCCTCTTCCTCTCCTTCCTTTGCCTAGTGATAGTTGCAAGTGGAAAAATAGCCCCTCTTCTAGAGTATCAGACCTGGTTTGAATTATTCTCATGTGCCCGGGTAAATTTTTGCTACTACACTTCCAATTTTATCCCTTCGGAGTCGCTAGATGTGTTGGAGAACGAGCCTCAAAAGGCTGGATTTTGCCAAGTTACACACCAACCTCGACAAAAAATTAAACTCAAAATTTGATGGACCTGTATATTTGAGACTCTAGGATTTGGAATTTGATTTGGAGAGACTAATCTCAAAACCTCGAAAAAAAACTGCCATGACTTTTGAATTTCAAAACCCCAAATCTCAAAATCCTAAGATGTCTCGAAACTTGAAAACCTGAAATTTAAAAAACTCTGAAATTTTGAAAATCAAAATTTCAAAAAACTAAAGATACCCTTTTGAAGATTACCCCCAATCTATCAACTGGTTAAATTTTGACTTGTTTTGAGCAAGTTAAGCCCTTGAAAATCAATTTTGGAGTTCAGCCTGAAGGTGAAAAATCTGAAACTGGAGAACTTTGTAATTTCTAAGTCTAAATTTCTTGAAAATTCCTTCAAATCTTGTAGAATGACCTCTTGATCCCACTAGGCATGCCAAAACTGACCTCTTGGGTGACCGGGTGCAAAACTATTGATGGCGAATCACGGCACCCTGAGTGTCTACAACTCGATGGGTTGAGACTCTCAGGCGATTGCATAACATGGAGCTTTTCCCAAGTGTGGGACCTTGAAAATCGAAAAGCTCTCCGATGAAGGCCGATTCCTATTCCTCTGCTCGAGATACACACATAAAAATGCAGAGGGTTTACTCAAAACCTAATCTAACTTACCAAGGAGACAGGGGTAAGAATATGCATTAAAATAAACCTAAACTAACAAAGGTGATGCACCGAGGAATGAAGAACACTGTCTTGCCAATAAACACAAACCATTAAAATGTAATGCAAGATCATGCATAGATAAAAAATTTGTAGTGAAAGATCAGGAGGATGCAAATGAACACAGAGAGGGTTGAGAATCATCCACATACATGCATTATTTTCTCCAAAGATTGATACAATACACTACAAAATGCCAAGAGGCAAAGTTGCATTACAGTTTTAGATGGGAGGTTTGAACTCCACAAATTCACCTACCAAAGGGAAGAAGGGAGGGGCAAAACAAGAATTTCCAACCTTTAGAAAGAAGCCCCTCCTTACAATTTATAAGAAGAATGAGAGAGGGAAGAGAGAGGAATTCCAAATCTACCCCAACCACCTCCAGATTGTATTTAATTCATCTCATTATGGTGGTAGGTGAGAACCCTAGAAACCCAAAAAATGACGAACTATATTTTGCATTTTTGAAGAATTAATTGGACCTTGTAAGCTTTCCAAAAATTCCAACCTTGCGTGAAGCTGAGCTCCCTGTGAAAAGTTATGGCCATTTGAATATCTAGGTCAGGGTTTGCTTCTGTCGGGTGTCAACACTCAAAATGTTGTGCCTCCTGAAGATGTGCCTCGGCGCATCCATCCTCATGTCAACATAATCTTACGTGCACCATAGGCACTTAAAATTTCATGTCAACATCTTCTGTCTCTGCGCCTCCAACTCGCGCCAGGTGTAACTTTTTCCTATCGACATCTTCTTCTCTGCGCTCTTAACTCGCGCCAGGCGCGAATTTTTTCCCTGTCAACGTCTTCTGCTCTACGCTCCAACCTATGCTAGGGCATGAATTTTTTCCCCGTTGACATCTTCTACTCTGTGCCTCCAACCTGTGCTAGGGTGTGACTTTTTTCCTGTTGACATCTTCTCGCTCTGCGCCTCCAACTGCGCCGGGCGCGACTTTTTTCTTGTCGACATCTTCTACTCTGTGCCTCCAACCTACGCCGGTGTGACTGGTGGCGTAAATAAATGTTGGGTTTTGAGTTTCTTTGATTTCCATATTCTTCTGTTTGTCTATATTTACCTGGGAGGGAGATATATACAACAGTTTCCAAACAAGTGCTAGGTCACCACATATACCTGGTCAGATATATGACCCCGTCGAGTAAAAGACTTAGCCAAAAACATGAAGAAACTGAGAAAGCCACAAAAGAATCCATGTGTCGGCCCGACGCAACTCCAAAATAAAAATACAAAGGCTGCCCTCAGACATGTGCCAGCCCTCCACGTGTACAGTTTCAAAAGGGGGTCCATTTTGGTAGTGGTTCCATATTTTGTATGGACTCAATTCAAATTTCAAATGGGGATATCTTTTGACTCGGTGCTCAAAATCCAACAAATCGCACCGTTGGGAAGATATCAGCCTTGTCTATGCATAGAGATTTGAAAATTTAAGTTTGGAGGGGTTAGGTGGGAAAAATAAAGAAATATCTTCGAGCCATTAATACAGGATCTATTTTCCCCCAACAACCAGATCGAATTTGATCTGATCCACTGTTTCCTCCTCCTTCGAGGCACCGAACAAGTAGTTGATGCAGGCACAATAGATTTGGGGAGGATTATACGGGAGGCATTCATGGAAGTGGTTGACTTCGAATGGGTTTTGCCGCTTATCTCTCATTCTTACCTCGGTCTTTGAATCTATAAAGGCAAGGCCGGGCTCATTGTAAAAGGTTGGACATTTCTGTTTTATGCCCTCCCTTCTTCTTTTGTTCACAAAAGGATTTTTGGAGCTTTTCTAACCTCTCCTTCAGGTTGTAATGAAATTTTTTCCTCTTGGCTACTGCTATATACTATATCGACTCCTGAACAATAATATATATGTCTCTGGATGTTTCTCAACCCTCTCATGTATTCGTTATTGTCTCCTTGATATTTTATTGTGATTTGGTCATCTCAGTGCATAGTGTTTATATTGCATTTTATGGTCTCAGTGTTAAACTGCAAAATGAGCGTCTAACATTCCTCTGGTGTATCACCTCATTAGCTTAGGTCTTTTTCTTGCATCTCTCTAACCCTGTCTCTTTGGTAGATAGAATAGACTTAGAATAGATCCTCTGCAATTTGTTTGTATACACCTGAACAGAGGGATAGGAACCGACCTCAATCCAGAGAGCTCTCTCAACTCGAAAGGTCCCACACCTTGAGAGATGCTCCATGTTGTGAAATCACACTGAGATTCTCAACCCATCTTGTTGTAGACATTCAGGGGTGCTATGATTCTGCACTAACACCTACATTGCTTCATCAAAGCTCTTTGGTTCTCCACTATCGGTGAATAATAACTAATAAAGAGAAGGAGAAAAATGTTCAGGTTCTTTTCTTACCCTAGAAGACCTCCTCAATATAGGAGTTTGGGGTTCCTGTTGAGGAGGTTCTTAAATTGATTCATGTGTGACTTTACCATCTAGAAGATCCTCTACCAATTCATATTATTTCTTGGATTCTTTCCTATTTTCCTGCAATCGCTGGTTATACATGAATTCCTCATTAAAGAACACATCCCTAGATCGAATGATTTTCTCGTCCTTAATACTCCAACATTTATATCCAAAGTCATCACCACCATAACTAATGAAAGTACATTTTTCCGATTTAGCCTCTAGCTTGGTCCTATGATCCTTGTCTATATGGACAAACACCTCACATCCAAAGACTCTAAGAAATGAATAATCAAATTTCTTACCATACTAATCCTCCTCGGGTATGCCTCGATCCAAGGCACTTGAGGGTCCTCTGCTTATCAAGTACACAACTATCCTCACCACTTCGCCCAAAAAGAAAGAGGCAGTCCCGCATGAAAGCTCATGCTCCTAGCACATTCCATTATTGTTCTATTCATCCTTTGTGACACCCCATTCTCTACTGCGAAGTTCCCGGAACCATTTTTACCTCGATTCCATTATTAGAACAATAATCATCAAATTAATTGCTGCAATACTCCTCCATTATCTCGACATGATACATTTTAGCTTAAGACCCGTTTCATTCTCAACCAAGGCTTTCCATTTAACAAAAGTGTCAAATACATCAGATTTATTTCTAATACAATAAACCCAAACTTTCCTTGTTGCATCATCAATAAAAGTAACATAATAACTTGAACCCCTAAGAGATGATACCTGATTCGCCCCACACATCAAATGTACCAGCTCTAACTTACTCTATTTCTTTGTAGGTCCAACCTTGAGAAACCTTACTAGTTTGTTTCCCATATACACAGTCCTCACAAAAATCCAAACTTGTTTCTGCATATCCGGGAAAATCCTTCTTTATGATCTCCATGCCCTTATGGCTCATATGATCGAACCTATAGTGCCATAATGTTGTATCTACTTCAAGCCACAAGTTTACAAACATTAGTGCTATAAGTGGTTAAATACAAGGTTCCAACCTTCTTAGCTCTTGCCAACACAAGAGCACCCTTGGTAACCTTCCAAGAGTCTATTGTAAATATCACAATACAACCATCACTTCCCAACTGTCCCGCCGATATCAAATTTCATTTTAAAGTAGGAACATGTTTGACATCCTTCAATAGCCATGTATTCCCATTCTGCATCTTAACCCAAACATAACCTTTTCCAACTATACTGCAAGGATCATCATCACCAAGAAAAACATGCCTAAAATCCCCTTGAACATAATCAACAAAATAATTCCTATGTGGAGTAGCATGGAAAGAAGCCCCAAATCTAAAACCCAAGATTCAACAATATTGTGCAAAGAAAGAATCAAAGCATCCTAACATACATTACCCATTGCCACATTTGCCTCCTTGTTTTCTTCATGTTTTTCTTGTCCCAAAGCTCCCAGTCCTTCTTTCAGTATGTCCAAACTTTCCATAGTGCCAACATACTATCTTGCTTTTGGATTTAGACCTTGCCCGATCTTTCAATTTTCCACCTTCTCGCTATTCTTTTATCTCCCTCTAGTTTCCACTTTGTTAAAGAATTCCTTGAAGTAGAAGATTCCTAGAGATTTTTCTTCACATCTCCTTTCTTAGAATCACCCCTATAAAATCCTAAAACTTCAACTTGGAGTTAGATAGAATCGAGTTGATTACTTCCATTACCAGGGCTATTCCAACTCTCAAGTAAAGAGCACAAAATTAATAAAGCCCTAACTTCGTCATGAAATTATATTATAACCGAAGCTAGCATCTTTAAAAACGTATTAAAATAATTTAAATGATCTGATACTAAACCATTCTTAGAAATCTTCATATTAAACAACTTTTTCATTAAAAATATTTTATTAGAGGCAAAGGGTTTTTCATACAACTTCCCTAATGCATCCATCAATTCTTTTGTAGTCTTTTCCTTTGAAACATTAAATAATACCAAAGATACAAGACACATCCAGATTGTCCCAAGTGCCTTCCTATCCAGAAAATCCCATTCCACATCCGTCATGCTCAAGGGTTTGTTCATCTTCTCAGACATTAGAATATAAAGATCCTTTTGATAAAGGTAATCTTCCATTTGCATCTTCCAAAGACTAAAATTATTCCCATTGAATTTATCAACCCTTGATCTTCCATCATTTGCCATAGCCCCCACTAAGCCAAAAAATTTCCCGTGATTCAACACTTCAACAAACCAAACTAGGCTCTGATACCAATTTTTAGGAAATAAGGGATAAAATATGTGGAATAATCCCTCACATAATCACAACAATAGAAACTAATATGTAGAAAATATTACGGATCCAAAATAAAATGGTAGAATAATAAAATAACAACACAAAGAGACATTATTTAACGTGGCTCATCTAATTTGGGATATGTCCACCAAGAATCACTTGCTCGATTTTATTCCAAGACACCACTTTCTTAATACAATACCCAGATCTGTTGGAGCTATGCTCAACAAATTCTCTGAAATTCACACCTGAATTTAGACACATGTAATGTTACATCATACCTACCATATGCACAAAAATCACATAAGTAGATAATCTGCTTAAGTAGTTTTACAATACCGTGGGTACCAAAACCATGGGACAAAACCACCCCATAAACCTATGGGTTAAAATACCACCCATATGAGAAAATCAAGTTTCTTGGTATATCGTGGCATGTTTTTTTTTTTTCGAGGCCAATTTTTTTCTCGGTGGTTGCGCCCTGGACCCCCACTCGGGGCCCAACCCGGAACTGGGTGAGACAATTGTGGAAAGTGTACAAAACTCTTAGCGTACAGAGTCTTCAACACTTTCACACATGAAAATAGGCTCCACAACCTAGGTTGCATCCAAATTCATTCTAAAAGCATCAAGGCATCCATTTAGCACTCACTCAAGGGACAAGGGGATTCATTTTCTACATACACGCATAAAAAGGGAAGTCCATTTTTCCATCCACACATCTAATGTTACATATAATTATCATTCACTATCAAGTGCATCTTACAAAGGATCTAACTAGGGTATGATTCTATCACACACGCACAAGAACTACATGGAGTCTGAAATGTAGTTCATCACTTGGTTGTAAGCTCACTCATTTGGGTGACTTCCGGGGTCAGTCCGACTCCCCATTTACATATTTATTTTTTAGGATTTGATGTAGTTTGGGGTTTTGCAGATATCATTTTTTTACATGTTATAGGTGAATTTGACAATTATCCAACGACATACATGCAACTAATAATGAAGGTTGGTGACCACCTTACGACACAAGAAAAAACTATATTCGAGATCTTGCATGGTCACAGGAGCCCATAAGAGGTCTCTGTTGCCTAGGTTCCTCGCCTAGTCCAAGTGCTCGAGTCTCGTCTCATTCGATAATTAAAAAAATTTCTAAGTGTGGTTACAACAGTCTCCTCCTCCTATTCACCACCATTTAGTCTAGAACACTTCGATATTAAGTGAATATCATTTAAGTCTTCTATTCCCTCTCTTACACCTAAGGTTTCATTTTCATCTAGCTTATTGCTTGTGTTAGATTTGTGCATTATAATTTATTTATCATATGTGACTTTACAATTAGGGTTTTAAAAATTCAATATTTGTTAAATCAAACATTTATTGTAGGTGTCAAAGACACTAAACTGCTTAGGTGGATGGCCAAAAATCTTCTTTGTGCTCAATTATCAACCCAGGACATGGGGTCTCGGTGGCAAAATGGAGGAAGTAGTTAAAGCAATGAACAACCCAGATAGTTCATTTCTCGGTTGGACACATTGAAAGTGGCGCAAATCATTGGAATCTATAATGTTCTTCATGGGGAAAACAACTCCTTCAAAATTTATAAGGATATGGAGTAGTTGGGTTTTGATATCAGACTCAGTATGGATTAGATTTCGATGCTCTCCAAGACTCAAGAAATGGAAAGCATCTCCCAAGGTAAAAATTGAATGTAATTTATGCCATGCTGAATATCCTATTTGACAAGTTTAAATAGTCCAAGATGGCTAAATCAATGGCCACTCGATAATTGAATAGGATAATAGGGATACTTTGAAATGCATATAGTCATGGTTTCCACTCTCCTTGGAGGAAGAAGATAACTAGTCTCAGGTGTGTTTAATCTAATGTATTTTAATTTTAGCATAATCATAATATGTTCTCTCCACCTCTAGGTGGTTATTGTATTGAAATTTTACCTGGTTTACCAAGTCTTTTTGATATAAATATTTTAAATAGTGAGGCCAAGTGCCTCTTTTTTTAACTTATAAAAAAATTCACTAACTCCTTTATTGTCTAACATTCTTAAATTTTCAAAAAAATATTTTAAGGTTTTGGAGTTTTGTTTCCCTTACCTTAGTAGAGCCTTGATATGAGGTTTTCAATGTATTCCATGCCTCGTGGACATTTTTTCTTCCAATAATTCTTGGCTAAATGTTTAGGTCTATGGTACTCTAAAGATAGAAACCTTTTACATTTGTCTTTTCTTCTTCCTTTTTGACCCTTATAATATTAAGACAAAATATTCCAAAATATAGGTGAATTATATCTATTGATAAAATTATCCCAAACTCCCTTCCAAACAAGAACATCTTCATATGATCTCTCCAATAATCAAAATTATCTTCTTTGAAGATGAGAATATTCATAGAAGTAGAACTCATGAAGAAATCATGGCATCGATAATTGCTAAAAATATCTCAAGCTTTCTTTAAACGAGGATCGATACTAAATGAAGTATTTTAATGAGTGAATGGAGTGCAAATTATATTTAAAATACACTTTTAAATGGAGCTAGTGATCATCCAATCTTTCTCGGAATAAGTAGTTATTAAACTAATACACTTGTAAGTGCAATTGATGATTAAAATATGTATTGAATAACCTATGAATCAGATTATAATATTTATGGTATTAATTTGTGAATAAATATATTAAAATCATAGAATAATGCAATTCAAAATTTTTTCCTCTTGTAAAACTTTTCCCACTATTGTTTATTCAATTAATCAAGAAACAAGGCTAATATAACCATTACAACAAGATTTGTCTTAATTTACATGACAAGTAAAAGACTAATAATAGGAAATAAAAATCCTAATTGAACATTTGACTACATATGACTAAAAATAGACTCAAGATGGAAAGTATCATTAACTACTAATGCATGGTCAAAAGCCCTTATTATTTTAAGTGACACATGCACAACCATCATGCACAATAGTCAAACTAGGCGTCCCAAACTATCATAAAAATATAAATAGACTTAGATAAGAATAAAATTAGTCATCTATACACATAAATGACACTCACCCCTTAGGGATGAATGGATAAATATCCAAAATTAGTTAAGTGTACATCTAGTAAAATGCACTCTAATTGCCACTTCCAGTCTAAAAATAGAAGATACCTAAAAATAGATTTCTAAAAGTAGAATTTTATACATAGCCAAAATATCTTCTAAAAACATAACAAAAATTAATTACGTAGAAAGGTGTTTTCAAAAAGGGAAGGGTGGGTGATACTATGACATAGGACATAACAATCGAAGGAGGAGAGGGAGTGGCAAAAGAAATCAAAATACGAGAAGATTTCTGCCATTGATTACACCAAAAAAAAAAACCTAAAAGGCAAGTGAAAACCTAAAGCAAACATGATATGTAAAAATAGGAGGTTGTTTTGAGCCATGTAGAAATAGAGGCATGATGTCTAGTGACATGTGAGCATAGGGACAAAGGATATTTTCTTGGATTTAATGAAACATGACGGTCATGAATCATGGTGAAGAAGGAAAAAAATGGTGAGTAGATAGTTATACAAAGGTTTTAAACATCTGTCATTTCTTCTTGTTTTCATGGGTGTTTTTTTATAAAATGTTTTTTAGTTGTTGCAAATATCATGTGAACAAGGAAATCTAATGGAAAAGGGATAAAAGTATGGAGGATTGTGTATTGGGGTGAGTCACGCAGAGCTTGAGGAAAGGGTTGCAATGATTTTTGTAGAGACGTCTAGTAGACTTGGCATCATGTGGAGCATGGTGTATATATTTTGAAAGTGGAAACTTGCGAATACCTAGTAAGATAACATGCTAGGGTAGATAGGTGGGATGACACAATATGATTTCTCCGACTCTCCCAATGGAATTGATGTTGAAACCATAAATGTACGAGAGTTTTGTATAAACTCATGGTTTATAAGAAGTTTTGTGGGTAGGGATTGTATTTGTTGTATTTTCATTTTAGATCTGGTGGTTTCCTTGAGAAAGCTTCAGTTTTTTGCTACTAGGTGACATGCGGGGTGTTTTTGTTCATAGAAATCAATAAATATTTGTAAGTGTATGTTTGCCCTAAAGTAATGTATTTAGAATTCAATGGCCTCATATTTTAGAGAAATATATTACAGCTCCAAAGAATACAATTCATATATTTTTTGTTGCATTATCTATATTTTTTAGGTTAGACCATAAATAATTTTTTTTTGGATTTGATGGTTAAGAAAATCATTTAAAAACATCACGCTTATGTCTAGGATTTACTTGTTTTGGAAATTTTCTCAAAGTTTACCTCTTGAAGTAGGAGTTAGGGTTGTTGGAAGCACAATGGACTGGGGGTGAATCAATCCTTAAAAAACTTCAATCATATTTCAAATTATTCAACCAAATCACAAATTCACTTATCCAATCATTAATGTGTGCACATCATCAAATATCACAAATGCAAGCAACCATGGAGCATAGAATCAACACAAGAACACAATATATAAGTGGGAAACCCTCAAGGGGAAGAAAAACCATTGAAACACAATATTTATATTGATATATTTCAAATTTAGTGAGGCACCAACCCCATAAGGAGAACCCGACCCTTGGTTTAGTAGAGATACAACCCTACAAGGAGCACCAACCCCTAATTTTGTGAAGCACCAACTCTAAAAGGAGGCTAAAACCCCCAAGATGATCAAGCACCCAATCATACACCTTATTATGTTATGATATATGAATTATTTCTCCCACACTGATAGAGACCAATGGTTCAACTCGCACTTCTTCAAACCTTCATTCAAACTCTAGGTCTTCAAACTTGCACAATCTAGCTCTTTCTTCACTTCTCAAGCTTAAAACTCTTTCAATCATGCTTTATGACATTAATTAACCTATAAAACACCTTATATGATATCAATTCATGCTTCAAAACATACAAAACTCACTCACCTAGGTCGTACTTCTTGCACACATCACACACTCACAACTAGCTCCAAAAAGCACCCAAAACAATGCTTTTATAAGCTCCTTCCATTTAAAATTCAAACCAAAAAAATTTCCATCCTTTTGTGTGAATAATACATCATAAAAAAATCCCATATAATTTTCATAACAGCTACAAGTGACCCATATGGGTTGGCCTAGAAAAAACCCTTCTTCCATGCACCAAAAATCACCAAAACCCATGCATTGGAATGCAAAAATTATCCTAACACCAAAAATATTTTTATTCATGCTTTAAAATTCATCATACATGGTCTAAATTTCATCAACGAATCATAAGATCACATTAAATGGGACCATTGCTTCTTATACTTCTCAAAACACATGTTTCCAACACCCTTTAAGACCTTGATTCTGACTTTGGGTCTCAAGATCAATTCAAATTAACTCACATATGACATGTGAAAAATTGATGGAAATGGAATAATCTGTAGAAAAATTATAAGCAAGTTATATTTCATGAAACAACCACTGGTTCAAACTACATCAACTTTTGTCTTCATAAAATCATGATGCCCAAAAAGTTGTTTTCAGAAAGCAAATGGTTAACACCCTTTATAAAATTTCAATTCCTAAAATATGATTCATTGGATGAAAAATTAACCCCTCTTCACATTCCATGTTATATAAAGCATCACCAAATCCATATCATGCTCCAACCAACTCAATTTTTATAAAAAATAGTTACTGTTCTAGATAGCCACAAATATTCTTGTCCACAAACTGACCTATAAACCATATCAAAACCATTTATCATGAGTAAAAAATATATCAAGATAAATATCTCTTAATTATATTTCCAAAACAACTTGAATCACCTCCTAACTCTACATGTAGGTCATGTTATTCTCATTTTACTAAAGACTACTTTTTATTGCCTCAAAGCTGCCCTCGACTAGTCAACCCAAATGAAGCTCACTTGACCATGTAACTGAATCACCATGACCTGAAACCTATTTTTATATCAATAAAAAATATCATACATCACACAATGGTAATTTAGTTTACTACTCCTTCGGACAGCCTTGTCCCAAAACATACTTCTTCGTAAACCGACTGTTTAAGTGGGGTCCACTCATCACCATGACCTCTACCATAGCTTTTGGAAATAAGGAAGAGTCATATACATGTTAAATAATAATACATGCAATAGGAAGCAATTTTTCCACTTAGGAAGAAAATTTATCAACATGCTTTCAAGCTAGGGTTTCCAACTTATAATAAGTTGTTTACCTTCTTAACATTCGTTCATAAAAATGTGACGATGAAATGAATTCATTATTTTTGAAACCTTCTAGACTCAATTTATAAAAATTCCTAAAATCCACAAGGTCCCATGAAAATCACAAAATTCAAGGTGAGTATCAAAAGTTCCAATTTGAGATGGAAATGCTCTAGTTCTTGACCCTGTTTCACCAAAAACATCATATCTTACAAAATTCACATCATGGAAACCTGAAATGTTTCCCACAACACAAGGACATATCCTAATAACATATCCAATCACTAGAATGTCATGATTACCTCTCCATATTTCCAACCACTGAGATTTACATAGCTACCCCTTAGGGTTTTACAATGTAGAAGCTAGGTTCGAATGAAAGAACACTATAACTCATCATGAAAGCACTCAAAATGGTCCAAAATACCTGATACATCATGGTACACCTGAATACATGCATCCATGAGCTCATATATCTCCATACCTCAATCTCATACCTCCTAACATCCATACCTACTCCAAATGAACACTTGAATCATGGTCACCAACCTGTATCTGCACCATGAAGCTCATATGAGTGCCCAAGAAATATCCAAACATGATCTCCATCATGATAACATGCTTCTAAAACAACCAAGAAGCTCCAATCATCATGCAACATCACCTAGGCTAGCTAGGTCACCTAAATGGGCTTGCTAGAACAAGCCATCCTCACTTGAATCAACCTATGCAATCAAGAACATACTTGAATCTCCATGTCATCATCACTCTGAGCATCATCTGACCCTACACCATCATACACTTTTTCATTAATGAGGTTTTTCATCAATGAAAACACCTATGCAACAACATGCCAACAAGGGTTTCTATTTATTGGGTGTAATTTTTAGTTGTATCTTGCATATTTTTTTGGGTTCTAGGATTGGGTTCAAGTTCAAAGTGGATTGATTAACTTATATTTATTTAATATACTATATAATGAACATTTATTTTTGATTATTTAATTATTTATACTTATTAAATATTCTTTGTAATTTTAATGATTTGTGCTCATATTCATATAATATAGTCTGTAATGTTAGGATTTGAATATTTATTCGGTGATGAATAATATGGTTTCACAGAACATCCATATCATAGTTTCCATGCCCTCATGTTGTATATTTGAAAGTATAGATTTTGGTTCTTGTTTTCTTATTCTTTCTTTGGTGGGCTTTCAAATTCTTGTTTGTATGAGAGATTTTAGATTTTAAAAGATTCAAGTTCTTGTTTGATCGACATATGTTTTTCTCTTAGTTTTTAGTCTTTTATTTGAGGTTAAAAGATCTCTAGGTTTTAGGTACTTGTTTGGTAGGCTTTCAAATATCGGTATATGGATGCATTTTGTATTTTTAAAAGTTGATAGGTTAAAATAAATTTATTGTTTGAAAAGCTATATATTTCGTGGTAATTGATCTTTTAACATAAATTTGAATACTTTTTTTGGCTTAGTCGTTTGATAATTTGCAGCCTTAAAATGGCATGTTTTTAATTCATGTGTATAAGATTTGTTAATTTTTGTTGACATGTCTTAGCATTCATAACAAAGATTTTTTTCTAAAAACCTATTTCTAAAGTATTTATTTTAGTGTGCATTCTTTGGTTAGATTAAGCCCCCCTCTATAGAGCCACAGTCTTGGAAAAAAGTTCATTAGGATGACAACCCATGTAAGGATCTCCAGTTCCTATTTTTAATGTGAGACTTGAGCTTGGGGGTGAAAAAATATAGCTTCATGAATTAAATAAATATTAGCCTATAAAATAGAAAAAAATTAGTCAATAGACTTTCAATGGATCTTTGGGAGGAAGGGTGAAAGTTCCCTGTTTTCTTAGGGACCCTATTTTTCAATCGACATGACACCTTGCATGATTTTTATTGCGATTAAAATTTTTAACAAAAAATATTTACTACTTTTTATATAGTTTCTACATTTTACCGTGATAATGTGGTTTAATCCGTGGACTAGCCGAGAGCTTAAACTTCCATCCTTAGATGGTTCCACGACCGGTGTGGGCCGATGATGCCACAAAGGGCTAGGGCCTCTCCTAGGTAACCTCAACAAAAAATATAGTTTCTACATTTTATCATCTAAAATTCTTAGCACAAAAGGAAAAAAATATCGTATACTTCAATTGTGTTTTTACCTAAAAGATAACTATTTACTTGGCAATAAAATCTTTAAAAATATCTTCAACAAATGTTGTAATTTTGGAGTGATTCATGAAACTCTCCTACACAAATATGACTGCTCCAAGTTTTAAGGTGAATATTAGTTTTTCTGCAGACCTAGCTAATAGCTTTTAACAGGTAAACCTATACCGAAAATAAGAGCAATAGCCACTTGTATAGAACCCTTTGTAGCATCTGATTAAAAATAATTGCAATTTTTATTGCCAAACTACATATAGCTCGAATCTTCTTTATAACAATTTTCATGGAGACTCCAAAGAATGCAACAAAATAGAAAATGCATGGCACATAGAGCCATTTCATATGCAAGATGTCCCTAAAGTCCCCATCATGGAACCACTAAGTTAATTATCTACATATTATAACTAAAGCTAAAGTTTTACCCTTTTCTTTAGAGCATATATCAGGAATATTCTAAAAAATGATGTGGCAGAACATAAAATTTAATGTAACATGGGGCCATTACTCGCCATATGTTCCCAAAGTCTCATCCATGCAACCACTAACTCAATTCTCTACATACATTAGATTTAAAGCTATACTTTAACCCTTTTCTTAGAAAATAATGTAGCACAACAAAAATTGAATATACCATGAGACCATTTCACTTGTAAATTTTTCTTATATTTTCTCGGCACTACTGCATAGGTTAATTCTCTAGATACATGAGCTAAAGATTAACTCTTCTTGTTTGCTCATTAATGTTTTCAAGTTGGAAAACCTCTTTGATATAAACAAACTACTTAACCCATCTTACATTTCAGTTTTTCCGACATTTCCATTTTCTCATTGGAATAAAACCTAGACGAGTTTGGGAGACCATTAAACCCCACATTTAACCAATTATAAATTCCCACGATAAATTCAACATGTGTTAATCTCCTTGCTTGAATAATTTCACATTTTACTACATTCTTATGTTTTGCCCAAGAATTGAAATTGGGTCTCGGGAATTGAACCTAGGTAGATTTCAAGAAAGTGAACCCACATTACCGCTAAACACATTCCTCAATTTCTTGTATTATGGGAAAATACACATGTGCCTCCATGAAAATCGATATCATAAATTCCACTATGGGTTGGAATATTGTTGATTAATACATATGTATTTATTTTTATGGAAATACATGTTTTCCTAATATTTTTGCATGGTTTGTATTGTCGGTTGAATAAACGTTTTAACTTTTTTGTGGAGGTTTCAATATATTGTGTTTGTTTTATTGATTGAATTATCTACCATACTATCACAATATTTATCGTTGCAATGGTTGCATAATGGCGTCTATTGTATGAGAGCAAGATCTCTTTATGGAATATTGTTTAGAATTATAAAAATAATGTTATTATTCTAGTGGTTAATATTATCCATTTGTGCAAACAATTATTGTTAGCCATTTGTTAACAATGTTCTCTATTTTAGTATCATGATTACATAACTTAGGTCCGGTGTGTTTGTTTTTCTTCAAGAAGTATTGTTTCTTTGGCTAATACCTAGATTGCTAGTAAACCAATGCAAACAAATATTTATTCAAAGAATTATCTACCATACTATCACAATATTTATTGTTGTAGTGTTGTTTGTTGTATGAGAGTAAGATCTCTTTATGGAATATTTTTAGTATTATAAAAAAGAATGTTAAAATTCTAGTGGTCAATGTTATCCATTTGTGCAAGAAATTAGTGTTATCCATTTGTTATCATTTTTATTCATTTTAGTATCATGATTACATAACTTAGATATGGTGTGTTTGTTTTTCTTCAAGAAGTATTGTTTCTTTGGCTAATAGCTAGATTCTTTAGGAAATGAGTGCAACCAAATATGGATATACATAAAGAATGTGTAATACTCATTTTTCAGTCCATAAAAGATAAAACAATTGAAATATTTTGGAAAAGTGTTAAATTTTTGAAATGAAAAGATGTATATTGAAAAGATAATTCTCAAGTTTCTAAACAAGCCTGAAATTTCAAATTATGTCTCTGTCAAATTAAAATTCGTTGACGACCTAACTCGTCGGGTGGTCAGTAAATTTGAATTTCTTTAATACTTGTTTTTATGATTATTCTATGTAAAGATAGAAATAAGTTGTATATTTATCTCTCTCTCTCTCTCTCTCTCTCTCTCACACACACACACACACACACACACACACACACACACACACACACACACACACACACACACACACACACACACACACACACACACACACACACACACACACACACACACACACACACACACACACACACACACACACACACACACACACACACACACACACACACACACACACACATGATTATTAAAAAAATTAAACGGTTTTCTAAATTTTCAACCTGTCATTGTCTACAACTACCTACATTTTCACCCATAATATATGGTTAAAATCACAAAAAAATGGTCCACAATCTATCAATTTCCAGTTTTGCTTCTAAATTTACAAAAAAAATTGAAAATGTAAAGTGTTTTATCTCACTTAACCATGGAGTTCCCCACAAAATTAGTCTTGCTTGCCTTTTTCCCCCATTTGAAAAAAAACAGGTTTGTGAAGAGTTTTAAGCTATAAATTGAACATTATAGCTAAGTAGGAGAAAATGAACATTATAGCTAAGTAAGAGAAAAATAGGAATTAGGAATAAGGGCTTATTTTATATTTGTACAAAATTTATATCTTTTATTGTGAAAAACAAAGGTCGACACACATTACTACTTTTATTGTTTAGAATGACCTAATTTTTTTACGTCATCACATGGAATTAAACGGTTAAAATTTTATTGAATATTTTTTAAAGTATTTAATGGCTCTTTTTGAATATTTGAAGAAATGCACTTTTAGTTTATCTATTTGGATGTGTTTATACATGGTTTAAAGAAAAAAGTTCGATGTTATTATGTATTTCTCTCTTTTCCCTAAATTTAAAATGTATCTAATTAGTCGACTTTGTTTTTATGAAAAATCATACTTTTATGTGAAATTTGTTTCTCACTTTAGTACGTGGGGACATGTGCTTTCATCAAGGAAAATATTCTATGTCTTTGAGGGTTTGTGCCCCTATGAGGCGATTAGGAAATGTTCTATTTGGGCATCAGGCCAGTCGTCGATAAGGTTTTAAAATTTTCTCGAGAAGAGGGAGACACCTTTTGATTTTTTTGTATTTGCATATTTCGTATGGATACTAATCTAAGCCTTCTCCCGATTCCCTTGGCAAAATAGAAGATATTGTTTTTTGGTTGTGGGTTTTCCTTCGATTTTGGTTTGACAAAATGCTTATTTTTTTGTATTTTCAACTTGAAACAATGAAGACTAGAAACACCTTCCCCCCAATTGGTGTGACTCTAATTACACCTCACTTGCAAAGGGAAGAAGAATTTAAAATGATTCAATTTTTTGTTAATGTTGGACATTGCATGCAACTCACACCAACAAAACCAATGATAGTTGAAATGGTTAGATAATGCTTAAACTTGATGCCATAATCTCCTTTTTATCTTTCCAAGTTACGTACAATAGGCCCCCTTTCACGAGGCTTTGGTTTGGCCTAAAATTCCAATGAAGATGCAATCAAATAGGAAAATCCACACAAATTAAAAAAGATGGATGTGCTGAATAAAAAAAATGCAAAACAACTAAAAAAATGGCCAAGAAAAGTTTCAAATGTAAAGCAACAAAAAAATTATAAAGAAAGCAAAAATGTAGTTTCCTTCTTCGTCACAAATGTAAACATAAAAGTATAGTTGCGCGAACTTGAAAACTATAAAGTTGTCAAATGTTTGTGGTCACAAGTTTATACTAGCCAATGTTTTGATATGTTCTTAGATTGTCTTTTGGAAGTTGTATTTTGTAGATCCATGTTTATGTTACATCTCTAAATATGAAATAATTAAAAAAGTTTGATAAATCCATCTTCATAATTTGTTATTGTGCATAGTTTGTTATTATTGTTTTGTGCATGTGGGTTTGGAAAAGAAAAAAATGCGATGCCAATTTGTTGTTATAGAAGGTAGAATTTTTTTTTTTGGTTTCAGTTTAGTGATAGAGGATAACCTTTTCATCATATATTATTTGGCATTAATTGTAGATAAATATATGAAAACAATAGTTGCAAAAAACAACTCAAAAAAATACTTGCCTTATATGTAATGTGGATGTTTATTAAGTTTTGAATCAAGGCTTTCCCAAGACATATTTTGCAATAAATTGTTTGCATAGTTAAGACAAATATTAAAAAAACATACCAAACTTATTTAGAATTTTTTTCTGTATTTCTACTAGTCATGTTTGGCATGTCTTCTTCTAAAAAATAGAAAACAATAAAACATTATTTAACAAAAAAGAACGTGGCTGTATATTGAAGCAAGTTATAAATGTTACAAATATCTTTGCTAAATCATGTCTATGTTGTCATTACACAAATCTATACCATATTATTTTTTGGGGACACATGCCCCATTTATGCTAGTTTTGTTTTGTTTTGTTTTCCTATTTCAACGCAGCCCTCTCATTTTCATATCTCTATTTTTGGGTTTACAAACATTTACTTGGAATTCTTTACTTTGAATGCCTTGTGCTTATTTAAATGTTTGAAAAAATATTTGTCCAAACTTGTGTTTGTAATGCCTTTACTTTGGTTAGGCTCCTTTGAATTGGCATTAAAGGTCATGTTTCGTAATAGTTCTCTTCTACCCTTACATAGATGCAATCACATCCTACTCGGTCTACCTTTCCTTTTTGCGAACACTTAAAATTTATGTCTTTGCAATAAATGTGTAGAAGTTTCAAGTTCATGGATTGGTATTCTCGTCATGTATGTGACTTTGACATGTGGAGGAACTTCTCGCATGATTGAGGGTTGCCACGATACAAAACCGATACTCAACCCGCTTAACTTGTCCCCCTTTTGATCAATGTTAAATGTTTGGGTTCAACAACTTGTTGACATTTCTGATGGAGTACACTTTTAAACCGTAGTACTCCCATCTAAATTTACAAGTATGGTTTTAGGTAAAACATTGTAAGAAGGCATCATTGTCTGCTGTTTGTGAAAATTCCTCTCGTAGAATGATAAAAAAATGAATTGTATGCTTCTTTCCTTTTTCCATTAATAATTTCATCGGTCCCCTCTTTAATTTTTCTATTTTCTCACTTTCCCTTTCGACATGTAGGACTATTCTTGTCATGGACATGGATATTGTTTCTAAAACACATACAAAAATCGGTGCACTAACTTTGCTTCCAAGCAATGTAGCTCACAATAAGAATCAAATTTAGAGGCATATTATGGCCTTAAAAATGGTCTACTTCCATAAAGACCCCCTTTAAAAATTATGCCCCTTCAAGTTGTGCAAACATGCCTATACAAATTAGTGCTTTAGATATAACCATGCGAGTATGGTTTGTAGAGGGCACACCCTTTTCAAAACAACTCCCGAGAATATAATAACAAAAAGTGGAGTGGTTATTGTTTTGGATTCGATTTTGTGGATACTAAAGGAGGATAAATTCATGTCACATGTTTTAACGAGATTCTTTAAATGATCTATGAGAAAATAGAAACTAGAAAAATGTACACCATTGCAAATGGAAGGATTGGAAAGTAAAACCATGTTTTAGCCACTCAAACAACCCTTTGGAATTTTTTTCTAAGCATCCTCATTTGTCACTCCTCTCATAATCAATGAGGAAGCAATACTTTCATATCACTTTCACTTCACCAAAATCAAAGATAAACCTTGAATTCCTGTAGGGTCTTTTATTGACATCATTGGTATAGTTGTTTCCATTTCTCCATGCTCCATGATCTATAGGCATAACCAAATCGAAACCGTAAAAAGAACACCGCGAATAAGGATATTACTAGATATAATGTCTTTGTTACTTTTTAGGGTCAACATTTTGATGGGCTAAGCAGAGAGCTTGAAGACATTATTTCTATTCCACAACTTCCAGTCCTTGTAATAAAATTTGCACGTGTCTCCAATTTCAATGGAACATCCATTGACACTATCTCAAGTACCAAGTGCTTTTTCAACCCTCCATTTTTAGAAAAAATGAACTTCATAAGTGGGTTTCCTCTAATGATTACTCTACTTCCACTCCCTCCATTACAAACAAATTTCTAGGACCTCCAAATAATGTAGGATCCCCAACAAAAATATCACAGATCCACCAAATGGGAAACATTGAATTCAATGAATGGGCCAAACTTACAGTTGAAATCACAAACATCGCCATGGATAATTTATTTTACATGGATTTCCCTCTTATGAAAGGTGAGAAGCAATGTAGGAAAAACATGCGTGAACATGCCAATGACTTCTATTTTTTTCGATTCTTACAACATAGTTATTGAACACTATGATTATAGATATGCACTCCAGGTTGATTTAAAGGATTCCACTTTGGGAGTTGCGGTAAGTTAAACCTTCAATGAATATGCTGAATTGATCATGGGTGTCATTGATATAGCCTAGAATATACACTCAAAACCCAAGGCACACCGACACACCACTCATCCCGAATCGAGCGATCACCTAATGCACGTAAGGGTATCACGTCCCTCTTTAGAGATGCTTATCCAAAATGTAGCATGATTGAATATATATTTCAGATCCATAACAGATAATTTGATTAAACCACAGTGCATAACCCAGATCTAGATCTTAATCTTATGAAGGAATAACTAAACAATTACTATAATCAGATTTACCATACAAGATCCATGTTTAGTTACATCTAACACTAATATCCATCCAATAAGATCCATTATATTAAATACTTTGTAAAACACGAAGCTTCATACATCATAATAATGTCACCATGAGTCATGTGCGCATACAAACCAACATCATAACTCTACAAAACATCAGATCCCTAAACCATGCAAATAAATACATATTTATAGGGGTGGGGACTTTCCCTTCACCACCCATGTACCTTTAAAAATAGGCTACATGCTAATAATAACCATGCGCCCTTACATGAGAATACAAAAGCATGTAAGTGCTAATAATAGATTTTCTATAGTTAACTCCTAGTTCAAATCCTATTATTAGTCCAAAACTCTGCATGGCGCTCGATCTTCTATTAGCCCAAAATAACCTTAGCGTAGTCTGCAAGTCTTCATATCATTGTGTGCTCCGCACTCCATGTCCAAAAATAGCCTTATGCTAAAAATGACTAAGTCTCGATCCTGGGCACACCTTGCCTCACTACATTCCCACACACTTTTGTGCCCTATGTTTGCACACCCAAACCTTATGCACTTACAAAACTTAGGATATACTTCTCATCCCAAGAGTCACGAAAAAGACCTACACTTATTATGCATTGATAATGAAGAAAAAACTAAAATAACAAACCGCATTATCAGCCATGAATTTTTTTTCACTCTCTCCTTAAAAAAAGAAACATACTTGTAGAAACAAACAAATGAAATGTGTTATTCTTAATTCCAAGAAATTAGAGAGTTTTGTAACTCCTCCTGAATTATATTGGAAAATTTTCTTTTTTTACCTTCCCTACCAATGCCCTTTCCTGCCCTCTCCAGTAGTTTCCTCCCTTTAGAAAGGGGTAACAAATGTGGATGTGATTGCATATTATAATAGATGAAAGAAACAAATTTCTTTTCCACATAAACATTTTTAAAACAAATTCATAAGTATAAGCACATTTTGCACATGTATAATATTTCCCAAAAAATGCATGCATAACAGCCATCCTTCCGCAATAGTAAAACCATATGCATGTATTATCGTGTTGCCTTTTGTTTACCGATATTCGTTGATACTATCTAAACATGATCAACTAATTTATATTATTATTATTGTTTTTCTTATACAACATAACAATTTTTTTCCCTTTCTAACATGTTTGTTAATAATAGTGTTGAGGAAAAAATCTAGGTTTTCCTTTACATATATAATTTCCCTTAAACTAGTACTAAATAAAATAATAGGAACATATTTTCTAGAGGATTTATTTGTAATGGTTTTTATTCGCTGTATACATAAATTATTTAGCAATTAAAACTTTCTTAGATCCCCTCACATTCATTGATTGCTACAGGACTAGCCTTCTCTCTAATTTATAGTCCTTAACAAAATTTACAAAGGAAATATCACTATGTAAAAATAGGATTTAGATTAATGTTTGAGAAATGTTGCTTGATACCACATTTGGAAACATACTATCATGAATTCTTCCTGTACCACACACTTCCATTAAACATTCCCTATGTTGCATTATCTTTCTTCCCTTCTATTCCAAGTAACATTCATTTATCTCGAAAACAATATGTATGGATCTTGGTTTGATCCATAATTATACAACACTACACACAACTTCCTTCTTTATTTTTTTTTTCCAATACAACATTAAAACAATCACCCTCATAATGATGTGTTTATTAGCCATGCCCTAATCCAATCCAACATAATACAATATTATACATGCAAATTATTTCCTCCAATGAAAACACACTTATGTGTTGGGGCATGGAGCCTATTTTTTGGTCTTCTTGAATTAGTGTTGAAGTGCTAGAGCTCGAACAATTAAGTTTGGAGACTCCAGGAACTTTCTGCATCGTCTACTTTATGATGTTGTTGCTAACATGTTGTTAACTAGATGTCAACATCGGGACTGTTTTTCCAGCCGTGGGAAGTTAAAAGATCACGACTTTCAATCTTCTAGGGTCGGCTTTATGGCTTCTTAAAAGGATTATACTCCTATAAATAGAGGTGTAAAGGTATCTTGAAGATATCTTGAGTGTTCAAGAGGTTTTGAGTCTTAGAGATCAAGAGGTGATCAAGAGTGATCAAGGTTAAACAATTGGGTGTCAATTGTGGTTTAGATGTGGTTTAGCATCTTTGGAATTCTGTTGTGAGTTCATAACTGAGAGAAGATTGTAAGAGTTGTTTTACTCTTGTTGATAATAAAATCTGAGCAATTTCTTAGTGGATGTAGCCCACATTGGGTGAACCACGTTAAATCTTGTCTTGTCTTCTTTTGTGCATTATTTATTTATGTTGTTATATTTCTGCAAGTATAATTCTACTATATAGTTTCCTATTGTTGTGGTTTGAGGAATTGTTTCCATATTTGTTCTCTAATTCCTAACATTATGTTCATCCCCCAATAATTTCTTATAAACCTCATAACCTCCCATATATGACCATCACTTCCTTCCTTGAATCCCAACGTCACTTTCAAAGAAGACTTGATCTCCTTTCTAATATCCACACTTTCTCTATTTTTTTGGAAAATTAACTCGACATTCAAATAAGTTTCAAAGAAGGGCTACACACTTACTATAGATGCAAGTCTAAAAAACATGGGCATCACTTCTCCTCCTAGAACAATATTGACCTGGAACCTCAACCTTCCATCTTAAAATATTTAACCAAAGTTGAAGATATGTTTTTTTAATTGATAAATCAGTTGAAGGGACCCATTCCCTATTTAAAAGAAGAGGCTAAATCCTCTAGAAAACAAAAGGGCTACAAAATCCAAAAAATAGTTGCATACTGACTTTACCAAAGATAGAGCAATCCTTAAATTACTTCCCCCTGGGATGGAAAATAATCATCAATGCTACCCATGCGTCCTTTTTTATTTTTACGCCTCTTTACTTCTTGCCATTTTCCAAGGTCGATGAGATAACCAATGCAAGATCACTGGGGTTTGCCAACGCCATCAAATTACTTGGCACAAAATCCTGATCCGATTCCAAACTTTCTGAAGTATGTCCCCTTTTTATGCCACCTCCAACCAAGTTTTCTTCCTGAAATCCCATCTCTGTATCATTTTTCTCTGTCACCGTTTTACCATCGGAGGAAGGATTATACGGATTATCTTTAAATTTTGACGCAGAAACCAAATCTGGGTTTACAGAACCCCATCCATTCAAAGATTTTGATCCATTTTCTTTTTCAGATTTCTGATTCTTATTGAAGGGACATGAGGCTTGCAAATGCCCGTATTTCTGCACAATCTACATCGGAATGCAGTATTCTCATAATCTAAGACTTGGGTGTGCTGAAAATTACCAAACTTAAGGTTGATTTGATCAGGTAATCCTTTGCTTAAATCAAGTTCAACACAAATTTAGGCAAATGAACACAGGCCCGAATGTGTTCTATCCATATCCTCTTTTATAAATTTTCCCAAGACGTTTCCAATATCTTCCAGGGCATACCACAGATGTAAGGGAAGGTTAGGAAGCCTGACCCAAACTGGTGTTTTGGTCACCGAATAAGTATTCGGATTAAAATCTGGGAACCATGGAGTGATGAATAGACTGCATGTCCCCAGAACCAGGGTCCCTCTGTCAAACACCGCTGGTAATCTTCAGTTTCCCTAAAATGGACAAAAAACCCTTGGAGCAGAGAGAGATTTCACATTTATTGGTCCAATTTTTGAAGACCCACTAGTACAGAGCTATGGAGGAAGGCCAAAATCCATTAAACCTGCCCACCACCACATCCCGTGTTAAATTTTTGAAATATTCTTCAACTTCTGGATTTTCTATAGTGAGGGAAGGGATGTCCTCGGCTAGATCGACCAAGTATGCCTGGGTTTTAGCTGTATGTATGCCCGAGGAACTACCACCCCTATTTTCCAGTGCCTCCTTGAAGGAAGAAGCCTTCTGATGATGCCCTGAGCCATGGTTGCTTGAATCTCCACCCCGGTTCCACTCACCCCTTTCCTTCGCCCCAAATTTTGGAAATATTTTTTTAATCCCTAGGGTTAGGGCGCAGAACAACTTCCACCTTCTCCCATTCGGCTCTGTCCCACACTCCCTCCCCAGCCAGCACCCCCAATACTCAACCCAGAACCTGCGCAATAACCTTCTACCCCGGGAGGTCCTCCCGTACTCGAATCCCTCCCTGCTCACATTAACCCCATGTGTTTTCTCCATCGGACCGACCTCAAACTCGCGATCACCTAAATCTTCACTTACTATGTGCTTTCAATGTTCAATTTGAAGATATCTTCATTACACGTGTCAATACAATTTTGTAGGTAACCCATGCACATGGTCACTAATAAAAATATTCCGGACACATTATAATCTTCCCACAAAAAATTTCATCCATTTCTAAATATCTTACTCACCGTCTTGGTGATTTAGACCGTGTGCTAATACAAAAGACAAAATTTTAACAAACTAAGTATGACTTCTTTATTAATAGATCTCGTGTTTGGGAATCCCTTCAATATAAATTTACCATGATCCATACTACAAAGATGTTTTGATTGACAATGATTCCTAGTCTCTCTGCGCTTCCAAACCAACAAATATTTCCTCCTCTCTTAACACAATTACAATGAACCATCCTAACAATCACTACATCGATTGCACAAAATTGTGACAATGTTCCTTTTGAATTAGATGAAACACTTCCCAAAACATAATAGTTTGTGCCATCAATGCATAACACATGAAAAAAATAGGAGAGATAGAGAAATTCCTTCTTTTTCATGGGCACAACAATTCCATCACTTTTTCTTGGACTGATGTTGGTGATTCTCCAATAAATGAGTACACCATCGAGGTCATGTTCTCATTAGATTTTACGAGTTTGTTCTCAATGAGTAAATAAATGTTTAAACAACCTCATATGAAAGAGGTTAAAATGCATGAATATGTCATGTATTTGATGTGGTTCCATGGTCAGTCGGTTTAATTCCCATCCAGGTTATGTTACTTATTTCCTAACCTAATTATGTATCATAGGATCCATTCTACAAGGAATGTCTTCATAAAACAAAACGTTGAGCAAGGTGTCTCCCCAACTATAGGGGACCTTCAAAAATAATTCAATACTTCCCTCATGACCATCTCCCTAACATTTTGATGCGGTTCAAAAGTAACCTATAGGGAACATGTTCTTTTTGGTCTAAAAGTAGATGTGAGGTGTCAGACATGGTTGAGAAATTGGGCACAAAATTTTTGTTCTTAAATCTAAGTGTGGTGAAAAAAAATGGCCGAACTCCATGATGTCATTCTTGATGCTCCCCTATAGATGTTTTTTTCCGCACAACGCCAGGAGGACACTTAACATTAATTCCAACCCTCACCATGTTTCTACATAGTTGCATAAAAGATTCACAATATTTCGTGAAGAAGTTTTGCGGAAACAACTTAAGCGCTAAAGACTATTGGTACACATGAATATTTATTTCATTACTATTTAATTTACATGTATATGCCTCTTTTATACTCTGTATTTATCTTAGGTATGATTGGTAACATAGAGGTTCAACACATGTCCATGGTTTCTTATGGTTAAAGGATGCTTCAAATGTCAATGTAATTAATTGGGGAGATATTGCATCAATAAAGGTCGTCAAAAAATACTTTGATAAATATGTGTCCACTTGGAATATTTAGTCACCATGGATCACACAAATTTTGTTCGAAGCTTAATCTAGGATGATCCTATTTTTTGACAACAAGGTAAATATTGGCTTCCTCTCCACTTCAAGACCTTAAAGAACTAATTCATCCTGTTTAGTGACACACAAATTGTTATGAGAAAACATGTTTGCATAAAAAAATCCATCTCCAATTCCGATACAATGCCCCCTAGGCCACAAATCCAAATTTTGTTTTGTTCATTGAAGAGATGGAATAATTAAATACTAGCCTTCTAGAAATGATGATAGATTAAACTTCTACAACCATGTAATGCTATATATACGGAAATCTAACATTGATTCGTTAGCCCATTCTCTCACGTCATGCGGTCTAAAGTACATTGTAAAATATGCTTCTAATGTATAATGTCACGGGGCTAGCTACGCAGCGGATTTCACTAGCCAACGTGCAGCACTGAGACACTAATTTTTTCTCTCACCTTAGAGGATCAAGCTACTCCAGTGAGTCTCGGACTATGCCTTCATCCTCCTTCATCCATCACACATTCCCAACGCATCTCCAACTATGCACAAGTGAACCCTTCCAACACCTTTCACAGCTGCCCATACAACTGCTCCAGAAGACCACTCGCTAAATACCATGGCTTCCCATACAACCACCGGGAGCTCTTAATATGCCTTCTTAGTTCACTGAGGGAATGTAAAACTCATGCCTCCATGACTCATCACTGATCCTAGCTCTGCGCCGTGGCAGCTCAGCATGTCGAACACCCAACTATTCTGCACAAGGCCACTAAGGAACATCACATGCACCTTTCTGTCATCCATCCATGAGTTTGCCTAAGTTTCCACGCCAATCACCTACGCGTGCACCAGTGGGGGAATTCCTCCTCGTGAGTCCTTCTCGGGTGTGAGCCTCTACTCACCCCAACCTGCTGACTATTCTATCACCCAAGTCCAACACCACCAAAGATCCCTGCGGGGAGCACTACAAGCTTGCCATCTTTGTAGACCACATCACATGCGGGTGAGGTAATCTTCTTCCCTTGGCTTGATCCAACCTCTGATCTCACCCCGATGCCATGGCCACTGACATTACCATGCCTACTCTTCGAGACACCCGTCTGCGTCCAGACCACATTGAATCCTACTCAAGTCTTCTACCTTAGTTGTTAGCTCACCACACTACAACCGTAACCATGATTTCCTTGACTCAGCCCATCATGTTGTGCATCACCATGTGAACCATCCTCTATCCACTTCCATGAGTCTCGATCCATCGCTTCGCACCGCCACTTCGCATCCACTCTTCCGCTGCCTCCGATACATCTATGTGAGCACTCAACTCATCTATCTTTGTTTAACCTCTGCAAGGTTGAGGAGCTTGCCACACTTGGCTCGCTCGCATCCGAGTTACTTCTCCTCCGTTTCGACCTCTGGATCCCAGTCTCACTCCATCACGCCTCTTGGTTGTTTCCCACATGAACTCTACTTCTAAGGACATTGCCACCTCAAAGGTCTCCCCAAGTCCACTGTCACTTAACTCTAGAGTCCCACTGCTGATCCATGATGCACATCTCTGCATGGACATACTCCGCAAGGGTAGAGTATATCTCTAAGGTCTCCTGAACACCCCATCCTCTGAATGTCCAAGTGCACCAAGTGTTCCACGCTCCACTTGGTGTGGGTGTGAGTTCACCACGTTGGTCTTAATGTCTGCCGTGCTCATCGGCTTTATAGGCTTACGGGCGTACTCTCAACTCAAGGCCTCTATCATGTAAGGTCTTCATGCTCAAACCAACTTGCACTTTGCCACTGCATTACTTCTCATGAGTTTCCCAACTCGCTCCGCGTACATTGGGTAAGTTCTTTGCTCCAAGACACCCTGCATTGTTCCTAAGTGCAACCAACTTTGCTCACCAACCCGCCTCGGCCAAAGCTGTTTGCCTCGGCCGGGAGTCCCTCTGGCTCCCTGGATAACACCTCATGCACTACCCTACTCGGATGGGGTCTACCCATCCTGGGGGAGGTGGTCACTCTATGAGCATGGAGACGCACCCCCCTTATATATAATAATGTTCAAACCTACCACCAAATGCTATGCATATTCTCTACAAATTCCAACCCCGATTTTCTAGTATATATCACAATTCATAAAATGCTCACTTTGAAAGTGTTGTTGAGCATGAGATTAGTGCATAGAAAACTTTCCACATGCTACAAAAATTACCACTTGTTATGTGTAGCCATGATTTTATCTCTTTAAATGTCGAATAAAAATACTCGGATGGCTTGTAGAATCTAACTTGCAGACACATGAAACAAAAGTTCTCTTGAATGCATATACGACCCATCTTACAGAGATATGGATTCACTTCCTCTTATCTAATTCACCGAGAGACTAGACTTATAAAAACATCATCTTGCAATGTAAATGGAAAATTCACGCAAACCTAACTATTGTCCATGCCTATCTAAGATTTCTCACATTCCAACAAACAATTCAACTTCTTTTGAACTTTTATGTTTGTTTGAGATCCTCCTATATAAGCCTTTCGTAATATATCTTCCGATATTGGGTTCACCACCAAGGAAGTAATTTCTAATTGACATATTTTCAAATGTAATTATTGACACTAACATGTTTCCTACTTTGCCAAAATGCTCCCACCCAAATTTCAGAAAGTAATTCAGGATCTGATAACGACAACAATCATTCTCCTAAACACTTGACTGAATGATAACTTTTGACTCGTTTACGTCCGGACAACACAACAATATTTGAAAACCTAGATATCTTGGGCCTCTCGAGAAATTGACACGCACCATAATTGGAACATTCATCATGTTACCCATTATTTGACGATCCTTGGTCCTTATTTTATCGAAATTAATAAATCCACAATAATTGTTTCTTACATGTGAAAACCTTATGGTTAACCTATAATTTCATTCTCTTATGAAAAACAATAAGCTTTTCAACACTTGTTTCCACCACTTCTCTTCTAAACAACGACTTCCTCCATTGTGTATGATTATTCGAGTCTTTGTAGGGATAGGAAAATCATACCTCATAAATACTATCATATCCACATTCCAAATTGCTTCACCTGATGGTATTTCACCTCTCCTTTTACTCATTATTCCATGTGTTACGAATTTCAAAATTTATGCCTCTAGTATAAACACCAACCTTTGCAATCCCATCAAATAACTTAAACCATTAGAAGGTCAAGCATTGGCATCTTTTCAAGATTTCCTTAAACATGTTGAATATATTCTAATTGGTGAAATGAGTTTCATTAGACCAAAACTAATTTTTAAAATTGACAATCACCTCGCTTGAAGTATTTCCCAATTCCAAGACATATGAATCGGTAACAAATCTATCATCCTCATGAGAGACCTTGGGTAACTTCCACCTATCAGTGACATCCCCCTATATGATAGAAATTCATATGACTCTATAATTTGGAAATCATTTCGCACTTTCATCTCCTTAAATTCCATCTTCTTCCAAAGAAGTTCCTCGAATGCATAAGTTTCCTTTTGCAACTACTCCTCAACATCTGCAAAGCTATTCCACTATTTAAAGACTGAGAGCTTCTCATGTCGCATGCTAAATTTTCACTTTCTTATAAAACATCCTTGCCTTCAATGAAGGACCCCATTTATTTGTAAGGAATGAACAAATCAATCAATACAACCTCCAAATTTTGGAAGGACTTAACTCTCTTATTACCTTGTCCTTTTCTCAATTTACCATGTGTAATGATTTGAGAGATCCAGATCATGATAAACTGATACAAAAAGTAATCCTTTACAAGAACTAAATCACAACTAATTTATAGGTTGACACAGGAGTCTTGTCAATGGTGCAACATGCTCTATTGTCGATATTATTTATGACACTTGCTATGCTCCTCATGATATACCATTATTTATTGTTGTGGATTGTGATCGATATATTTGTTGGTGTATATGACTTGATCATAGTCATTTGACATCTTTTCCACCTAGTTGGTTAGTCATATTAGTTAGTGAGAATAAGTCATAATTGAATAGGTCAATAGGCTTAGTGTACACATTTCATGCACAGGAGTTACACAACACTCTTATATGTACCCCTCCTTTCTGATCTATGAGCATGCCAAACACACCATTTTTTTGTACTTGATTTTCCTTGTGATTCATGCTCTTGTTAATTATGTGAACGTTCTCATCTCCATTGGAAGTGCAACCCTCTTCGATGTGCACGAGGTTCCAATAGTAATCCCCACGAAACAATCGATAATATTTTCCCACGCACTGGGATCCTGAAGTACCTTCCCATATTCCTATCCCCCTATTTCTAAAGGTAATCGCAGACAACTACCACTCAAAATGGCTTGGGCTCTAACTATCCACAAGTCTCAGGGACTTACTTTGCATAGAGCCACTATTGATATTGGCAACACCAAAAGGAAAGGGCTTACCTTCACTACTATCTCTAGAGTTCCTTCCTTATCGAGTCTTAGAATTTCCCCTCCTTTTTCGTTTGATTGTTATTCTAAGATGTCAACATCTATCTCCTAAAGTGGCATAAATGAAGAGTCCAGGATGCATTCCCTTAACCTATAACCAACCACTTGATCACATACAAATTACCCTTGTGGTCCCTTCCACACTACCTATTACCTCTTCCTCTCGCACCTCTAATTCTATCATTCTCTCTAATTCCCCTTGTTTTAGTTCCGTTTTCTTGTTTCTCTTTATACTATGGTTACTATCTTCTATATTTTATATTAAAGTTCATGTTCTATCTCCGACTTCGTCTCCTTTTCTCTTATATCTTCTACTTTCTCCCTTTCGGTCTATATGTCGCACCACTCTTGTGTGATTGCTAGTTATATCAATAACTAATCATACGCCCATATTGACATCATAATCGAGTAGATGGTAGATTGCTTAATAAATCCAAGAAAAATTGCTTAAATAGTTCAACATCATAATGAAACAAAATCCTTACCAAATTTGGTTTTTTCAAAGTTAAATGAAATGTGGTGCCATCGAAAACAATTTTTTTATTATTTGGTGTGTTTTATTTGTTTCTATTTTTAAAAAATAATTTTGATCTGATATGAGTTATTAGTCATACTATTATACTCCAATGAAAAGAATTATTTTAACAATTATATAGTTTAAAACTCAAAAATTGTAGAATATTATTTTAAGTTGTATCGGAGAATTTTTGTTAAATTTTTTTATACAAATATAGTAATCATACACTACTTGAAATACACCTTAATGTTTACTAACAATTAGGATGTAATATACAACATTGAATTTTAAATAGTTTATTACAATATAACACATCAACCTATATTTTTATTTAAAAAATTCACCAAATGACATCCGAACCAAAATTAATATTTGTAATATTATATACAATATTTAATCACTGAGCAATTTATTACTAAATTTTTGCCAACCAATAAAAATCACTCACATAATTTATTAAGTATGTGATCGGTTGATAACTTTTTCTCATTATTCCTTTTAATATTAGGCTATGCCCTCAATATTTTTGTACTTTTTCAATTGAATCAATTAATTTTACTTAATTTTTAGGCGAGGTAAGATTATTTTATATCATCTTCCAATCATTTCAATTTATAATACAATTGTTTTTATTTTATTTCCATTTTATTAATTGAATTTGTAGTAGTGTTTGTTTAGAATTTCAATTTTCTCCACTATTAATTATCTTTTTATTTATCGTAAACCATCCATATACATTTAAATATCTATATATATTTTAATTAATATAATGATGCATTTATATAAAAGTAAGGATAAAGGTAAATATATATTTTAGATTTATATATTTAAAGTATAAATAGTAATTTATTATAATTAAATTGTATTTTAAATATATATTTAGTTTTAAATTTTGAAGTTTTAATAATTTAGAGATATTCACTTTAAAGAGTTAGGTTTAAGTATTCTTTTGTTTCCTATGTTTAATACTTGGTATCTTAAATATGTCGAGAGATATTAATATCAAGGCATTTATCTTAGAATTTTGTATATCACATTGATGAATAATTATATTATTTTTTTGTCATTTTTTATTGACTAATGACACATGACATTAATCTAGTGGTACCAAATAGTTTTTGCAAGTTAAAAAGGGCTCCAAACATCACTACGTGGGTAAGATATTACAATTTTTGATTGATTTTTCTAAGCAAAAAAACCTTCTAAATGATGGTTAAAAAGATGTGAATTTTTAGATTTAAATTTCCTTATAACAATCAAATGGATGTTAAATTTAAAGTGAAACATATAAGTTAAAAACTCACTACATTACACTCCACCTTTGTTGTCATTATAGAATGTTTATTGACGTAATTAAGGGATAATTTCTTATATAAGTGTTGGAAAAATATTTTATCATAGGAAAAATACGGTGCTTTGACCATAATGTGTAGGATAAAGTCCCTCCTATATTATAATGGATGATGTTATTTATTGAAATATAAAGATGAACAAAATAGAATATGTATGATATCTACACTAACTTGTGGTGGTGGGATTTTACTCCGAGGATAGAAATATAAAATAAAATCAAGAAGAAATGAGAGAGAGAGAAGAGGAATACTTTCATTTCAAATAAGTAAACTCAAATCTTATTCTAGTTTGCAAGGAGATAATTTGATATAAGAAACATTTCTAATTGGAATCTTACATGCACAAAAATAATAACGAAGGAAAATCATATGACATAAGAACACATATTATCGCCAAAGAGACCATGACACTAAGTTTAGAAAATGTCCTTTTATTCCTTCATAAGGATGAGTACAAAGTTTTATACACTATTTTATTCTCATAGAATATTTTTATAAAATTACTGGACAACACAATCTCTTTAAGTCCTCAACAATTCGGATACCCTTAAGAAATGTTAAAATGTCATTTTACAATACCTTGTTTAGCTTAATGTTTTTCTAAATATCCTAATCACTTCCAAAGTTCTCTCAAAGTAATTCCTATAACACACAAAAATCTTCAATTGTGTAAGAGTCCTTTGAAATGATTTATAACCACATACTTATAAGAAAGCTCCATATTTTCTAGTTACATACAAGCTCAACTGAGTCAATTTTATAGAAATAGAAACTAAAAAATGATGTGCACCTTTTATAAAAATAAAGTGAAATTTTACTTTTACAAAAAGTGCACAACCTAGAAACTATAAAATCAACTTTGACATTGTAAAACTATAAATTAGAAAATTCCCTAGAACATCCTCTCCATGATCTACTCATTCCTTCAAATTTATGAACTTTTATATAGCATGATTCCTCCTGAATAATCTTATTTTTCCTTTTTGTTAAGGGAGTGGGGGTCTAGGGATGACAATGCCCATAATGGTCCAATAGAAACTCCCTTGATGCATTCCTAGTCGAAGTATAGCACCACCAAATCACAACCTTTAAAACTTAGTGATTTTTTGCATATCCGTGCCAAATATTTGCATTTCAATAATTAGGAATTTGAGAAAATTTTACACTTAATTTTTTTGTCAAATACTTAAGAAAAAGTATGACTTGATTTTATAGCCAAAAATTGTGATGAAGACCCTAGAAAAACTTTGAGTTATTTTTGCATGATAAAACTTCATCAAATCCTTTATCAAAGTTTTGAGTTACTTTTGCACATAAATTTTTTCCAAATATTCGATCGAGTTTTGAGTTACTTTTACACCTCAAATATTTGGGAAATACTTTGGTGGAACTTTGGAATGATTTTACATCTTGAAACTCCACTAAATACTTTGGTGGAATTGTGGTCTATTTTTACACGCAAGAACCTAATCGAGTACTTGAAAAGAACTTTAAACCTATTTTTCTAAAGAGGTATGAGCATATTCAAATAGGAATCAAACACAATAACCTTTGTATTATTATACCATAGCTTTGAATATATATAGGATGGAGTAATCCTAAATATAAGGAGATGTAAAACAAATTTTGTTTAAGCAACACTCCTAAAATTTCCTATCTACGTGAGTTTGGTTTAACAACCAAATCTCATACATAACAATATTTTAAACAACTCACCCGTATACTAGCTCACAAATTATATTATGCTAACCCATAATGTGAGCACTAGAATATTATTTCCTAACATTCCCCCCCTTAGTGCGAACATGGGAGAAAAAAAATCACACTTTCTTGAACACATGTGTGAACCTACATGAAACATATATGGTTTTTCAAGATAGCCAATAACCTCAAGAAGGATGGTTTTATAGGAAAATAAACAACCCAAACATGCAGATGGTTTTACAGGACAACCAACAACCCAAATATCATGATGTTGCTTTTTCTCTGTGCTTTCATCTTTTCCACTATATTTTCACATCGGGGAATTTATGGAGGAAATTACTTGCTCACTGAATACAAATTTGAAAAGAGGAAGAAATGAAAATGGAACATTGAGACTAGGTTCCCCACCTTAATGTGAACTTTTCACTTATTCAACACAGAACAAGAACTTAGAAACATAATCACACAACTGAAACAAACTACAACTTTGAAATAAAAGCAAACTCACACACACGCTATTACCACAACTTGATGTGGTCCCATCATTGTTGTTTGATGAGAGGTCATTAATCAACCTCCAACCTCCTCACGTGCATCCATCCTCTAATGGATGCAATCATTAATACAAAAAGTCTTCATAACTTTTCTAAGCATTTGTTTCCTCATTATCAGAGTGGGTAGACTTCATATCCCAATCACTTTCTTCGTCTCTATTTTTAGAAATGAAGGCTTTATCCTTCAATTTACCATCAAGTAGATCTCGTGCTCTTTTCTTACAATACATAATACCATGTCCAGGAGCATTACAATAGTGACAAAGAATTTTTCGTGGATCTTGGGAGGTTGATTCTTTCTTAAAAGAAGGTTTGAATCTTCCTTTAGCATATGATTTGTTTCTACCATACATCATAGTTTCCTTTGATAAATCTTCTTGGTTCTATTTTATTCTTCTATCAGAGAAGAAATTAAATCCTCTAGACTCAGATTTATTTTTCTCAAAGTGAATACCATGTTAGAATAGCTAGGAGGCATGTTATTAAGTAATACAACTTTTGCATCATCATCAAGAACATCTACTTTTATTCCAGCTAATTGATTTAATATAGAACAAAACTTACTTATGTGTTCCACCATGTTGTCACCTTCCTCCATTTTGAGTCCGAATAGCTTCTACTTGAGTGTCATTATTGCACTCTCTACTTGTAACCAAACAACTTGCTCAATGTCGTCTAGATGACATGTGATGTCTTTGATAGATTTATGTGATGCAGGTAGGCATCAGATAATCCTAGGCCTATGATTGCTGTTGCTTTTCAATCCTTACTTTCCCATTTTGTTGCCTCATCTACATCATTTGGTTTCTTGATTTTTCCATCCACAATATCCCATAAATCTTTGTTGATCAATAATAGTTGAGTTCTTACCGCCATGTATGGAAATATTTTCCTTCGAATTTGACAATATGGCTTAATTTATCCATGATGATGTTGAATAAAAAAAATACTTGACACACAAAAAAATGACAATCTTGATAATGACAAAGTAATAAATATGAGATTTTTGTGAAACAAACACTTACTTTGTGTAACCCGATCTCTATCACACAGAAGAGTTATCTCATGTACATGAAGATTGTAGATGTTTGTCAATGGTTTGGGCTTATCTTTTATGGAAATACTCAGGAATTTCTAAAGATAGAGCATACATGTGGGTCTTACGAGAAGAAGTTATGATATAAAATAATGGATGGGTTTGATCCACAAAAAGCTGTTTTACATGTAGATTCCCTATGCAAGATTTGATTTCTTTGAAGCAAAAGAGTGCAAAACGCACAACATACAAAAATCATGGTAGAGACATCAAGTTGAGGCCGTTTAAAATAAAAGAAGGTGTAAATTTCTTGACTAGATGGTAACTTCTATCACTTTACAAGATGTGTTTAGAGGAATGAGTCAAGGGGAACTTACCGTGTTGTGTTGATCAGGCGTTGTAGGAAAACATTGAAGAAATATGAGATGGAAAAGCTATCATGTGATCAAAAAATAGAAGCAAAAAGGTTTGAGATATCAACAGATGCAGGGGTGATCAGGATCTAACATCTCACCATGCCCAAGATAGTGGATGGGAGATCATCAAATATATCACCAAGATCAAAGAATAAACCACCAATGACCAACTAAAAACTTGGAAATACTATATTCCTTAAATGTAGGAACTTTCCCACTTTAAAATTGATCATTGTCTTATAGATATGGTTTTCATTTCCAACCGATTCAATGTAAGAGATCGGTATGTGACTTGTATTTGATTGCAAAAATGTACAACTAGAAGTGGATGCATGAGGGAATAGAAACTCCACTGATCATGCAACATATATACAAACACATGTCCAACTTGATTTGCGTAGTCAAAATGAAGAATACACAGGGGCCCCTCCACTTTGCACCAGTGTTAACTCTAAACATCCACCTTCAAGATAACAAATAAATCAATCTTTAAGTGTAGGAATGTAAATAGATGATACTTAGAACTGCGTTATTATGCTCATCCATGTTCTTCAAAATTAGTGCCTCTACCTTGTTCTTGGGAAATATTGAAAGAAGCGCCCTATATATCCATTACACCATCAGAACCATTCGCTCATGATGTTATATAAAGAGGTATGAACAAATTTAAATAGGAATTAAAAACAATAATCTTTGTATTATTATACCACATCTTTGAATATTATTACACACACACACACACACACACACACACACACACACACACACACACACACACACACACACACACACACACACACACACACACACACCACACACACACGAGGTTGGAGTAATCCTAAATATAAGGAGAAGTAAAACAAAGTTTATTTAACAACACTCCTAAAATTTCATATCTACGTGAGTTTGGTTTAACAACCAAATCTTATACATAACAATATTTTAAACAACTCACCCATATAATAATTCACAAATTATATTATGCTTACCCATAATGTGAGCACCAGATTATTATTTCCTAACATTTTCACCCCAAAATCCCATTAAATAATTAAAAAAACATTGACATTTTTTTACACCTCTTAACTTTGTCGAAGACTTGATCTAAATTATGAGTTGTTTTTGTACCAAAGAACTCTATTGAATTTTTAGTTGTTTTTCTACCTCAAAGCTTTTCCAAATAATTTGGAAAAATTTGGTTTACAAAAACATTTGAAATCCTTAATCAAGACTTTGGTGGGGAATCAAGACTTTGGAGTCGTGGAAATTTTTAAAATTTCTTCAAGCCTCAAAAAATTCAAAATTCAAAGGGCCTTTATATTTCTAAATGAAGAGATTGAGAAGTAGCTTTCTACTAAATTGTAAAATTGATTGAGATCTCCAAAAGTACGAGTTTCATCTATCTATTCCAATCCTTAGCCAATTTTCTAATTTCTTAAGCACTAAAGACTTATAGAATTTAGTCCACGACTTCAAGTTGACCAAATTTGATTGATTGTGACCAAGTTGTCTTGGTGGACTTAAAATTTTAATTAAGTTCAAATTTAGGGACAACAATAAGTGCATATTTTTTTTTAGATTTTCTATCAACAACCTTTTTAAGTGTAGACATGGAAAGTGATTTTAGGTAACAATTATACTACATTAACCACATCTAAATGCAAATAGGGGTTAATTTAAAATATCTTAATAAAACATACCTAATTTCATGAATAAGAGGTAGTCTATAACATATGAACTTGTTAAATAATAATAAATTCATGAAAACACAAGTTAATTAGGGATTTTATGATAATAGTATATTTCACAAAAATAGGAGACAAATAATATGTCCAATTAGTGAGGAAATTCAAACTCTAAGTACACAATTGGTAAAGTGTGTTAGAGTAGGTATTTACTTTAGCTCATGTTCACCTAGGAAATTTATTTACCTTTATTGTATTTATCCTCACCCACTTATGTGTGTGTATATTTCTTTTTTTCATTTAGATATTAGGGGATATTATCTAGTTGTTAGGTATAGTTCTTTCCTTGATATATGGTATTGACTAGTTCTTTCCTTGATCTATGATATTGACTAGATCCTTGATGTAGAGTTCTTTCCTAAATCTATGGTCTTGAATAGTTCTTTCCTTGATTTATGGTTTGATCTACGATCTAAATTGGTTCTTAGATTGTTATTCCTTTCCTATATAAGCAAGGCCCATTCTCATTGTATTGCACCCATTAAAATCCTTAGCCCTTGGTCATATGGTATGGTTGTATGAGGGCTTAAAGCTTATGATTCCTACTAGTAGGTGCTTAACTCCAGCCCCCTTTCATTTTATTTGTGTGGTGAAGACAAGAGCATTTTATTTTGTTTTAGTGGTAACTAAAATAAATAGCAGAGCATAAACTTGTAAAGCTTGTATCTTTTGATCGAAAACTTCAGATTTGAGTGCCATTTTTTGTAAAAGTGCTTTTTTTTCATGCTCTTTCCATTGGAAATATTTATTTTGAGAATCACACTATAATTATAAAGTGCCATATTGTAACACACACTCATTATAAAGTTCCAAAATTTGGGGGCTCTTGTTGCATTGCTTGGGGCTCTTGTTGCATTACTTGGTTCTTGCATTTATTTTGGTGATTTTTGAGAATGGCATCTACTTCTGCATTAGATCATGTTGAGCCATTAACAACACATAATTACCACACATGGAAACAATAATTAAGTAGAAAGGATTATGGGCTTTAACTTCTTCAGAACAACCAGTGTTCACTAGAGAATATGAGAAATTTCAGTACCAGTGCAAATTTGATGAGTGTATGGGTTTGATAGGAACTTATGTAAGTGATAGTATTTTGTTTCATTTAGAAAAATGTGACTCTCATTTCAAAATATGGGAGAAATTGCAATATTTATTTGGTAAGGTGGATCATATGAGATCCATGCAACTTGAAATTGAGATCACCTCTCTTAAACTTGAATATTTTCCAACAATTATAGACTATCTTACCAAGTTCAAGCATTTGTTGACACAATTGAATGGGAGTGGAAGAGATAAGAAAGATGAAGAGTGTGTTTACTTGATTCTATCTAAGTTGAGAGGACCATTCCAAATTTTTTTCTTCTACCTTTTTCTCTAGCATGGATGCCTTAGGTGACACATTCAAAATGCTTGACTTAGAAACATTTTGTGAAAGACTTACTAGGGAAGAATCCAAATTGTCTCACCTTGAGTCTTCCACCTCTCAAAATGCATTAGTTGCATCTAATCCTAAGGGAAAGGGAAAATCAAAAGTAAAACCAAATCCACCCTTCTCTATCTCAAAGTTCTCCTAAACCCAAAGAAAACAACTCTAAACCCAAGGAGTCTTCTAAATCCAAGAATAAGTCTAGCCTTTCATGCTCTTTTTGTGGGGGTATTGGTCATGAAGAACATAGGTGTTATAAGCGAATGCAAGCCTTAGAGGATGCAAACCAAGAAACACAAAATTTCTATCTCCACTCCTCCTTCTAATCAACATGGAAAGGCACTTAAATTTGTTGGGAAATCTCAATCACCACTTGCAAATAGTTGGGTTATAGATTTTGGTGCTTCTCATCACATGACTTCTTCCAAAGAGTCTTTTGTTTCTCTAGGGTTGAGTTCTACTTCCAAAATTGAGGTTGGATATTCTTCCTTCCTTTCTGTTAAAGAAAAATTGCTATACAACTTGATGGTGGCAGTATCCAAGATGCACTATACGTTCCTAACATCACTAAAAATTTGTTTTATGTATATCAAATTTTTCATTCTAGTCAAGGAAAACAATGACTTTTACACCACATGGGGCAAAATTACGAACTTTGTTGGAGCCTTATTCACTTTTTTCTCAGGGTATTGTTGATCATAGTTCTAGACTATATCACTTTGAGGGTTTTGATGAAACTTCCTTTATAGGTACAAGATTGGTTTCTCATGCAGATTCGAGAAAGTAAGATTTGGCATGAAAGATTTGGACATCTCAACTACAAATATTTGAAGGAATTGAGCACTCATGTTATGGTTGATGGTCTTCCAAGAGTTTCTTATCTTGAGGGATTTTTTCATGGCTGTGCATTAGAGAAACAACACCAAGATCCATTTCCTAAGAAATTTTCAAAGAGAGCTTCTTCACCACTTGAGCTTGTCCATAGTGACTTGAAAGTTTTTTCTACCCCCTTTCAATGGAGCTAAGTATGCACTTACCTTTATTGATAATTTCTTGAGTCGTACTTGGGTTTATTTTCTCAAGTACAAAAGTGATGTTTTTCCACACTTCAAAGTCTTCAAGGCTTTGGTCAAAAAACAATCTTCTAGTTACATAAAGAACCTTCATACTGATAATGGGGAGGAGTACTTCAGAAATGAGTTTTTGATTTTTTGGCAACTCAAGGAATTATTCACCAAAATTTTGTTCCTCATACTCCACAACACAATGGATTAGCAGAATGGAAGAATAGAACTTTGAAGGAAATGGCTAACTATATGATGCATTCTAGAGATTTACCTCATATCTTACCGGGTATAAGCATTTAATTAAGCTAACTACATTCAGAATCACACACTACACGAGATAACTTGAGCATTTGACTCTAGAAGAAGCTTGGTCCAATACTAAACCAAATGTCTCATTTTTTTTTAGTATTTGGGAGCCATGCTTGGGCCTTTGTGCTAAAGAAGAAAAGGAAAGCCTTGGATAAGAAGAGAAAACCCTTGATCTTTATAAGGTATTGTGAGGACATGAGAGCTTATCAAATTTTAGATCCTGATACTCATGACATTATTTTTCAAACACATGTTCAGTTTGATGAGCGCTTTACTCCTTATGATTCTTCATCTTCTTCCATGCCTCCTTATTCTTCTTCATCTCATCTCGAGGATCCTTTCATTGAGGAGGTTGATGAGGAGGTTATAGATGTCGTTGAGGATCATCTTCCCAATGATGTTGTCACTATGCCTAAGTGGACTTGTAATACGATTTATGAGGCAACACATTTCATACAGGATCTTCCACCCACTAGGAATCATCACACACATTCTGCAGGTTATGGAATTTTGTGTCGGGAAGTTTCGAGGATCCAAATTCTTTTTCACGGCTCATGGGATATAGGAGTGGGATGATGTGATGGCTATTTAGTATTCTTCTTTGATGAAGACTCATACTTGGATTTGGTATCTCTTCCTAAAGGAAGAAATATGGTTATGTGTAAGTGGGTATACTAAACCAAATACACAACTGATGGGTCCATTGATAAGTATAAGGCTCGTCTTGTTGTAAATGGTTTTTCACAAGTTGAAGGTATTGATTACTCTAAGAATTTTGCACCCATTACCGAGATGGATTTTGTACACCTTGTACTTGTTATTGATACATCACGGGGTGGCTTATATACCAGATGGACATGAAGAGTACCTTCTTACATGGAGATTTACAAGAGGAAATATACATGGAGCAACCTGTTGTATTTGTTCAGGATTCTTCTCTTGTTTATAGGCTCAGAAGGTATCTCTACGGTCTCAAACAAACCCTTAGGCTTAGTATACGAAGATGGATTATTTTCTTCTATCTACTAGTTTTGTTCGTTTCCAATCTAATCATATAGTGTATCTCTGAACATTTTGGTGAGGATATTTTGATACTTGTCTTATATGTTGATGATCTATTACTTACTAGAAGCTCTTCTTCCCACATTCAAACTATTCAGAGGGATCTTTCTACACAAATTGACATGACAGATCTTGTGTTATTGCATTATTTCTTTATATTGTAGATTTCTTAGAAAAATTCAAGGATTCATTTGAGTCGAAAAAAGTACACCCGTGATCTTCTTAAGTGATTTGATATGGCTGATTGCAAGCCAAGTCCATCTCCTTTTCGAGTTTGGGGTTAATATTACTTCCACATGTACCAATCCACTTTGTGATCCTACTTTGTATAGGCAGTTGGTTAGAAGTCTTGTGTACTTGAACCATACTCACCCCGATATTTCATTTACAGTAGGGCTTGTATCTTGATTTTCACATTCTCTTCGTAGTAGTCAATGACAGTGCTTAAAAGGATTTTGCGCTATTTTTAGGGCACTTCCCACTTTGGCCTACATTACACTAAAGGTTATACTCGGTTGGTTGGATATACAAATTCAAATTGGGAAGGTGCTTTGATGACATGTGTGCCACTTTTGGCTATCTTTTTTGTCTTGGTTCTTCTCTAGTTGTTTGGGCATGTAAAATGTAACAGGATATTTCACTTTCATCTTTAGAGGTAGAGTACGGGGCATTAATTACAACAAGTCAACAAATTTTGTGGCTTTAAAAAATATTGAAAGAGTTCGGATTCCCACGAGGATTCTCATTGTACTGTACTTTGGTGTGACAACCAGAGTGTAATTCACATTTCTCGCAACCCCTGTTGAGCACCAGCGGACCAAGCATATTGAGATACACATACATTCGGGATGGAGTTCTTTGCTTGGAGTACATTCCAAATCGTAGCGGAGTTGCGAGACATCTTTATGAAGCCATTTGCATCACCTCGCTAACTTGAGTTGTGTGGAATGCTTTGGGGTTTTGGAGTTGTTCTTGAGGGGTGTTTGTGAAAACAACTTTGTTATTCTTCTTCTTTCTCTTTCCTTATATATTATTTCCTTCTTTTGGTTCTATATTTCTTCATGGATATATTGTACATGAGTACCTCATCGAGCCTAGTTGTCGAGACTCATCTGCGGACATGCCACTTATATTTTGGACCCTAGCTTCACTTGAGGGGGTGTTAGAGTAGGTATTTACCTTATCTCATGTTCACATAGGTACTTTATTTACCTTTATTGTATTTATCCTCACCCACTTATGTGTGTGGATATTTTTTATTTACTTAGATATTAGGGGGATATTATCTAGTTTTTAGGTATGGTTCTTTCCTTGATCTATGGTATGGACTAGTTCTTTCCTTGATTTATGGCTTGATCTATGACCTTAACTAGTTCTTAGATTTTTATTCCTTGCCTATATAAGCATGACCCATTCTCATTGTATTTAATTGAGTTCCATAATAATATATGATATTGTTGCTCATTTGTTTGAAAAAGTTTATGTAAACTTATTCGGAAAATTACTTTCATCTTATTGATCATGGTGTTTGATTAACATTTGATTTCTTGGCTTGGTGCGATCTGGTTATCATTCCTTTTAAAGTGAGAATGGATAAAATTGAAATGGTTATTAAACTTTTTAACCGAGAGTTATGATGGTTATGATTTTAAGATTTTTTAGATAGTCGAAAAACTAATTACACAAATGTTATCTACATGGCCTAATCCTTAGAAAATTCACTAGCTTTTTATGGATTTGTTACGAATAACTAGAGTCGATCTTTTTTTCAAAACCCTAATTTGGCCTAAACTCTTTGCAAAATCCTCGAAAGTGTGGGATGTTAATTAGATAATGTTATACCTTCATTATTATCAACACCCTTATGATTTTAAAAATTGTAATCAACAATTGATGTAATTAGACAATAAATTCGATGCTTGCAAGTGTCCTTGAAATAAAATTTTGGCAATAGGATGGTTCAATCAATAATATATGTTTCTCTTATAACTTTAATATTACCCTTGTAATAGGTTATAAATGTGATTGAATGATTAATGATCCTAAATGTAATAATGTAACTTCGTATTTATAGAATTCTTAAATTTAAATTAGGACATTATTAACATGTAAGTTGACACACAGAGGGAGGAAATAGGATAACGAAGGCCACAAACCTAGAGGAATTCAAAATCAAGTGGAATATGGGACTATGAAACTAATGACTAGAAATGGAGTGGGTAGAAAATTGGTCATTTCCCAAGACCAAACCAAAAATAAGGGAGGATAGAGAAACAAAACAAGTAAAATAGAGAAAAATGAAAATGTTGGGAAAATTGAAGTCAAAATGGGAAAAATTCACAAGTAACACAAGGGGAACAAGACAAATGTCAAATTATACAAGAATGTGTACCAACAAGAGCCTAATTTCAACTAATATTCAATAAACACATAAATACACTAGCATTGTAGCAATGAACCAAATTAGTCTTATAAATGTACACATATCAAACTAAAGATAAACAAGCATTAACCTAAGATTTTTTTGTGGTAACGTATCTATCTATTGAGATTAATAAGATAACACAAGTAAGTTGAAAATCAAAAGGAAATATATATCTCCTTATCTCCCAAGTAGAGGACCATGAAGATCATGTAGCTAGTATTCATTCTCGAGTGTTTAAATACTTCCATTTCTACAAACATATAGAATGACGTGCAAGTAAAAATATGTCCTTATATATCCATACCTAGACAATTTTTCAAATCTAGAGAAGACAAAATATGAACAAATACACCTAGTTATGTTGAACTGGTACACATGCCTCTAGAGCAAGTATAAAACTTGAACCTAACTAGGTGTACCTTGTTATGAAACTAATCTATCTAAATTTAATGTAGGTGTTCCTTGTAGTAATACCAAATGAGATATATCGACATCATATTGGACTTAATCCCATGTGAGGAAGTAAATAAGATGTCCTAGAGTATAGAGAGCTGGTAATGTGATAAACATTAGTGGTTCCCCGAGTTGAGGTGTGGGTTGAAGTTTTGAATCACATTTCTCAAAATAAATGGATTACAACATATGTGCATGATAGAAAAATAAATATCTGATGTAAACATATAATGATATTATCATGTAAGGGACATGCGTAATCTATAAATTTTCCTTGTGTGCCTTGAGTGTGAGAAATTTAAGAAACATATCAAAGTCCTACCCCCTCTAATGGATATAAATCATGTAAGCACAATAATATAATGCACCAAGATCGACAAGTTATAAATATTGTATTAATTAAAAGAAAGGTAATAACAAATGCCCCAAACTAAGAAAAGGTATATTCACTATAGGCTCAAATATAAAATAACATAACAAAGGAAGAAGATATAATCACTATAGGATAAAATAATAAGATAATACCCCAAGGTGGGAAAGATATAATGTTATGATATCAATAATAAGAGAATTACCCCCAAGGTAGGGAGAAATAGAACAATTTGGGTTCATGAATAATGAAACAAGAATAATCCTTGAGTGGGTAGGTGAAAATAATGTAATCTTGAAGAATAATATAATGCCCTAAGGTAAGCAATATGAAAGTAGAGTAAGTGTAAAACATAATTTTTCCCAAGCGAAAAGATAAAATCAAGGATAACCCAACTGATGGTCCTTGCCCCATTTTTTTGCATGATGTAGATCACGAGAATATAAGAAATGACACATATAAGACATGCATGTTATGCATCAAGGCACCATATGTTCCAATAAGAAAATAAATAAGTGACACATGGCAAGAATCAATAGTGGACAAAGAAAAAATATAAACGAAAAATAATTCTATGAGACAAAGGCCAATAAGTGAAATCAAGTAGAATAATGGATAAATACTTGGAAGCAAAAATAAATAAGGAAGGATCCCTAATTTCCCACTACTTGCATCAAATTTATGTATGTTTAGGGTTGCAATGCCTTGATAATTGTGTTATCATCAATTAGAAATTAACGTTGGATTTTAAGACATGGTATGCAAGCTAGATAAGAAGCGAGGCTTCAAATAATTGAAAAATATTATGAGTTCAATAATGACAAAAATAATAAAAATTATTAAATTTATAATATAAAATTAGGTCTTTATTTATGATTTGGTATACTTTGCAATAAAGTTAAATTATATAAATGGATTATGACACATGATATGCCATAGATACAAAAATGTTTAGATCACCGTCATTTTTGTAAAGATAGAAGATGATAAAAGGTAAGGATTTGTGCAAAGCTACGGAAGCCAAAGGATGGTAGGTTGCGAAGAAGAGGTATTATTTGAAGCTAAATAATACCTTCTCCAAAACCCAATCTAAAAGTATTTCAAGTGTTCACTAAATGTTACTACGAGTTTAACCTAGAAGTGTTAGAGGAGATTGAAGATGAAACAAGTGAAGGAAAACATTTTAAGGATACAAAAGTGGATGAATTGGAAGCTACATAATCAAATCAAAAATGGAACTTTAGGGTGTTTTTCTTCAGCAAAATACCTTGTTTTAAAAACATTTGAGAAAGATGATGGAATTTGTGATGAGAATGTTTTTGAAACCCAAATATCCTGGAGGAAAGCAAGCAAAAACAACATTGGAGTTGAGCCACTAGGAAACATAACATGTACATGATATAATGGGGATGTTTCCATTGGTACTCATATGGGAAAACTTTAAACAAAATATGGATTAACCGGATAAGGAGCTTCAACACTTGTTACATAAAATAAAGTGGGGTGATGAGGATATATTTAGCTAAGGGTATGTTGTTTATGATTATAGAATTTGGCTTATTGAATGCTCATGATTTATTATTAACATATTTGGATATTACGAGAGAAAGATATGATGGTTAATGTAAGTATGGAAGAGATCCATTCATAGGTTTTACATAGGCTTATGCATCAATTATGGCTAAATTTTAGGAGTAACTTTGAAATTTTATGGAAATATGAAATACTTAATGTTAGTATATATGTACAAGACAACCAATTTGTTTCTATACCAAGAAACACAAGAAAAATAATGGATCCATAGGAACTGAAATGTGAAAAAAATCCACTATGGGTAACTAAACAATGAACTTAATTAGAATAGAATAGAGGTTGAATTTTCATCCAAGTTCACTTTTGATGCTTAAGGTCCATTTAAATGGGCAAATAGGGTTTAGAAGAATATATCTTATGCTACTTTTTTAGGAATTTCTATTTATATATAAACACTTACTTTTCAAAGAGGTAATCCATGATATTTATATTGATTTCACTAAAGTAGATTTGATGGTTTCTAAAAATTTAAAAATTGGTTATGAAAGTGCTTCTTGAGCTCAAGAAGCTTAAGAAGAACATAAATAATATTAGAAGGGTGGATTTGGAAAAAGTGGGGATGAAGGTCTTATGGGTTTATGGAAAAAAGAAGGGAAAAATGTTCACTTTGAAGAGATCCCTCAACATGATGAAATTGTGATCCTATTAGATAATTGTTTTAACCCTTTTTGTGTTTGATTAGGGTTTTACAACTATAATCAAACAAGGAATGAAATAAATGTTATAGGGGGTTATTATGACTAATTAAATTCTAAAATTAACCATTCAATATCATAATAACACATTAATAATTGAAACAAATGTACACGATGTAATAAAAAACTCACAAATACATGGGATTGAGTACACTTAGATGATTATAGGTGATTTTGGACCGATCTAAGTGTTCGAATCTTTGGAATAGTGGTTTCTGGACTTGATAGGGCTTTGAAATTGGGCTGTGAGTTGAGCGACCATCTAGCGAAGGATTGTATGGTAGGGAAAGAATGGTCTTACAATCTTACCCCCTTTATACAGTTTTACACCTACTTAGAACTAAAACATGTGACTTTTTGGGTTGGTCACTTGTTTTATTTTCTTAGTTGTTTTTCGAGTCACACTTGATCACATTGCAAGGGTATCTAAATAATCTTCTCAATCCTTCAAAACCCTAACCATGGATAAAGTCCTACAAAATAAACATTAGTTATGTTTTGGGCACCCATGTGCACCACCGACATCGACACAACTCATAATAGACTTCAAATCACACATCGTTATCCACCTAGAGTGTAATATCTAGTTGTAGTGTAAACAAATTTGGTGTCCTTATTTGATAATATTTTGCTTGAGCTCCTTGTTTGTGCAATCTACTTGAGTGGGTGACTTCGATTTCTTACAAATGTGGGGATAAATTTCCTAAATATAGTAGGAAGATTCATACATGTAGATAGTTTTTCCCTTATAATGTGCAAAGGTATTTTTAGCGTGTAGGGAGATTTGTATTCCTTTTGTGCTACCTTTTGCAATATGAGTCCATAAGAGTGCTTTAGAGTATTGGGCACTAAATGCGGTGAGTTTTACTTGATTATATATGCTTCAAAGGAAATTTAAGTTAGAATGCTTGATGAGGGAAGTAATCCCCCAAAGAATAATATACAACAAGAAGTTAGGTTCAAAAGTGAGTTGAGTCAATATTATACGGTTGGGTCATGACTATACAAACATTCTTACTTCTATTATACATTTTTACCCAAGAGTGCAAACCTAAAATGTGAAGTTTGGAAGTTGGAAAGTGGAGTATCTTATTGTGTTTCATGCGATTACTTCTAAAAATTGTTGACAAGTGAGTGTGTAAGATCAAACAAGCTAAACAAGATACCTAGTGATCGGGGATAATTTTTGAAAGTTCCCTAAACATCCCTAAATGGTATCAGTGCAGAAGATCATCTCGAGAGCTTTCCATCGACTGTGAGAACGTGAAAAATGGACATCGGGAGCTCTAGATATGTTCGGTCAAAGTTCAGACAACGGGAAAGTCAACTCTGGTCAACTGGTCAATATTGGACCAATGGCACTGTGACACGTGGCGAAAAGGCAAAAGGGAGTTGTTTGTTGGTTTTCGATCACCGGTCTTCGACGAGCGTAAAAATGGTGCACGGGAACAAGAGGCTCAACTTTTATTACGGAGGGGAGCCCGACCGCCATGTGGACTATGGTATTATCGCCAACGTGGTGGGTCCACAAGCCACCACATGTCAAATTCGCTCAATTTTCCTATTGGGAGATGACAAGTGGACTACAGGATTACTGAGTTAATTATTTCTATGCCACATTGTATGGGTCGAAATTATATTATCTTGGTAAGTCCACTTTCCAAATGGCACGCATATATGCCAAACCACATATATACATATTAATGTTTATACATTAGTATTATTAAACTACCAAACATATGCTACTTCCACGTGGAGGAGGAGTGAAGCGATGGTGGGGAGCATGTTGAATGGTATGCGTGGACATCCATGTGGTGAACAAGGTGGTAAGCGGTGGTAGGGGGCGGTTATGCTCCAAAGTGGTCCTTTGACCACTATCCTTACGCGGAGAAAGGAATAATAAAGCCTAAGAATTTATCTCATTCCACCATATGTGGGACTTTATACCCACTTAACCAATGCCGCACCAAATTTGGGTTTTAATCCCATTAAATAAACAACGCCACTATGGGATTTTTAACCCTTACCAAATGCTATGCCGCTCAATGGGGATTTGTTGGTTCGAAAATCTGTTGGGTGGATAGATCTATGGACAGACGAGCCAACAGTGTGCAGGGCATAGCCCCTCTTTGAGTCAGCAAAGTGAAACTGGTTTATTGCTATTCTACCAGCAGGAATCTTGTGCAAGTCTCACAATATTCTGCCTTCAGGGGTTGGGATCTCATCCCAGTAGAGGTATTTCCAACTGTAAAAGAAGGGAAAGAAACGAGGTGGGGAGATAGGAAAGATCTGAAGGGAGAAAAGAAATGAATTCCAAAGTAGAAAGGTTAGAAGGTCTATGATTTGGGTTGGTAGTATACAGAGCCGAACCTACTTTGCATAGACGAATAAAGCAATACTGATGAATAAATGACAACAAAGTAGAAGTAGATTCAACAGAACAATCACATAGATCTAACATAAGAAAGGTCTGATGTAAAACACATGTATTCAGCACAAAGTTTAAATATTGTATTAATATTTGTTTCTGTTACAAAAAGTTCAAAATCTTTTCTTCTTACTTCTATTTCTCATCTGAAAAGTATCCACCCTTGAATACAACAAGTATTCAAGTATATATAGAAGAAGAGAAGAAAAGAAGGCAAAAACAAACCAACCACTTAATTACAAAATATCTTACAAAATATCCTAAAGTCATTTGTTGACTTTTGACAACTTTGTGGATGACATCATCCCATGGTGCAACATGGATGATGTCATCATTTGTGTCAACATACTTTAGATATTTACAAGGAGAAGGTCGGAAGAATGAAACTATTCATCATCGTCCTATGGCTGAAAGGGGGTATCCTACTTTTGCTGCTGCTCAGGTGACGAGATGTGGAACTGGGCATGGTATTCCATGAACTTGCTGATCATGGGTTGAAGTTGATCCTGGGAAGGATCCTTGTGTCGATCACTGATAGCCTCACAAGTCTCCCGCTCGTTTGTGAGCTTTTCGGAGCTTGGAATATTCATTTTTGCATCTATCAGGTACCCTATGAAGTCATGGTAGGCCAACAAGTTATTGATGGATTTGGCATCGAAAGTGACTTCTGGTCCCAGCCCTGCGAAATTATCTCCTTGAAGATCCGAATAGTTTCATCAACCTTTCTTAAGGTGAAAGAAGGAGTCAAGAAGCCCGAGAGACATTCTCGGGACAATTTGCTCCATTTGATGCATTGCATCCAGGGCTTCCTCCTTGATCTTGTCAATCTTCTCGGGACAAACTCTAAGCGATCGACCCGGTAATCCAGAGTAGAAAGGATTTTGTTGAGGGCTCTAGGGTGACCAAAGACGCCAAACTTGACTAGATCTTTGACTGAACAATCGAGCATTTTCTGAAAGGTCTCATGCTGCATCCTGGCATGGTCCAGCTCTTCGGAGATGGGTCCTGCTATCGCCTGGAGCTCTTTGTTCGCCGATTGATATTCTGATATAAACTGGTGAACTTGGTGATTACTCCCTCACTTTCCTTGAGGATTTGGCTCCTCCAGGCGGAAACTGCCATACCCTGCTCACCAATTTTGGTGTATTCATTAATCTTATCCTGGCTCAGAGGCTCAGGAGTTTCGGTGGCAGTTGTAGGAGGTGCACTGCCCATTTTCGCAAGGCGTGGAGAAGATGTTTATTTTGCTCCTTTAACAACCTCTTTTCTTCCTTTGCTTCCTGGAGCTTCTTGCAAAGGGCATCAACTGCAGATAGGGCCTCTCCTTGAAGGCTTTCTAAAGATGTCCCCATTGTGACTTGGGTCACTGTATAATCTGTCGAAGACAGATCCTTTTTATCCTTTAAAGGATTGGGGTAAGCTATCTCCATTACTCTCTCTCCTGACGCACTCTGAGAGAAGCGGGTTATAGGCTTTTGCTTCTTGGCCCCCTTTGATGGGATGACGGAGAAGTCCATCGGTGTGATGGGAACTTTCCTCTTTTGTTGGCTCAGGTGCTGAGAGATCCATGCTGGACTTATGGGAGAGGGGCCGGAAATAGAAAAGGGAGTAGCTGCAGTAGTAGAAGGAAAATGCGTGGAGACACTTGGAGGTGGCATTGAGAGGGAGGCCAAGAAAGTGCTCACGGGAGGAAGAGATACTGCAGGGGAGGAAGACATGGAAATGGAAGGGAGCTGAGAGATGAGGGAAGAAATGGTGGGGACATCTCCACGAGAGAAGAGAAGATGGATGACGAGGAAGGGGGAACAATAGAAGATGGGGGAGAGGACACGACCAAAGGAATGGTCGCTTGGGTCACTCGAGGAGGGGAAGGAGGAGAGGGAGAAGGGATAGAAGGGACCTCAATAGTTGCAGTAGTGGCAACATCCTGAGTGGATGTGCCCATCGGAACATCTTCGGCCGCTTCTTTCTCTGGAGAAACCAGAGTTACAACTTGTTCTCTGCGGCGGAAGGGGGACTCTCAGGAGTCTCTTCTTGGGTAGAGCTTGACTCACCCTCCTTGTCTTTACCTTTGCTCTTTGGCAGATGTTTTGGTCTGGAAGGTGCATTGCCCAATGGAGATGTGGTGAAATCAACTCCGAGGTAGATGAGGCCATTCATCCTGCACCAGTGCTCTGTTCTCCGCAGAGTTTCTTTAACCCTTTCTTCTATGGTTTGAGGTGCTTTAGTTCTGTCAATTACAGCAAATGGCCAGTTGTCCCCATCCATGTCAAGATATACCTGATCAACTTCTTGATCAGCAGTTTGATAACCTTTTGGGATGATGGCTACGCCGTACTGAATGATTTCGGCCAAAGCCAAGCGGGAGTGATCTTTCCTTCTGAGCTCGACCTCATGATACAGGTCGATATAAATATCCTCGATCATGGAATGTGGATTGGATCGATTTTGGCCCTAGGAAGGCAATTCCTAGGGTCGAAAGTGGGCCTTGCCGGGAAGTTGTGCTTTAGATTGAGCAGTTCCAACTTTGTAAACATCTCCCGGGCTTTGTGGTGGGAAAGAAAAGTGTACCTACCCACTGTGAGGGGAAAGGAGTTCCACCCTTCTTTCTCTTCAAGCACTTCTTGTGGTAGGTTATGAGCTATCTTGATAGCTCCAACAGGATCAGCTTGGGGCCGACATATCTTGGCAATTTGGTTGGTTCCCCCAAGAAGTTGGCTACCCTTAGATAGGTGAAGGTGGGGAATTGCGTGAATAAGGCCCCCACTTCTCTGTTGCTGTAACAATGCTCTTGGTCATACGACCGTGAGTCATGTTTGGCCTCAAAAGGTAGATGATGCCATAGAAGAAGGCATCGTTAATCTTTGTAAACTGAGAAATACTATTTTCTAGCTTCAACTCTGGATAGTATTCATATATTTTTACTTGGGGCCAAACCCCGCACCGCATCAACACCGGATAATCTCTTTCCGAGGCTGTAGCATAAACTACGTAGGAGTTCATGTAGAACCTCCCCATTGTGGTGAGTTGTTGGAGCTGCTCGGATATAGTGCTGCTTATGATCTCCACCCACTCAAAGCGTTGATCTGGCACATTCTTGTTCATTGTCTCCAGGTACCTAAGCATCCATTTATGAAAGTAGTGGGCATTAGGAAGCCCAAATACTCTGCTTAGGAATGTGATGGTATCACTTAGTTCCTCAAAGAAATCACTGCGATGAATGACTTGTGGCCATCTGGTCACCACCTTCTTGTTTTTCAGGTATACCTCATTCATCAATTGCATACACTGGTCTTCATTATCCTCCCAAGCCTTGGTGCAGTCTTCTTGGCTTACGGCCACAAAGTGCCGGTGGTGAGGAATGCCAAGCATAATTTCAAAGTGTCGGGTAGTGAGGTTGATCACGACCTCACCCTTCTCATTCAGGACGCACCTCGTGTCTTTGTTGTAGCAGCGGGCTACTACCATCATGAATTCGTTATTCACAGCACTGACCAGGATCCCCCCAGCAAAATGTAGGCCACTGCCTACCAGCTTGTCCATCCACGGACTTCCTGTGACCCTCTAGTTCTGGCCCAGAAATCTTCCATATCAATGTGGCCGAGCTCAGAGTCTCTTATGTCCAGGTCACATTCTGCCTGGGATTCGGGCATCCTGACCCTTTGATATTTATACTTCATCTCTTCCTCTGTAAGTTTGGCTTTGCCTCTTAGATTTGGTTGGTCTCTTGCTTGATGTAGACATATGTAGTTCTGAACTCAGTTGTTGATCTGCAAGGAGAAGAAGTGAAACCCAACGCAGAAGAGTCATGTTAGCTATTTGATCTTCCATTAAAGTATTGACAGAAGGAAGAGTTATTAATTTTAAGGCATCGGGCACGGGCGCATGAACACTGCAGACTGCAGGGTTAAATAGTATGGCACATAGAAAAGGGGTGCTATAAGGGACAAATTAGCGCCAAAGGGCGCAGGGCGCATGGATACTGCAGATGACATTTTTGTTGTTGCAAGCGGAAGTGTGCCTGCACCATTTATATGCATTTTATAACGGGGCATTTTTTTTCATGTTACACGGGTACAGGATGTGCCAAAGGGCGCAGGTTTAGTGCGTGTAACATCATCTTTTTGTGCACAATAGGGGAACTTGGCACGGCGCATGGGAGGTCTACATGACATGATGTTGCTGTAATAGGGGATGCGCCTGCGCCGTTAACAGTTTTATACTTGGCGCAAGTAAGGTTGGTGTTGCATGGATGCAGGGTGCGCCAATGGCGCAAGTTTTTGCAATGTTACACATGAGTTTGGTGCGCCAAGAGGGCACAGGGTTAGTGGGTGTTGCAAGCAAGGAAAGTGTGCTTTGAGGCGTAATTGTTTTTATGCAGCAAGCATGGCGGATGCGCCGTTGGCGTGACTGTGCATTATGTTGCAAGGGTGGCGATTGCGCCAAAGAGGAAAAGTGCAGTCGTACGAGCTTTTAAGTCTTTGTTTCCTTCTCTGGAGGGATTACATGTGTTTAAGCCTCTTCTACAGGGTTCCTTGGATGATGAAGAGGATGTAATAAAGAGACCCAAGTGATTTTTTCTGAGGCAGAGTCCTCTTTACCAGCAGATCTGGAAAGAGGGGGAAGTGCATGGGGGAGAAGGATAGAAAAAAATAACAAAGAAGGGGGCTCATGGCTTCACAGATCATTCTATCCAACCCCACAAACAAACAACCAACAATCAAAACATAAAACATGAGAGTAATAAGGACCACTTACCCGGAATATATAGAATGTGAGAGGTGAAACTGGGTCCACGAATGCGACACGAGGATGACAGGCGTGCTGACAGGTGCAGAGGAAAAAGATCAATCACGTGTTTTAATTGTGAAAGTGACAGGGCGGATGTGCCTATATATAGGCAAAGGTGTAATAAATGCGCCAACCACTTTTTGAAGTGGTGCATCAAAACACCTATCGACATTGCAAAGCTTGTGCCCTGTGGCGCACCAAAACATGTTAACACGTGGTTATGTGCACCTTTAGCGCACCAAAAATGCTGTCAACATTGAAATACGTGCACCCTTGGCGCACCAAAACGTGGCGCAACAAAAATATTGTTGACACGAAGGCGCATGCAAGAAAGGTGCAACACGGTGAGGCACACCAAAATGTGTGTCGACACGTCAAAGGGTGCACCAAAGGAAATGAAGGGGGCGCAGATTTACTCTGTGTTGCACAGACAAAAGGTGCGCCCAACCAAAAAAAGACAAAAATGGCTAAGTTCGGAAAACTAGATTTCTGGGAAAGGATTTTGCAATGTTCCGAACGCAGAGGGGTCCCTGATGAGGGACCAGAACAAAATTTTCATGGGTTACCCACGAAATTTCCCTTGCCAATTTTACGGGATAACAACTGGCTCTTTCTAGGGACTATCTCTGAATGGAACTCAGGGGTAGAGAATCCCAGATCCACACGTGCCTATCCATTGGGTTACAGAGTCAAAAACAAGGGCGACCGAAAAGGGAAACACACAACCAACAAAAGCAAACACACGACAAAAACAAACACACAACTGAAGCAAACTGTACAAAGAAGAGAGCAAGCTCTACTTCCTGAAGATTTTCAGATGTTGCCTGCTATAGGGAAGCGGGAGTCTAGTTCCGTCCGGATATGAGAGATAGAAGCTATTCTCTCCATTGAGTTGCTTGATCTTGAAAGGTCCCCTCCATAGGGAATCAAATTTTCCATGCATGCCCTTTGGCTCTCTTCGTTTGTCCCACAAAAGGACGAGGTCTCCCACCCGGTACTCTCTTTGCTTAGCTTTTTTATCGAACAATCTCTTGACCTGATTCTGATGTTCGGTGATCCTGTCGACCACTCTTACTCTCTTTTTCGAGCTCTGCTAGATACATGATCCTCTTTTCAAGGGAATTTTAGAAAGTCTCATCTTCGATTGCTCGTGCCAAGCACAGAGCAGGGAGTTCCGCAGAAATGGGAAGCTCGGCGTCGGTGCCATATAACACTTGAAAATGTGACATGCCAAGAGACCTCTTGGGAGTGATGCGTTGTCTGCCCACAAAGTGTCGTATAATGACTTGTGCCACATTCGTTGATTCTCATCCACTAGTTTTAGTATGATGGTTACCAAGTTTTTATTACTGGATTCTTCCTAACCATTTCCTTGAGGGTAATAATCTGAGGTGTGAGCTAGAGTTATTCCGTATTCATAGCAAAAACCAACAACTTCTCGTGAGGAGAAGTTGGAAGCATTATCAACAACAATCTTGTTTGGAACGCCAAACCTGACAATGATATTTTCTTTGATGAAACTGCAAACAACCTTGGAAGTGGCATGTTTGATAGGTATGGCTTCCACCCATTTCGTGAAGTAATCTATTATTGTCAGGACATAACTATGTCCGGAACTCAATTGGGGATTGAGTGCACCGATAAAATCAATTCCCCACTGCTTGAATGGTTCATCGATAACGATTGGCCTGAGGGGAAAAGCAGCCAATTTGGGCTTGCCGACAAATTGCTGGCAAGGCTCACACTTTGCTACCCAGGTGGCTGTATCTTGGAAAAGTGTTGACCAATAGTACCTGGCCTAGATGATCTTGTGCGCCGTCACGGAAGAGGAGAAATGCCCCCATAGGCCGAATCATGAAAACTCTCAAGTAACTTCACCTGTTGTGGCTTGTCAACACATCGCAAGAAGATGCCATCTATTCCGCGTTTGTATAAACCATCATCCTAGATGATATATCTGGCTGCTCTGAGCTTTATAGCATGCTTCTCCTTTGTAGTTAGATGAGCTGGGCATTCACCATAGGTGAGAAAGAAAGCAATATCGAGAATACCACTCATCACTTTGGTTGCGACAAATAGGACCATAGGTAGAGAATCGGCTTTCTCCAGCTGGCTTTGTGCTCCATTGACGCAATCCTTTTCTTCCCCGGAAACTTCTGACCCTTGGTTTTCAGCCATAAGTTGACATAGGCCCTTGCCTCTTACCAACTTGGTTGGTTTTATATCCAGGTCATACTCTTGGACTTTTGCAATCCAATTTCCTCGCAAACTTCCTAACTCCTGTTGAGTTAAGATGGACTTTACTGCCGTGTCAGGAACTAGAACCACCGTATGAGAGTTTAGAATGTAATACCTGAAGTTCTTAACTGCTTTGACAACGGCGAAGGCATGTTTTTCCAACTGGGTCATTTTTAATTCGTGAGGCTTGAGAGGAGAGCTCATAAACACAATCGGGGATTCAACATCTTGAGAATTCCTTTGCATTAGGATGGCCGACACAGTGTGCTCAGATGCATAGCTATACATAATAAAATCCTTGGAGAAATCGGGACATACCAGGACTGGCGCATGAGCGATGGAGGCTTTTATTTCCTCAAATGACTTCTTCCCTTCTTCGCTCCATCGGAAAGTTGGTGACCCTTTCATCATGTCTAATATATGGTGAGTCTTTTCAGCAAAGTCGGGAACAAAGCGCCTGAGAAAATTCACTTTTCCGAAGGAGTGAACGCCGGTCTTGCTTGTAGGTAAAGTAAGGCTCTGAATAGCCTTAACTCTTTCGGTATCTATCTTCGTCCCTTCTTTGCTAACAACATGTCCCAGCAATTTTCCCTCGTGACTCAAAATGACTTTTTTTGAGGATTCAGGGAGATCCCGTGCTCTTGGCATCTAATCAATACTTGCTCTAAATGATCACAATGATCATTTCACTATTTGGAGAACACAGTTAAGTCATCTAAGTAGACTACGATGACCTTCCCCATCATACCTTTGAACGCAAGGTCCATGGCCCACTGGAAAGTGGCACCAGCATTGGTCAGGCCAAAAGGCATCCTGTTATAAGAAAACGTACCCCAAGGGGTAGTGAATGTTGTTTTAAATTGGTCTTCAGGTGAGACTTCAATCTGATTGTAGCCAAAAAAACCATCAAGCATGGACAACATTTCTGATCTAGTTACCACTTGCAGAACCTGATCCATTATGGGAAGCGGGTAGTTTTCCTTCAAGGATGCCTGATTCAGGTTGCGAAAATCTACGCAGATGCGTATCTCACCATTCTTCTTACGTACTGGCACAATGTTTTCCACCCAAGTACTAGTGATGGATAGGAAAAATGATCCGTCGTCCCAACATTTTCTTAATTTCAGCTGGGATAGTACTGAGATCTTAGGATTATAATGTCCCTACCTTACAGCAAAAGGGTTTGACATCCTCTTTCAATGGGATGTCATGCTAGACGTCCTTCAGCTTAAAAGACTTTAGATCGGCATAGGACCATGCCAATACATCCATGTATTTCTTTAGCAGTTTGACAAACTTCCGCTTCTCTTCAGGTGTGCAACATTTTCCAATGTTTACAAACTGCGGATGTCCAACCGAACCTAAATTGACCGGTTGGTTTTGGGAGGAGCCAGGATCATCTCGCCTTTTCTTTTTTACAAAACAATCATGCCTATCGAACAAACGCTCTAGAGAAACCAAACCTTTTGGAATTTTATTTCCTTTGAGCTGACATATGCCGTCGCTTCCTTTTGATTCTTCATTTTGATCGGTAACTGATTCGCGGCATGTAGAAGTGGATCCTTCAAAATGAAGTTCACTAAAATTTTCCGCCTTTTCGAGAAAGGCAATGAGTTGATTGTCATTGTTGAATACTTGCCAATGCTGAGAATTGTCCGGCACGCTTGGGTGGAAAACCACCTCAATGGTATATTTGTTTGTTTTCAAACACGGTGAGGAGCATGAGGGATCTTTGAGATGGCCAATGAATCGGCCATGTCATTCTGAGCTCTTGGGATGGATTTTATTGAAAAAGCATCAAACTCCTCGATGCTTTCCCACACCGCGTTGCGGTAATGCTGAGCCTTTCATTCTTCACTTGGTATATCCTTTTAACTTGATTTACGACCAGCTCTGCATCACCTTGTACCTTGATTCTTGATCCCTCTTTCCTTTGCGGCTTGCATGCCAAGTAGCAGAGATTCATACTCAACAGTATTATTTGTGTTGAAAAATTATAACTTGAAAGAGAGAGGAATAATCTCCTCTTTGGGAGATATTAGTACGGCGCCAGCGCCGCACCCACTAGTCACACGCAGCTGCCATCAAACTGCAAAGTCTAGATCTTGTTAAGATCCTCTTCTTGGATGAGGACATCCATTTTGTCAGACTCGGTAGACAAGAAATAGTTTCCCATCCCTGATGATTTGAAGAGAATTTGGGCTTTAGGGTCATCGGAGTTAGTAACCAGGTACTTCTTTTGTGATTCAGGCTCCAAAGTTTGCATTACACCTTTGACGGGGATCCTAGCCTTAGACCAGTCCATATGAATCTCCCCACCAACTTCACTGCAAAAACTCCTCCCTAGCAGAATTCCATAGGCTGCTGGAATATCGGCAACAAGGACGGTCATTTTTACCCTTTTTCTCGGGAATGCTGCAAACGTAAATTACGCGTCCTTGATTTGACCGATCAGTGGAACTTGCTTGGTTTCCAAGGAATAACATCTACCAAAAGGCTTGGTAAGGGTGAGGCCCAGAGCATGGGTGACTTTTGCCGGCATGACATTATCGAAGCTCCAGAATCAATTATGCAGTTGCTTAGTTTGTGGCCATTGATTAGGAGGGAGAGGTAGAAAGGTTCTATCTTGCCTGATGCGGAAGTCAAGGCAACATTTATGTGGGATGAAGGAGGGGTGGAAAGGATTCCTTTTGGGGAAACCTGATTAGTTATGACAGCCTGACTTTGGATGTATTCAGTCAACCTTACAAGTTGTTCGGGGTTTGACTGAAGGTACTCGGCTTCAGACATTTGGATCTTGGTCTTTTTAGCGTGGTCAATTATGTCAAACATGGCCAAGGGCTGCGTTGATGGAGGAATGAGTCCTTCATTTCACGGCGGTAGGGTAAGGTTACTGGCCTTCATGGAAATAGAAGAAGGCTGATTTGGAGGAGAGATGGGAGGAAAAGATTTCTTTGTAAAAGACTTAATAGGGGGTTGAGCAGGAAGAGGATTACCTCTTTTAGCAATAGTTGGGGGCGTGGATGACGCGGCCTTCTCTTTCTGCATATGGGCAGCCACCTCTGCTTCTTTTCCTTGCGAACGGGTAAAAACAACATATGATTGTCCGCTTGCATATCCTTGGGTACCTTCTTCTTCATCAGATTCCTCCTCATCAAATTCCATATACCCGATAGTAGAGTCGCCAGTCGGTTCACCGACATCTTGACCATCTTCGCCTTGAGATAAAGGTTCTTCGTAATTTTGCTCCTCTTCTTCAATTTCAGCTAAAGCATTGACCGGAGGAGCCTCAAGTGCCAACCACGGAGTAGTTGAAGGAAAACGTGGCCTATGCGGGATGCTGTTGGAAGCGAAAGTTCTTCGTGGAATATCCCGGTATGGGGAATTAGGGGAAGCTTGGGCTCACTGCTTCTTTAATGCGAGCAAGTCATTTGCCATCTTTTGAAATGCTTTGGATCAGATGAAGTAGTGGGAGAAGGGCTCGAAGCTTTAAGCTTGGACGATTCTCTTTTTAATTCGCCAGATATTAGCAAGTTATCTTCGATTCGGATGGTGGTAGCCTGGGTAAGAATCAAAGTAGCTACTTGTTCTTGCAGGAGTAAGAAACTTACTTTTGAGCTCATGGCATTTACTGAAGAAACACTTTTGATTTTCCGGTGTGGGAAGCATGGTAGGCGGAACACGGTTGATTAGTGAATTGAAGTGGGCGATGAAGTCATGCATAGTTTCATTGACCTCCTTCTTTAGGTGAGTGATCTTTGACAACAACGTGAATGCATCTTCGGAAGGCTTATACCTGTCTTCAAATGCAGCCCGTAAGGTGGCCCAACTAGTAATAGATCCAGCCGGCAAATGCTGAAACCATTCTGCTGCGGGCCTTGCAAGGTTTCCAGAAAAGGCAAAAGCCGACACATCTTCATGGGTCACATCCAGATCTTGCATGACATGATGAACGTGGATATGTGTGAATCCGTGCTTTGGTTTCTACTCCCATCAAATTTGGGAAAAAAATTTCGGTTTTCATGTGGGAGCGCGTGATCAGGATGCGGCAAAGCCAGGGGGCCCATAGCATTTCCCCATGGTACTGCCATTTGGATGGCTGGAAAAAGAACGTAGATGGAAGCACAGTTCCACTGAGTAGCAAGGCACTGCAAAGTGATGTAGATGTTCCCGATGAGAGATGCTTCCTTCGTGGAGGTGAGACACTCTGGACAATTACTTGGTGAGCTCGGTGACGAAAGCGCCGGTGTTACATTGAAGTTATGCCTCTGAAGCAGATCGAAAGTAAAATCAACTTCTCCATGAGCTCTTCTGCCTCGAGTAAATGGTTCACCCACCAGTGTACCTCCCAGGTCTACAATATTTGAAGCAGATTTAAGAACTCTTTTTGATTGTACTTGCTGATTTTCTGATTTTTCTGACAAAAACCAGCAGCATGTACTTTTCTAAATATTTAAATTTTATCCTTTTCTTAAAAACCGATTGCGGTTTATTTGTTTGATTAACAAGGATAAAATGATGGTAAAGCTTAGTAAGCTGATTTTCAGATCTAGAGTTGAATTTTTGAAGAGTTTGAAAATTTTGGTAAACTGTCAAAAACTCAGATCTACGGAAAAATATAGATTTTTGTAAAAACTCAGCGAACTAAAGATCTCTAACTAGTCCCGATCTATGGACCTCTGAAGAAAATTTTCAGTTTGGGTCACTTTTGAAAAAATTTGGATTTTGAACAAAAGTTAAAATTTACAAACAGGTAGTGATTTTTCTGATTTTTACTGATTTTCTATCATACCACTATCATAGATCTGATAGATTTGTTCGATCCCCAGTAGAGTCACCAAAAACTGTTGGTTCAAAAATCTGTCGAGTGGACAAATCTATGGATAGACGAGCCAACAGTGTGCAGGGCATAGCCCCTCTTTGAGTCAACAAAGCGAAACTGGTTTATTGCTATTCTACCAACAGGAATCTTGTGCAAGTCTCACAATATTCTACCTTCAGGGGTTGGGATCTCATCCCAGTAGAGGTATTTCCAACTATAAAATAAGGGAAAGAAACGAGGTGGGGAGATAGCAAAAGATCTGAAGGGAGAAAAGAAATGAATTCCAAAGCAGAAAGGTCAGAAGGTCTATGATTTGGGTTGGTAGTATATAGAGCCGAACCTACTTTGCATAGATGAATAAAGTAATACTGATGAATAAATGACAAAAAAGTAGAAGTAGATTCAACAAAACAATCACATAGATCTAACATAAGAAAGGTCTGATGTAAAACACATGTATTCAACACAAAGTCTAAATATTGTATTAATATTTGTTTCTGTTACAAAAAGTTCAAAATCTTTTCTTCTTACTTCTATTTCTCATCTGAAAAGTATCCACCCTTGAATACAACAAGTATTCAAGTATATATAGAAGAAGAGAAGAAAAGAAGGCAAAAACAAACCAACCACTTAATTACAAAAATATCTTACAAGATATCCTAAAGTCATTTGTTGACTTTTGACAACTTTGTGGATGACATCATCCCATGGTGCAACATGGATGATGTCGTCATTTGTGTCAACATACTTTAGATATTTACAAGGAGAAGGTCGGGAAGAATGAAACTATTCATCATCGTCCCACTGGCTGAAAGGGGGTATCCTGCTTTTGCTGCTGCTCAGGTGACGAGATGTGGAACTGGGCACGGTATTCCATGAACTTGCTGATCATGGGTTGAAGTTGATCCTGGGAAGGATCCTTGTGTCGATCACTGATAGCCTCGCAAGTCTCCCGCTCATCTGTGAGCTTTTTGGGAGCTTGGAATATTCATTTTCTGCATCTATCAGGTACCCTATGAAGTCACGACAGGCCAACAGGTTATTGATGGATTCGGCGTCGAAAGTGACTTCTGGTCCCGACCCTGCGAAATGATCTCCTTGAAGATCTGAATAGTTTCATCAACCTTTCTTAAGGTGAAAGAAGGAGTCAAAAGCCCAAAGACATTCTCAAGACAATTTGCTCCATTTGATGCATTGCATCCAGGGCTTCCTCCTTGATCTTGTCAATCTTCTCTAGGACAAACTCTAACTGATCGACACAGGTAATCCAGTAGAAAGGATTTTGTTGAGGGCTGCAGGGTGACCAGAAGATGCCGAACTTGACCAGATCTTCAACCCGAGCAGTCGGGCATTTTCTCGAAAGGTCTCATGCTTTGCATCTGGCATGGTCCAAATCTTGAAAGATGGGTCCTACTATCACACTGGAGCTCTTTGTTCACCCGATTGATATTCGATATAAAGCGGTGAACTTGGTGATTACTCCTCACTTTCCTTGAGGATTTGGCTCCTCCAGTGGAAACCGCCATACCACTCGCTCGCCATTTTGGCGTATTCATTAATCTTATCTGGCTCTGAGGCTCGGGAGTTTGGCGGCGATTGTAGGAGGTGCACTGCCCATTTTCTGCAAGGTGTGGAGAAGATGTTTATTTTGCTCCTTTAACAGCCTCTTTTCTTCCTTTGCTTCCTGGAGCTTCTTGCAAAGGGCGTCAACTGCAGATAGGGCCTCTCCTTGAAGGATTTCTGAAGATGTCCCCATTGTGACTTGGGTCACTTTGTATAATCTGTCGAAGACAGATCCTTTTTATCCTTTAAAGGATTGGGGTAAGCTATCTCCATTACTCTCTCTCCTGACGCACTCTAAGAGAAGCGGGTTATAGGCTTTTGCTTCTTGGCCCCCTTTGATGGGATGACGGAGAAGTCCATCGGTGTGATGGGAACTTTCCTCTTTTGTTGGCTCAGGTGTTGAGAGATCCATGTTGGACTTATGGGAGAGGGGCCGAGAAATAGAAAAGGGAGTAGCTGCAGTAGTAGAAGGAAAATGCGTGGAGACACTTGGAGGTGACATTGAGAGGGAGGCCGAGGAAGTGCTCATGAGAGGAAGAGATCTTTGCGGGGAGGAAGATATGGAACGGAAGGGAGGCGAGAGATGAGGGAAGAAATGGTGGGGGATAGCTCCACGAGAGAGAAGAGAAGATGGACGACGAGGAAGGGGAGCACAATAGAAGATGGGGAGAGGACACGACCAAAGGAATAGTCACTTGGGTCACTCGAGGAGGGGAATGAGGAGAGGGAGAAGGGATAGAAGGGACCTCAATAGTTGGAGTAGTGGCAACATCCTGAGTGGATGTGCCCATCGGAACATCTTCGGCCGCTTCTTTCTCTAGAGAAACCAGAGTTACACTTGTTCTCGCGGCGGAAGGGGGACTCTTAGGAGTCTCTTCTTCGGCAGAGCTTGACTTGCCCTCCTTGTCTTTAACTTTGCTCTTTGGTAGATGTTTTGTTACGGAAGGTGCATTGCCCAATGGAGATGTGGTGAAATCAACTCGAGGTAGATGAGGCCATTCATCTTGCACCGGTGCTCTGTTCTCCTGAGTTTCTTTAACCCTTTCTTGATGGTTTGAGGCGCTTTAGTTACATCAATTACAACAAACGGCTAGTTGTCCCCATCCGTGTCAAGATATACCTGATCAACTTCTTGATCGGTAGTGTGATAACCTTTTGGGACGATGGCTACTACGCCGTCTTGAATGATTTCAGCCAAAGCCAAGCGGGAGTGATCTTTCCTCCGAGCTCGACCTCATGATACGGTGGAAATAAATATCCTTGACTGCGGAATGTGGATTGGATCGAGTTTGGCCAGTAAGGCAATTCCTAGGGTCAAAAATGGGCCTTGCCGAGAAGTTGTGCTTTAGATTGAGTAGTTCCGACTCTGCAAACATCTCTGGGCTTTGTGGTGGGAAAGGCAAGTGTACACGCCCACTTTGTGAGGGGGAAACGAATTCCACCTTCTTTCTCTTGAAGCACTTCTCATGGTAGGTTATGAGCTGTCTTGATAGCTCCAACAGATCAGCTTGGGGTCGACATATCTCGGTAATTTGGTTGGTTCCCCAAGAAGTTGGCTACCCTTAGATAGGTGAAGGTGGGGAATTGCGTAAATAAGGCCCCCACTTCTCTGTTGCTGACAATGCTCTTGGTCATACGGCACCGTGAGTCATGTTTGGCCTCAAAAGGTAGACGATGCCGTAAAAGAAGGCATCGTTAATCTTTGTAAGCCGAGAAATATATGTTTTCGGGCTTTCAGCTCTGGCGGTGAGGTTGATCACGACCTCACCCTTCTCATTCAGATGCACCTTGTGTCATTGTTGTAGCAGAATGGGTCTACTACCATCATGAATTCGTTATTCACAAAGACTGACCGAGATCCCCCTAGCAAAATGTAGGCCACTTCCTACCAAACTTCTCCATCCATGGAATTCCTGTGAACCCTCCTAGTTACGGCCCAAAATCTTCCATATCAATGTGGTCGAAGCTCGAGTCTCTTATGTCCGTGTCACATTCCACTCCGGGATTCGGCATCCTGACCCTCTCGATATTTATACTTCATTTCTTCCTCTGTAAGTTTGGCTTTGCCCTTAGACTTGGTTGGTCTCTTTCTTGATGTAGACATATGTAGTTCTGAACTCGATTCTTTGATCTAATCTGAAGGAGAAGAAGCGAAACTCAATGTAGAAGAGTCATGTTAGCTGTTTGATCTTCCATTAAAGTATTGACAGAAGGAAGAGTTATTAATTTTAAGGCATCAGGGCATAGGGCGCATGAACACTACAGATTGTAGGGTTAAATAGTATGGCACACAGAAAAGGGGTGCTACAAGGGACAAATCAGTGCCAAAGGGCGCAGGGTGCATGGATACTATAGATGACATTTTTGTTGTTGCAAGCGGAAGTGCGCTTGCGCCATTTATATGCATTTTATAACGGGCGCAGATTTTTTCATGTTACATGGGTTCAGATGATGTGCCAAAGGGCACGCTTTTAGTGCGTGTAACATCATCTTTTCATGCTTATGAACAGGGGTAACTTGGCGCGGCGCATGGGAGGTCTACATTGCATGATGTTGCTTTGTAATAGGGGATGCGCCTGCACCGTTAACAGTTTTATACTTGGTGCAAGTAAGGTTGGTGTTGCATGGATGCAGGGTGTGCCAATGGCGTAAGTTTTGCAATGTTACACATGAGTTTGGTGCGCCAAGAGGGCACAGGTTAGTGGGTGTTGCAAGCAAGGAAAGTGTGCTTTGAGGGCGCAACTATTTTTTATGCAACAAGCATGGCGGATGCACCGTTGGCGTGACTGTGCATTATGTTGCAAGGGTGGCAATTGCGCCAAAGAGGAAAAGTGCAGTCGTACGAGATTTTAAGTCTTTGTTTCCTTCTCTGGAGGGATTACATGTGTTTAAGCCTCTTCTGCAGGGTTCCTTGGATGATGAAGAGGATGTAATAAAGAGACCCAAGTGATTTTTTCTGAGGCAGAGTCCTCTTTACCAGCAGATCTAGAAAGAGGGGGAAGTGCATGGGGGAGAAGGACAGCAAAAACAACAAAGGGGGGTCTCATGGCTTCACAGATCATTCTATCCAACCCCATAAACAAACAGCCAACAATCAAAACATAAAACATGAGAGTAATAAGGACCACTTACCTAGAATATATAGAATGTGAGAGGTGAAACTGAGTCCACGAACACGACACGAGGATGACAGGCGTGCTGATAGGTGCAGAGGAATAAGATCAATCATGTGTTTTAATTGTGAAAGTGACAAGGTGGATGCGCCTATATATAGCAAAGGTGTAATAAATGCGCCAACCACTTTTTGAAGTGGCGCATCAAAACACCTGTCGACATTGCAAAGCTTGCACCCTGTGGCACACCAAAACATGTGTTAACACGTGGTTATGTGCACCTTTAGCGCACCAAAAATTGGTCAACACTGAAATACGTGCACCCTTGGCGTACCAAAATGTGGCGCAACAAAAATATTGTTGACATGAAGGCGCATGCGCCTTGGCGCATGCAAGAAAGGTGCAACACGGTGAGGCGCACCAAAATGTGTGTCGACACATCAAAGGGTGCGCCAAAGGAAATGAAGGGGGTGCAGATTTACTCTGTGTTGCACAGAAAAAGGTGTGCCCAACCAAAAAAGACCAAAAATGGCTAAGTTCGGAAAACTAGATTTCCCGGGAAAGGATTTTGCAACGTTCCGAACGCAGAGGGGTCCCTGATGAGGGACCAGAACAAAATTTTCATGGGTTACCCACGAAATTGCCCTTGCCAATTTTACGGGATAACAGGATTTAATCCCATTTCATATGCAAAACGGCCAATATGGGTATTTGATCCCATTTGTTTTGCTATGGGTAAGGCTTAGGTTTAAAATAGCCTAAGGATAATATGTAATTGCATATTTCAAGGGCCCTAATTTTGTATAAATAGGGAACCCGTTCTTTGTAAAACACACACACAACCCGAGCTTATTATTTGTTAAGCTTATTTGTGGGATGTGTCAACAGGTATTGTCTATTGGCCTATTATTTTAGGCAATAGTAGATGAAATATTTGTGATTGGGAGTAAATTATAAACTACCCAATAGGCCCATTGAGCCACACCAATTACTTGCAAATCCTGGATTGTCGACCAGAGTGCTAGCTTCGCATTGATAGCGTCGGGAAGGCCGATCGAAGCCAAAGGAGATTATACGCCAGGAAGGTGGAAGTTGGGTGCTATTTTTCACCCTTGTCATCCGAAGGTCTGGTTATTCTTCTAAGCAAGTTTAAATAGTTTCCATTAGGTTTTCTTGTGAAAGTACTATTGTAACTTACAAGTTTTGACTAGTGGAATGGTTCGACCACGAACCCGGAGACGTAGGCAATTGCCGAACTCCGTAATCAATATTTGTGTAATTGTCTTATTGTCTTGCATTTTATTTTAAATTGATTACTTAAAAGGAGAAAATCATCGGCAAATTATTAAAGCCTATAAGGGTCCAGATCAGGTAGTAATAATCTGATTATTTTCGGATCAAGTTTGGTATCAGAGTTGGTTTAGCTCCATATTTGTTTTTCAGTAAATCTAATTAACAGAGTGATTGCTTCAAGATTGGTGCAGTTGGTTCAGTTTGTGTGAACAGGTACAAGTGCACTATGGGCAAGATGTCTAAATAGGAAAAGCTTGAGGAAATTGAAGCTTATAATCACCAGATCCAGGAAGAGAATTCTCTCTTGTGATCAATGTATTACTCCTTGGAAGAGGAGAATGCTCATTTGAAATCAAAATTGCAAACCAAGGATGAGCTCTTGGCAAGGTTGTAGTGTGGTGATCAGAGGAAGGAAATACCTTCAACTTTAGATGCAGAGACCATGGTAGATGATTACACTGTAAGTTGTTCACCATTGGAATCTTCTTCTTCCTCCCATTTAGTTTCGGATTTAGGTAATGAAGTCTTTGGTTTATTTGAAAAGCATACTAGAGGCATTGGATCCAAGTTACTAGATAAAATGGGATTTGATGGAAGAGGCCTTGGTAAAAATGGCCAAGGTATTGCTAACCCAATACAGGTCGAGGATTGTCCTCATTTTGCAGGTTTGGGTTATTCTAGTGTGGGAATGGAAATTGGAGAATGCTCCAAGAATGCTTTGATGGGAGACAAGCTTCCGAAAGCAAAGAGAATACCCCACTAGTCCTACAAGAAGATTCTAAGCAGGAAAGTTGTGCTTCATCGTCACAGGAAAGATGTGGTAAGAGAAATCAGCGAAGAGGTAATGAGATTCCACCTCTAGTTTCTTACCATAATCATAAGCATAATAAAACTTATGATCCACTTTTTTAGCTTAAGAAGTATGGTTATGATTTTCAGAAGATGTGGAATTATTTTCCATGTACTTTTTGTGGATTACATAATCATTCAGTGGCCAGATGCTAGAAGAGAAGGACACTGATGAAGAAGTTGATGCCGTTCATCAGGAACAAGGCAAATCAAGAAAGACCAATCTCATCATGCAGAGTCGAGAAATGGCAAAAAGAGTTCCTCATCCCGGAAGAAGGATATTAAGAGGAATTTTTGTGCTCATTGCTGCGAGAGAATGGGCATCGGGTGGAAGATTGCTGAAATTGCATCCATCTCGCCATCGTTGTAATGGCAAGCCAAAGATGGAATGGATGCCTATTGCAAAGGCAGAAGAAGTTTCTACTCAACCACCACCAGTTGACAAGTCAACCTAGGACCAGGTAATACCTGAAAGTGAAAGTCCTTTAAAATGGGTAAGTCAACAATTTTTTAATTATATATTGCATAATTCAGATTGATGAATCGTATGCAGTATTAAGTTTGGAGATCAAATTTTGTGAGAAAATGCTGAGAGAAAGGTTTACAATACTCAGTGGATTTTCTTACTTAGAAAATTTGATTAATGCTCCAAACATATCTCCTAATCAGCTTGTGAGTACCTGTTACAGCTTGGATACAGGAATTAACTCATATAAAGCTTGGAGATTGATCTACCATTTGTGTAGACAATAGAGTTCTCAAAAGATCAGCTCAAAACTTCATTCTGTGTAGAGGCATTGTGACCGTGCAACAGAATGGTAGCTGAATCATCATTGGCATTGACGTCGGTTGGAACTTCATTCTGTGTAGAGGCATTGCGACCATATACGCAGTAATGGTACCTGATATTAATATGTCAACAAGAGGAGCTCTCAAAGGATCAGCTCGAAACGTCATTTAGTGTCAAGGCATTACGACCTTATATATGAATGGTAGCCGATCAACGTACTTAGCATCGTGCATCGGAGGCTCGAGGTCTTGCAAGAGGCTTAGCATCATGCATCGGAGGCATTGAGGTCCGTAACAGACTTAGCATCATGCATTGGAGGCTCGAGGTCTTGAAAAGGCTTAGCATCATGTATCGGAGGCGTTGAGGTCTACAGAGACTTAGCATCGTGCATCGAGAGGCTCGAGGTCTTGAAAGAGGCTTAGCATCATGCATCGGAGGCATTGAGGTCTACAGAGACTTAGCATCGTGCATCGGAGGCTCGAGGTCTTGAAAGAGGCTTAGCATCATGCATCGGAGGCGTTGAGGTCTATAGAAACTTAGCATCGTGCATCGGAGGCTCGAGGTCTTGAAAGAGGCTTAGCATCATGCATCGGAGGCGTTGAGGTCTACAAAGACTTAGCATCGTGCATCGGAGGCTCGAGGTCTTGAAAGAGGCTTAGCATTGTGCATCGGAGGCTTGAGGTCTTGAAAGAGGCTTAGCATCATGCATCGGAGGTGTTGAGGTCTGTAAAGGGACAAGGCATTGTCCATCACCGACATCGGATCAATCAAAGCTCTACGTAACATGGAGTTCCTTCAAACCAGTTCGGATTCTCGTAGAATCAACTCGAGTCGAGCTATGTTATAGAGTAAAAGGAGATCCTTGTTGTCGAGATATCAAGAAGCTTAGCACCACGCACGTAAGGAGTGTTGAGGTTTCATTCGAAACTTAGCACCATAAAGCGGAGGCGTGGAGGTCTTCTTCGGATATCGAGTGGCGCGGCGAGCGTCGGGCCCATAACCCATAGGTCCCGAGGATCGTAGAGTTGTCGAAGTGAGAAGGTTGCAGAGGAGAAGACCTAAGGGTTTACTACAACAGCACTTCCGAGGTGGCGCAGCATTTTTTCGATTCAGACAATATGGAAGCTTTTTGGGACAAAAGCTTTTCTCGATGGGGGAGGTGTGATTAGGGGATCATTTTTGAAAGTTCCCTAAACATCCCTAAATGGTGTCAGTGCAGAAGATCATCTTGAGAGCTTTCCATCGACTATGAGAACGTGACAAACGGACATCGGGAGCTCTAGATATGTTCGGTCAAAGTTCAGTCAAAATGGAAAGTCAACTCTGGTCAACTTTCAATTTGGACCAATGACACACAAACATGGTGAAAAGAGCAAAAGGGATTTGTTTGTTGGTTTTTGATCACCGGTCTTTGACAAGCATAAAAATGGTGCATGGGAACAAGAGGCTCAACTTTTATTACGGAGGGGAGCTCGGCCGCCGTGTGGACTATGGTATTATCGCCAACGTGGTGGGTCCACAAGCCACCACGTGTCAAATTCGCTCAATTTTCCTATCGGGAGACGACAAGTGGACTATAGGATTACTAAGTTAATTATTTCTATGCCACATTGTATGGGTCGAAATTATATTATCTTGGTAAGTCCACTTTCCAAATGGCACGCATATATGCCAAACCACATATATACATATTAATGTTTATACATTAGTATTATTAAACCGCCAAACATATGCTACTTCCACGTGGAGGAGGAGTGAAGTGGTGGTGGGGAGCATGTTGAATGGTATGCGTGGACATCCACGTGGTGAACAAGGTGGTAAGCGGTGGTAGGGCGGTTATGCTCCAAAGTGGTCCTTTGACCACTATCCTTGCGTGGAGAAAGGCTTAATAAAGCCTAAGACTTTATCTCCTTCCACCATATGTGGGACTTTATACCCACTTAACCAATGCCGCGCCAAATTTGGGTTTTAATCCCATTAAATATACAACGCCACTATGGGATTTTTAACCCTTACCAAATGCTATGCCGCTCAATGGGGATTTAATCCCATTTCATATGCAAAACGGCCAATATGGGTATTTGATCCCATTTATTTTGCTACGGGTAAGGCTTAGGTTTAAAATAGCCTAAGGATAATATGTAATTGCATATTTCAAGGGCCCTAATTTTGTATAAATAGGGAACCCGTTCTTTGTAAAACACACACACAACCCGAGCTTATTATTTGTTAAGTTTATTTGTGGGATGTGTCAACAGGTATTGTCTATTGGCCTATTATTTTAGGCAATAGTAGATGAAATATTTGTGATTGGGAGTAAATTATAAACTACCCAATAGGCCCATTGAGCCACATCAATTACTTGCAAATCCTGGATTGTCGACCAGAGTGCTAGCTTCGCATTGATAGCGTCGGGAAGGCCGATCGAAGCCAAAGGAGATTGTACGCCAGGAAGGTGGAAGTCGGGTGCTATTTTTCACCCTTGTCGTCCGAAGGTCTGGTTATTCTTCTAAGAAAGTTTAAATAGTTTCCATTAGGTTTTCTTGTGAAAGTACTATTGTAACTTACAAGTTTTGACTAGTGGAACGGTTTGACCACGAACCCGGAGACGTAGGCAATTTTTGAACTCCGTAATCAATATTTGTGCAATTGTCTTATTATCTTCCATTTTATTTTAAAATGATTACTTAAAAGGAGAAAATCATCGGAAAATTATTAAAGCCTACAAGGGTCCGAGATCGGTAGTACTAATTTGATTATTTTCGGATCACCTAGGATATACCAAATGAATGTGTGTGAAGTGCGAGTTATTTGAACAAGAGAGCAATATCAATAAAAACAATTTTAAAGAGTAGAATTACCAAATTTGATTGTCTAAATTTCCCCCTTTAAGTATAAAATGAAATTACATGCTTAAAGGAAAAGATACTTGAGTGTGTATACACACTATGTCTTCACTCGAGATTTGTTTTGCAAGATCCCATTTTATTGTTGTTGTTGCACGCTCTTGATGAAACTTATAACACAAAATATAGTTAATTTCCATGATAAAGAATTGAAATTTAACTCAAATGTAAATATGCAATGTAAATAAAAATTGAAATCGTAAGAGTGAAATAAAGAGATGAAAAACATGGAACAAGTACACTTGTTTGATTTACGGAGGGAAGAGTTTCATGTTCATTTCTTGTACTTGGAGGTTTAGATTGCTGATTTTTTTTGAATAATTGGGGGTGATCATTCCCAAATCATGCCAAGGATATGTTTGAGTATTGGGTGTATGAAACCCAACACAAAAATTCTGAAGAGAAAGAAAAAGAGTGAGGAGTCGAAGCACCCCGTGAAGGAAGAAGACCATGTATCAAAGTCATTCAACAACTCTGATATCTTCTACCTTAGTTGTAAGAGGAGAGGATGGACTTTGTATGAAGAACTTAGCTACTTTTATACCTTACATGACCCGATGAACCACACCATTATATACGATCTAGGCCCAATTTATAAATTAGGATACACAGAGAATCACTTACCCCCATATTCTCTCCATGTATCACACAACTGAGTAGAAATTGAATAGAATTGAAATGTGCTAAAAATATTTGGATAAAAAATACCCATTCCCCCAATATATCTAAAAATTGAAACTAAAACTGAATGCTTTGAAGAAGAAGGAATGAAATATTTCATGCCCCCTAAAACTAATCTAAATTGAGTGATTTGAGTATGAAATTGTGCCAAAAACATGTATGTGTAGGTGAAATTATGAAACTATTGAGAAAATTGTTATAACTTCCCCAGGGTAAAAAGGTAAGAATGGGTTAGAAATGTCCATATTGTCTTGACCCTAGTATACAATTTTGACCTTGTTCTTTCTTTTACTCGAGTTTATAGGTCTAATACTATTTTTGAGTGAGATTTTATGTTTTTGTGCTTGTATCAAGTCTTAAAACATGTCTAGGTATTCTATTGGTGTAGAATATACCTAGATGAATGCCCCTACTTTTGAGGTTCATGTGATGAATAATTTAAGCACGTGGCTCTAAATAATAGATGTGTATCCATGTTTGATAAGTCTAATAATTTACGAAAAAGACATGAAGGGTCGATGTGGTGGCCACCAAGAAGAACATATACGTACTGAGGAGATGCGCATGGTGGGGACCATGTCATGTAATAAAATGTAACAATAGCAATAAAAATAATAGTAGCAATAATTTAAACATGATAACTAGTAGCAATCAATAATAGCAATGCACATGTAAGTAAAAACATAATAGTGCAAACAATGTCATGCAAAGGCTTAATGCCTGTAAATATGGGACACCCACGGTGTTGTACGATAAGTAAGGCCCTTAGGCCTACAAATAAGAGACACAATGTCACACAAGAAAGTCATGATTCCACAAACATGGGACACCCACGATGTTGCAATAAAATCAAGGCCCTTAGACCATAATCCAAGTAGCAAAAATGCAGAACTATACACACAACTAGTAAGAATGTATAGAAAACTAGAGTATCATCATGTGATAAAATGACATGATAAGTGAAATATAGAAAACCATGTGTTGGTTGGATATTTTTTCAGCCAAAATATGAGGTTCAACCATAGTATACGGGATTAAATCCCTCCTCAAAGACAGGTGAGGTAGCTTGTTTATTACTAATCTAAAACACAACAGAGATAATATGTACAATATTCACACTATTCTAACCATTGGGGTTGGGATACAATCCCAAAATCCATATCAACACGAGATGGAGATGTTACAGCTTTAGAAATGGAATGGATTAGAAAGGAAACTATTATAGATGAAACATAGCGGAAAGGGAATGAGAGGAACGTACTTTCTTTCAAGAAAACATAGATCAAGAAATACTTATACGAGTTTTAGATAATGAGTGTAATATTTGAAATGATTAAAATAATCAAGAACACTAAACAAAGAATAGCTTAAGATCTTGGATGTAAGAACAATCTCTCAAGATAGATGAATCCCACAACACAAAGTTTGCAAAATAACACATATTTCTATTCCTCAATGATTAAAAATAAAATACAAAGTTTTTCTTCTTCTTCACAATAGCTCTTAATATTCTAAAAATATCATCCCCTTTGGAATGCACAAGCATCCCTTATTTATAATGGAAAGAGCAGAGAGAAAATAGGATAAATCCTAGAAAATAGTCATTTAACAAGAATCCTATTTTGCTTGACTCTCACGCAGGAGAACAAGTCAAAATTTGCTTCCTATGTGATGAAACGAAAATGAAAAAGACATGTCAATCTCTGGATGAAAATGACATGAAACATTATGCTTATTCTATTTCGTCATCCTTGTCTTCCTCCAACAAAGCCTTGCTTGTCATGAAATTCTTGGAACTTCCGGATTATGCCCTACATCTCAACTTCATCTGGTGCACTAGAATAATCACTTAGAACCTCACAAGTTTCCTGAGTGTCACTTGCGTTGCCAGGAAGTTTCTTCAATCTCTTGTTGAGTTTCCTTAGTGATTCCAAAACATTCTCGATCCTTATGAACTTATCAATGGTTGTCAGATCAAAGACGGAAGCTGGTTCGTGCTGAATTGATTCTTGAATTTGTTTATAGAGATCGTCAGCAGGTAAAATATTTGAGCTTTCATCCAACACTTTGGCGAAGATCCTGGAAAGCTCCTCTTCTATGTCATTGGTGGCATCGACCAACTAATCTCTAGATTCCTCAACCTTCTACAAGCTTCACTGATAATATTTATCCTAATCTGATGGCTTTGGCTAGCTAGAAATGCTTATCCCCATGCGAATGATCCCTTCTTCCATCAAGATATGGGATGGAACCTATTTCAGCGCATTGAGAGCCTCAAAATTTAACTCGAGGTTCCCGACTTCCTGTGAAAATTCATCATCCATTTTTCACCATCCTTCTTTATCTCCTCCAAGGATTTATAAACCTCCACTATGTCATCAATGACCTCTCTTCCTTGTAGGAGTAGCCTCTGAATCCATTCATCAACCATTCTCCCCTTCTCGTTGATCTTTTCAATCATAGGTACCGATGAGAAATCGAACCTAATAGGAGTAGGGGTAGAAGATGACAATGTTGACTGAGAAGGCTTTGAGAGCTTGAGTAATACCTTTGTCAACTGTTCAAATTTCTCCTTTAGCTCATCTCTTCTCACCTTTGTTTCCTCAACTTCTGGCACAACATGTTCATGGCATCTTGGGCATCCTGTTGTGCCCCTTCTGTTGTTACCTTTCCCAGATCAACCCTTGTAATATGATAATCAATAACCACTATATCCTCCTTAGTTTTGTCGGCCATGGGAGTGGCAATCTCTGTAAATTTATGCCCTGAGGCATCCACTGAAACCCTTGAAACCGTTTTGGGTTTCTTGGCAGATTTGGTAGGAGAGGCCTTGAGTGAACTGAAGTCGAAGGATGGTAGAGGAACTACCACCTTCCTCTTCCTTGGGGTCTAATCAATTAACCATTGAGGTACAGTGGAAGAAGTTTCCCCTATCGGAGGTGTTATGGTTACATCTATAGGTGGAGGAAGGTTTACTTGTGGAGTCGTGATGACTGCAAGTGTGGTGACTGTGGGAATAGACTTAGGGAATGAAGGTGCGAGAGGAGGAGGCATATCTATAGCCATCTTAGGTCCAATAGAGAGAGGTGAGAGGTCGGAGAAGATGTTGGCCATGGCTGATGAGAGTGGCATAGAAATATGAGATGAGGAAGATTGGGAGAGAGGAGGTAAAGATTCTAAAGTCAAAGCTTGAGAAGCAAGAGAAAGACTTACCTCCGATGAGCAATCATCAAAAGGAGAAACAAGAGGTTGACCAACCTCATCTTTTGAAGGAAGTTTTCCTTTTTCTGGTGGAGGAGGTGAATCCAGTACCTCAACTATTTGTGAAGGAGTGGCAGATGATGTGGCTCCTTTCTTTTCTCCCCTTCTGACAAACTTAAATTTTATCTAGCCTCTTGGTAGGGCTTTTATCCTCTTCCCTCTCTCCCTTGGAGGGTCCTCGCTTCTAGAGTAGCTATTTTTGAAAATCTCTTTTCTTATAACTCATTCCCCAAGAAATGAGCCATGCCTTGGTACGGACAAGATTCTGAGCAACTCTTTCAGTGATAGAAGCTTTTTCAGCAACAAACCAATCAATAGATGGGAATCCGAGTTGGTCTCCATTTGATTATTCGTACCTAGTATCCAAAACACTTTCATTGTCCATGGTGCCTTCAGGGATATCAGCTAGATCTAACATCTGAATTTCTTCAAGCATCAGTCTGTTGTTGTCTTTTCTTTGGATGGCAACTTCATCCCAAAGATCAACCCAGATGTCTTCCACATTGGGCACATGCAGATACAAGGTTCCATATGACTTGAGGACTCCTTGGATGTCGAATCCCTCCCTGAGCTTCATATGTTTCTTCAATTTGTCCTGAAGCTCATGCACCACGTTCTTGGCCTTAACCACCATAGAGCATGTATACCTTCCAATAGAAATAGGGAAGGAGACGGAACCTTGTGCCTGCTTTGTTGGAACTTGTGAAAATCCAACAATTGTCTGACTAACTCCATGAGGATCAGTTTTTCACTTGGGAACCTAGGAAAATGAAAAGGATTACCATGGAACCTTACCACCCGAAGATAAGTAAACTTCTTGAATTACAAGAAGATGCAACCCCATTTTGACACTTCGGCCCATGCTTCATTAGAAACCCTTCTCTTCCTTAGATCAGGATCCAACCTATAAATTTTTTCATAGAAGAAGGCGTCATTCACTCTTCTATATTGGTCTTCAGACCCTTTTATTGTCAGTGAGGGAAGTACCGATATATGTGTTCCATTTCTTAGTTCCCCTTTACATCTAGCCCTGGGTAATTTCTCATGCTTGTTGCTGCATAGGTGACGTATGAAATCATATAGAACTTGTCGGTAGACAAGATTGTTTTCATTTGGGAATCTATCTCATCACTTATTAGGCTACCCCAATCAATCCCTTGGTCATTCTTCTTTATGACGACCATGAACTGGTACATCCACCCTTGGAATTCTTTTGACTCTGGGAGCCCAAATAACTAACTCAAAGGGGGTGATGATATCACTAATTTCAAGAATAAAATCACTTCTAGGGACCGACTTGGGAAACCTAGAAATAGTTGGCTTAGCCTTGATCAAGAACTTCTTGTTTACATGCTTGATGCAGTCTTCCTGATCTTTGTCCCAGGCCTTTTGTGCTGATTTAAGGTCTAAATCAACATACTCCACAAAGTCGGGCAACCTTAGGAGTTGATCAAAGTAACCTCCATCCAATTTCACTATAGACTCTCCTGCTTGATTTCTTACTAAGCGGGAGGCTGAGTCATAGTTGGAAGTGCATGCCAGGATGAATTCAGGGCATTGAGCTGATATTGGAAATCTGCTTGCAAGAGGGAGACCGCTTCCTGCTATCGAATTCATCCAAGAATTCTGAGAAGAATCCTCAATTCTCTTCCAGAAGTCCTCCATATCTATATTACCGAGCTTTGTGTCCCGAATGTCATAATTACAGCTTATGTAAGAAGAAGATTCCATCTTCTGATATTTATACTTCATCTTTCCTGACTTATCCTTAGATTTTCTGGGGTCCAACATGAGGAGTCTCGAAGAAGAAATGCCTTGATGATTTCTGGAAGAGAAATTAGGCTTGAAAGTTTGTTGAATAGGTGCACAAACCCGCCACACTGTTCGGATTTTGAAACTTGCAAAACACCTTCAGAAACCTGACAGAATGAAGTGTATGTCGGAAGTCGGACATGTTGAGCATCAATGAAAACCCAACACATGCAGGAAGTGAGGAAGTGTCGGACAAGTAGGAAACCCCGACACAATGGTGGAAACTGGAGGATGTCGAGCAGGTAGAACTCCCGACACACTGCGGATCTTGATGGATGTTGAGCAGGTAGCCAAACCTGAAATAAGGCGGAAAGAGTGAAATGTAAAACACCCTGCAAAACCCGAAACAAGTATATCGGGTTTTTGACGTGTCAGAACATGAGAAATTCTCGCCTCATGATCACTTAGGAATTTTAGAATCATTTTGAAATCTACAAGTTACAACCTATGAAAAACAAGTAAATAACCTAGGGGTAAAATTCAAACAAGAGCCCTCATGAAAAAGACAAGAAACAAGAAAAACAACCCAAAACCCTAAAATAGTAATGAAGAAAGAAAAGAAATGGAAACCCCAAGCAAACACTTCACAAAATAACCCAAAAAGATTCTAAAAAGAAAGAAGAGAAGAATACCTTCAACTAGCTTGAAAAATGATAAAAAATGGCTTGGCAAAATCAATCGGGAAGCTCGATCGGGTTTGGAGGTAGAGGAAGCATCAATGAAAATCCAACGTAACAAAAATGAATGGTAACAAATGACGTGGAAAAACTGACTATTTATAATAGCCTAGCATTAATTACACCTCACTTGACATGTGTGCCAACTGCCAGACAATTGGACATTAATGACATGTCATCATGCTTGGAGCATCTGAAAACCCGATACAAAGGATTTGATTCAATTCGGGTTTCGGGTTTCAGGAAACATGAGACATAAAACATGCATTTGGCAAAACATGTTTTGATGCTCGGAAGTTCAAAACCCAACACAATGGTTAGGAAATCGGGTTTCGTTTGAGGAACAAGCGACATAAAACATGCTTTGGGAAAAACATGTTCCGATGCTCGAAAGTTCCGAAAACCCGACATAATGGACTTAGATAATCGGGTTTCGGGTTTGGGAAACATGAGACATGTAACATGCAAGAAACATGTTTTCATGCAATGAAAACTGAAAACCCGAAAATATCTTTCAAAGGGAATTTTTAAGAGATTTGTCCAAAAAATTTTCCTATGGTTATCTCATTTTTAGCTGGAATCACTAAAGCGAGATAACACCATGTGAAACCAAAAGTTATCAACACCACCGCATAAGACACATGTGTTAGTATTATTAATTCAAAAGATAAAAATATATTATGTATGTAATCAAGCGCAACGAGGAAGTAAAAGGGTAATATAATAAAACAATAGCTCATGGTTTGTGTGGAGGGATTCTCCTAGAAGAATGTATGTAAATAACCTTTATAGCTCCCATAATCATGTATTAATTTGTATGCCCTTCATCATGCTCAATGTACCCCAAGAATGCATGTGTATAAAGAATAAAAATTATATCTATCAAATAAGAAGGATAAACAACATGTATAATGCAAATTTCTCACAATGTATGATAGATAAACATGTCCCGAGTTTTGTGTTTTTACATATATTTGAATGTTTTTGCAATTTGTGTTTATATCAATGTTTTTGGATTTTTCTAGTGAATAAATATGTATAGGAAAAAGGAGTAGATGATGTGTAATGTTGTCGTAAGTGTATGATATTGATAGGTTTCTCAACAAGCCAACCATCAAGAATGGCCAAATGATATACATAAGGGCCCATTAATTCAGTAGCCATGCGAGGGCATGACCATTTGGGTTTGAACTTGCCTTTCAAAACACTCTTAACATTGGTGTTCATTTTATTTTGTTTAAGAACTAAATCATTGATATGAAATACATATTCATGGAATTTATTGTTATAGGCACGTATTGATGTGGTCTTGATACATGCAAATATTTTCTAGGGCCCGAACTCACTTAGAATAAAGTACTTCTAACTCATCTAATTTATTTTCGTGATAGTCATTGTCTTTGATTCTATATTTTAAGGAATTATGTAGTGAAGGGATTTCGATTCCAAGGGTAAAATAGCCTTAGTTCTATAAACCAAAGAGAAAGGAGTAGCATTGGTAGGTGTATGGATACTAGTGTGGTAGGCCCAACATGAGTAAAACATCCGATTATTCCAATTAATACCATATTTATCAACATTTTTATGTAAGATTTTAACAATGGTTTTCTTGTTAGCTTCAGCTTGGTCATTTTCTTGTGGATAGTGAGGTGTAGGAAAAGTGTGTTTGATGTGAAATTTGGCACAAAATTTCTTGACAGTACGATTCTTTAAGGATGATCCATCATCGAAATAATAGCAAAGGAACCCCAAAATGAGTAATAATGTGTGTGAGCAAGAAATGAAAAATTTGATCACATGTTGTAGTGTCCAAAGGTATTTCTTCAACCCACTTAGTGAAATATTTATTAGTTGTGATTATAAATTTATGTTCATGTGTGGATTCTAGATTAATCTTTCCAATAAAATCAAAACCCATATGGAAAAAGGTCAAAGGGAAATGATGGGTTACAATGTATGAGATGGTGCATGATTAAGGTTGTTATCATTGATCACATCATTTAGTGTATTCATGGTAATCTTGTTCCATGGTTGGCCAATAATATCTTTGTCGTAATAGCTTATGGGACATGGAATTTTCCCTAAAGTGACACCACACTAATTATCATGTAAATGTTTTAGGGATATTTTTGCATCATCGGATCCCAATTAATGTAAAAATGACCATTAAAGACACATTTGAAAAAGTATACTTTAATAAGGGCATAACGTAGAGATTCATGTCGTAATCGTTGGTTTTCATGTGGTAGGGAATTTTTAAGTAATTTTTATTGGTATAGATAATTGTAAAATGTTATTAAACCACTCAAGGTTGTCACCACTATGTGTAGTAGATAGGACATGAAGATCATCAATAATATTTGTATTAATAGATGCCTTACTTAAATGTTGAATAATGAAAGTGGTGCAATCATCAGTGAAATCTAAAGGTATTAATGAGGCAACACTAAACATTACATTAGTGTGCTGATTATCTTTACTTGGAATATTAGTGATCAAATAAGTAGTAAATGTAGATAAGAGTCATTTAACCAAAGTATTGTATGGGATTAAAAATTATTCCTTGGTTTTGTAGAAATATTATACTTTGTGAATGAAGAGTTGTGAGCCACCAACAAATTATATGTGTCGAATTTATAATGTGTGTGTGGTGTAAAGGCCTAAAATTAATGCCTCATATTTGATGATGTTATTGGTGCATGAAAATGCTAACTGGTAAGCAAATGGAATGGTTTCTCCCTAGGGTGTTATAAGAACAATGCCAACCCGCACTCCTGTGACACATTGGGATCCGTCAAAGTACATTGTCCATACTTTTGATTCAATATTATAGGTACTAAATTCATCTTGAAATTTTGTACTAATTAGGAAGGGATCAAATAATGGTTCCTCGACAAGTTATTCTGCTTTGACTCACCCTTTGATTGATTTTTGTGATAAAAAGTGAAGATTGATTTTGGATAATAACATGACCATTGAGAAATAAATCCTAAGAGGTATGTTTGAGATAGAAGGTAACACAAAGGATCAACCTTGGAAATGACATGTATCTCATTATTTATCATGAAATGTTGCAATTTATTTGTAACAAAGTGTTGTCTCCCGAAAACCACTTTTCATTTTCCAAGTTAAATTTGAAATTTCGAGCTCTCGCCCTCCTAAATTATTTAAGCCAAGTTGAAAGTTCATGAAGTTAGCAAAATCTATGCCCTAGTGTTGTTTAAATCTCTATTTTGCTCATTTTGAGAAATTCTCCATCTCTCGATGCAATGCAAGTAATATCCTCTTTGATCTCCTTTTTTTTGATCAAAATTGTTAGATTGTTCTATGGCCTGGGTCATCAAATCATTTTTTTATCTCCATGCCTCCGGCTCACGAAGGAAATTCAAAAATTAGACTCAAAATGATGAAGTTATCTTCCTCTGTGTATTTTTCCCACAGTCGGGAACGATGGGCGTTTTCTTCCCCATCAAATTTTGGCCCCATCATCCACAGGTACATGGACATACCTAATTCGAAGCAAGTCGGTGGAGAAATTTGTGTTTTTGAGCGTTTTTGTAAAAATGTGAAAAGTTAAAAAGTGACCCATAGCCCCGATCAGGCTATAAAGGTAAAAGTCAAATTTTGAGCCTGCAGGAAAAAATTCAAAGGTGAAGCTGTCGTTGAAAATTCAAAGTGAATGAGTGGGCCATCGGGGCACTTTTGGAAATTTAACCAAATTCCCAAAAGTGAAGTAAAATTTCTAGAATGCTCTGTGGCTCCACCAAGGTCTCGGGCCCACTGTTAAAAAGTCAAGCGGGAGAGCGGGCGTGAGAGGAATTTGAGTTTTTGAGCCTTTTTCCAAAAAGGTTAAAATGTTGAGAAAAGGGCCGCAACCCCATTTCCAATTAGAGGATGCCATGTGTCAAGAGTTCAATCGAGCAGTGGGTCGGTGGAGGAATTTGAGTTTTTGAGCCTTTTTCCAAAAAGGTTAAAATGTTGAGAAAAGGGTTGTGACCCCATTTCCAATGAAAACGTGCCACGTGCCTAAGTTGAAAAGTCGAAGTGGGGGTGCGGGCCAATTTGTTCCAAATTTCCAAATCTCTAAAAAATCACAAAACACAAAGGGATTTCCCGTGTACCCGCTCCAATCTCTTCCTACCATGTGGATGACCCAATTTCAAAGTTATAAGAGAAAATCAAACGTTCGTATTCAAACTGAAAATCAAATGTAACGTTCGTGTTGCAAGATCTGGTTTTTAACTTGCCATGAGCGTTTTCTTCGCAATGGAGGAATTTGAAGAGGCGTAAATGATTTGTAAAGTTGTAACCATTTTGGAAAAGGATATAATGGCTCCTCAGAGCCATTCCAAAGGGTTGGCGATTGATTTCAAAAAAGACCAGAGTGCTCTGTACCTGGAAAAGACAAAAATGCCATACTTCTTCTATTTTCCCTTCTCCTTAGAATTTCCTCTATTCTCAAATCTCTGTACAAACTCTGCTTTAGCTTCAATAATAAAAGAAGGAATTTTCACCTTTTTGATTGAGGGATTGATTGGTACCTTGCATGACCAATGAATTTTATTCGGTCTTGTAGCTTCTCCTGTGGATTTTTTTTTCTTCTAACTATAAATGCATGTAAATGAAATTTCTAATTAATGTGTGTGGGCATCTGATATTCTACTCACAACATTAGTTTTCTCCTACCTCCATTTCCACTCCCCTTCCCCTTTCCAAGACAAAGTTTCTTCTCTAGTGAGACATTGCTAGCTTTGCCATAGGGTCAGTGGAGTGCCCCTATTGGATCTCTGGTCAAAAGGCCACCATTGAAATCCACCTTTTATGCATGCACCTATGGAAGCTGCACCGTTCAAGTAGAGGGACTTAGATTCCCATAGCGTTGGCTTGAAACCCACCAATTTTTCCACAAGACAAATTTTCTTGCCAACACAAAGACTAAAACAAGGAAAATCTTCTTGATTGGACTATAATTGTGTTCATAGGGGAGAAAAGTGTGACTAATTTATTAAATGGCCCATTCATAATGAATATATTCATATTGTGTAATTAAAGTGCGAAGAGCATGTTCTATTGAGAAGATGTACAAAAAAGTGGCTTGTTTGGTTTAGGCGGTACCAAAACTAGTGGATTGAGAAAATATTGTTTTGTGTTGTCAAATAATTTTTAGAAGTTTGCATCCCATATAAATGTAATATATTTCTTTAATAAACATGTGAAAGGTTGAATATTGTTAGCCAACTGTGCTATAAAATGGTAGATAAATTGTTTTTTCCTTGAAGGGATCATAATTTTTAAAGATTTCATGGTGGTAGCATGTCAAAAATGGCTTGGATTTTTTAGGGTCAACCTCAATACCATGATGAGAGATAATGTAGCCCAAGATTTTACTAGAATTCACCCCAAAGACACACTTATGCAAGTTTTATCGGACATTGTACTAACATAAATATTTGAATATAAGTCATAAGTCATGAGGGCGATTGTGGCATTGAGTGGATTTAGCAAGTAAATCATCGACATAATATTTAATAATCTTATGTATGTAGTCATGAAAAATGTGTGCCATATTTTTTGATAAGTAGCACCAGTGTTTATAATCTGATCGGCATAACTATGTAACAAAAGGTACCCCACGATAGTAAAAGAAGTCTCTTCTTGATTAGCAAGGTTAATTTTGATTTTATTATATCTAGTGAACCCATCCATGAAGGAGAGCATGTCGTATCCTATGATTGAGTTGACAATCAAGTCTATGTGTGGGAGAGGGAAAATATCTTTTGGACAATCCTTATTTAAATATCTAAAGTCAATAAAACAACATATTTCACCATTTGGTTTGGCCACAGGGACTATATTAGATACCCATTGGGGATTAATGGCTCAAATAAATCCAACATCAAGAAGTTTTGAATTTCCTTTTATACAAACATATCCACCTTAGGATGCATCTTGTGAATTATTTGTTGTAATATCTTGGAATTAAGTGTAACACAATATTATGCATAGTAATAGATGGATCAATATCAGGGAATATCACTATAATCTCAAGTAAAAGATAAGGAAATATTGTAACACTTTTTGGATTGCAACTTGTTCATTATCACTAAGGGCGGTAGTAAGACGTTTTAGGCAAGGATTCTTATCAGTGCCAAAGTTAAAAGACACATTCTCTTCATTAAGTAATGTAGAATGATCTTCAATATAAGGCATCGTTTGAATAGTGTTAGGAGAATCAAGTAATGCATCTGAAGTATCCACATCCCCAAAGTATGCATGGGTTTACAAAGTGTGAGGAAACCTATTCTTATGAAATAAGGAAGTGAAATCCTCATATGCACCCAAGAAATCAAGGAGGGATTCTTCATTATATTTTTTCTTGAAGCGATAAGATGGGTGATGCACTAGTTTCAATGAATTCATGTCAAACAAGATGTAAGGTGGGATTGGAATGCGTAGCACATACCTTGGGTGATCAGGTTTGGGATGTTGGAATGAACATTAATGCTAGGAAAAATAATTTATATGATGCAAAGCATATCACTCATACAATGATTCAAACCAGTTAGTATGATAAAAAAAATCAAATCATTCCTTTAATCTTGCAAAATGGCTCTTTTCTCAAGACTAGAAATCCTTCAAACGTGTAATTTTTAGCCATAACACCCAAATTAGCTTGTGAAATGCTTGAAATATTTTGTATAACCTCTTATCATGCCAAAACAATCATCAAATTAGATGAAATCAATAGAAATGATCAAATTATCTTCCTTTTTTCTAAAATCGCCCTTGAAGCTTCTTAAGAACAAGGTCATCGTGAGTTTGTGGTTGGGCAAACTACTACAACTTAAAAAAACTAAATACACTTATAAGTACCCATTATGCTCCTTACTACATGTGGTAAATCTTTTGGCTCAATTCCCAATATAGGTCTCTTTTCTTTAAAATCTCTCTCTTAGGCTTAACTCACCTCTAGTAGCCATATCCAAGGTTAATTTTTGGCATAAATTTTGAATGAATGACTCAAAAACATGATGATGACCTTTTTGAGTACCCATTTGGCCAAAAATTCACTTTACCAATTTCCACTATACCTTCCTCAATAAAATATTCCAAAAAATCACTTTCTCAATTACAATTAGGTCTCTAATGACCATCTACAATCTTCTAAGGAGGTTTGTCAACATTTCCCTTTAATTGAAAACTCTTCAATGCATACTTATTCTTAAATATTGTTAAGGTATCTATGAAAGTGGTTTTTTGAAAGTTTTTACATTTGAGATTTGTTTAAGACCCTTAACTTGTTTTGTTTCAACAAACCCTAATAGGGTTACACAATGAACCCAAATGTGAATGTTTACTCACCATTTGATTTATACTTGTTGTTAATTATTAGTTACACCTTTAATAGGTTTGTCAATCCTTTTAATGTCTCCTATTATGACAAAGTGATCTTGAAATAATGTTTTATCTTCAATAATGATCTTTATTTGATTGTGTTTACCACAATAACATGTGATTCTCATATTTCAATCATGTTCCTAACTAGATAATGTATTCAACATCATTGGTAAGGGAACTTAAAGTTATTTATATCTTGAGCTATCTATCATACCATTCATAAATTAAAAACTTCAAGTATTTTCTTCAAGCCTCGTTCTAATTTTCCTTATTCAAACTCCAACTATGCTAAAATACACTCAAAGAACAAGGTATTGTATTGGTGCAAAATAAATAAACCCTAATAATGGAACAAATATATATTTAACTCCTTACCTCATGGTAAATTCACCTCAACAATTTTATCTTATGGTGTTGTTCTTTATTCATCCATACTCATAAATTTCATGCAAAATGAAACAATGTCATAAAGTAAAACCAGTATGTTTGTAAACAAGATGTCTTCCTTCTTTAAATCTTGGAGCTCCATTTCTCTCATTAGAATGAAAAATGAAAAATAGTTACAAATCAATTCTTTATACCTCCCTACCTCGAGCTTTTCCCGACAACTAATTGTATGGTCACGAGGAAGGTTATATGGAGGTTGTAACTTAAAGACAAAGGAGCTAAGAATATATATTTTAAGAGCTACATGACCATTAAACACCATGAATAATACCTTAAGACATCACCATGGTCCTAACACCTCTAATGATATTATTGAACCCTATTAAAATACATACCATCATGCTATAAAGCCAAAAATGGCTCAACCAATTCAAATTTCAAATTTTCTCAAAAAGGGGGGAAAATGCAAAATTTGAAATTTTTACCACTTAAGCCCAATAAAACAACAAAAAATTGATCCGTAGACTTCTAAAGACTCTTAACCCACCTAGAAAAACAAAAAATTGTCATGACATGCCTAAATAGATATCTAGGAGTGATGCTCCCGCATCATACCTCCAGGGATAGAAAATGCTTCCCCATGAACTCTTTGCTAATCTTATCTTCTCCTTCTTCCTTTTCTTCCAGTTGAAAATGATCTTTTGAAGGTGGAATTTTACTGAGTACCATGCTTGATTTGTCTTCATTAGCTATATCATTATTCTCACAAGACTTTTAACCTTTGAAACAATCATATTCTTGAGAAAAATGAGTGTTTTAGGACTGTATGATATCTTCTCCACCTTGTTTCTGAGAATATAAGCTTGGTCTTACTTCATATGGGATGAATGTTCATCATTCATGACTACTAAACTATATTTTTATCTATGCTCTTGAAATCTAAATGTAAATTCCTTTGCTTGAAATGTTCATCTTTATTTGACCGATCCACCTCCACTTTATCTGTCAAAAATGCATACATAACACTTAGAGCAAGATTAGATTGAAAAATATGATTTATATCATCCTTCTTATTCACCACTTCCTTATTATGCTTGCTCTCTTCTTGGTCTTGCAACCTTTTATATTCTTGATATGTCTTGATACATCTTTCATGATTGGTTTTATATTTTTCAAAGCGTGATTGCTCCATGAATTCATCATGCTCTGAGTCATTTTCACTCTTGTTTAGTTTTTGTGATCCTAAGAGCTTACCATTTTATTTTCTCCCAATGTGATATGAAAATATTCTTACCTCATTCTCATTTCCCACTCTCCTTTGCAAGTTACCTTGATATTCTCTCTCCATTTATCCACTTCCACATCTCTTTGACTATACCAATTGTACTTTCCATCATTCCATCTTCTCTAACAATTGTACCCTTTGTAGTCTCACAACCACATTCACTCCTCTGCTGAAAGTATGTTTTCATGCCCATTAACATCACTCTAGGATGGTTTTCAGTCCATGCTTGGCTATCTTTCAGTGGATTCAATGTATGTTTGACTCCATTCTTCACAAAAGTATAGGTATTAGCTCATCCATCATGAATAGCCTTTCTCTCAAATTGTCATGGCCTTCCTAACAAGAGATCACAAGCATCCATAGGTAATGCATGACAAATAACTTCATCACGATATCTACCAATCTGAAAACTAACCAAACTCTACTCACTAACCAACACATGATGGTTTATTTGAACCCAATAGACCTTATATGGTTTAGGATGCTTCATTCTTCTCAATTTTAGATTTTCAACCATTTCAAAAGAAACTAGATTATTTGTGCTACCATTATCAATGATAAGTTTACAACACTTACCTCTTGTTTTGCACATGGTCCTAAATAGTGTTCTTCTTTGGGTTGGTTTTCATTCTTCTTGCTTACATTCATAAATAATCTCCTCATCATCAAGGATTCTCTTGTCTCTGGTTCTTCCACAAGTGATGGTGATGCCACACTTTCTTCTTCATCAACATGTGCAATTTGATTTCTAGATTCACTCACTCTACTACTACTTGCTTGAGGATTCTCTAGACACTCAAAATACCTATGACCAAAAAACTTGTTGCATTTGAAACATCTACCTGTAAACTCACCTCTTCCTCTTCCAAAACTACCTCTTTCTCTGTATGAATAACCACCTCTAGCATATCCACATCTAGGTGTAATTTGTGTTTGTGAAGTACTTGCCTCTTCCTCATGTGTTTATTTTTATTGTACTCTATTTCAATTTTATCCTCTACCTCTTATTCCTCTTCCTCTACCTTTGAAGTATTGTGTTTGTTTTCTAGAAAACTTATCTTATGCTTTCAAAGATGTTTGGTATGCTTCCTCCATTATTCTCAAGGTAAACAAATTGATTTCATCCTGTATGTTAAGCCTTAATCCATTCATATATCTAGCTACCTCTTCAACATCCCCTTCTATATGACTTGATCTCATTTCTAGCTTATAAAAATCATCATTGTAATCAACTACATTCATTTCCCTTTGTCTTAAATTTTGCAATTTATTAAACAAGCTAGTTTGATAATCAGAAGGGATAAAATTACCTTTTAGTTTAACAACCATTCTATCCCATGATCCGATCTTTCCATTTCATATGCTCCCATGCCCTATTAGTTTATTACAAGTAAACTTCACTTTCTTATCCTCAGCTATGCCCTCTAAATCAATATATTTGACCATTTTAGCAATCTAATAGATCAATTCTTATGGATGAAATATTCCACCATGCTCTAGTACCTTAATCTTAGGTTTATTACTTGATCTCATGACTACTTTTAAGATCCTCACATTTGATCCTTCTTCCTCTAGTATTGTTTCTTCTACCACCTTTTCTTCTACATCTTCTTTGTCATTTTTTTCATCAAAGACCTTGCATCTTTTCTAAGAAACTTCTAATGCTCCCAACTTGTCCTATATATTTCTCAATATAGAAACTCATTCATTATCCCTAGGCTTCCCTCTCTGACCTCCTATGGTCACTCTTCTAGGTGGCATTCTAATGATCTTCTCTCCTTTTAAATTTTCTTTTCACTACTTATTTCTCTTCTTTGTCTTCTTTCTTGTCAATTTATCTCTCTCCTTCACTTTGATACCAAATGATGTAGAACATATCACTCATACAACCATTCAAACAAGTTAGTATGATCAAAACAACTCAAATCAGTCTTTTAAGATTGTAAACTGACTCTTCTTTCAAGATTATAAATTCTTCAAATGTGTAATTTTTAGCCATAACACCCAAATTAGATTTTGCAATGCTTGAAATATGTTTTCTAACCTCTTATCATGCCAAAACAATCATCAGATTAGATGAAATCACAAGAAATGATCAAATTATCTTCTTTTTTCTAAAACTACCCTTCAAGCTTCTTAAGAATAAGGTCACTGGTGAGTTGGTGGTTGGAGAAAACTACCAATAAATAGAATAAACTAAAGAAAATTTTAAGTACCCATTATGCTCCTTGAGGCATGTGTTAAATATTTGGATCAATTCCCAATGTAGGTCTCTTTTCTTTAATATCTCTCTCCTAGGCTTAACTCACCTCTAGTAGCCATTTCTAAGGTTACTTTTTGGCATAAATTTTGAATTAATGACTCAATAAACATTATGATGACCTTTACTCGAGTACCCATTTGGCCAAACATTCACTTTATCAATTTCCACTATACGTTCTTTAATAAAAAAATTCCAAAAATTTCACTTTCTCAATTACAATTAGGTCTCTAACACCATCTACAATCTTCTAAGGAGACATCAACATTTCCCTTTAACTGAAACTCTTGAATGCATACTTATTCTTAAATATTGTTAAGGGATCTATGAAGGTGGTTTCTTGAAAGTTTTTACCTTTGAGATTGAGTTTAAGAGCCTTAAATTGTTTTGTTTCAAAAAACCCTAGTAGGGATACACAGTGAACATGAATGTGAATATTTACTTACCATTTGATTTATACTTGTATTTAATTCTTAGAACCACCTTTAACTAGTTTTTACACTCCTTCTAATGACTCCTCTTATGACAAGAATCTTGAAATAATATTTTCTCTTCAATAATTATCTTTATTTGACTGTGTTCACCACAAGAACATGGGATTCTCATATTTCAATCATGTTCCTAACTAGATAATGTCTTCACCATCATTGGTAAGGTAATTGAAGGTTATTTATAGCCTAGGATATCTATCATATCATTCAAAAATTAAAAACTTCAAGTCTTTTCTTCAATCCTTGTTTTAATTTTCCTTATTCAAACTCTAATTGTGATAAGATACACTCAACAACATGGTATTGTATTGGTGAAAAAAAAATAAACCATAACAATGGAAGAAATATATATTTAACTCCTTCCTACCTCATGGTAAATTCACCTCAACATTTTTATCTTATGGTGTTGTTCATTATTCATCCATACTCATAAATTGCATGCAAAATGAAACAATATCATCAAGTAAAACTAGTCTATTTGCAAACAACATGTCTTCCTTCTTCAAATATTGGAGCTCCACTTCTCTCATTAAAATGAATGAATGAAAAAAGTTACAAAGAAATGATTTATACCTCCCTACCTTGATATTTTCCCCACAACTAACTATATGGTTAGGAGGAAGGTTATATGGAGGTTATAACTTAAAGACAAAGGATATAAGAACATATTGTTAAGAGCTACATGACCACTAAGCACCATGGAGAATCTCTTAAGACATCACCATGGTCCTAAAACCTCTAATGGGATTATTGAACCCTCTTAAACTACCTACCACCATCTTTAGGAAGCCAAAAATGGCTTAACCAATTCTAATTTCAAATTTTCTCAAAAAGGAGGGAAAATGCAAAATTTGAATTTTTGATCACTGAGCCCAATAGAATAACAAGAAATGGATCCTAGGGACTTATAAAGACTCTTAACCCACATATAAAACCCAATTTTTTTCATGACATGCCTAAATAGATATTAGGAGTGATTCTCCTACATCATTATCACATGACAAATTAGTGGTCTTCATCAACGCTACGAGACTAGTTCCCTATTCTTGGGAACAAGGAGGCTCCCATTTATTGAATGTAGGATATATTAAAATCTTCATGTGTTTGATAGGCTAGGGATCACATAGGAGTACTCTAATAAACCTGCGAATAATTTCTTGTATGGAATATAAGGGAGGAATTTTCTTGAAAAGAGGTAAAGGGGAGATAAAAAAATAGGGAGAGGGTTAATTTTGTGAGTAGGCACTTGCAAATTTCACAAACATTAACCAGAGTAGGTCCACATTCAATAGGAAGAGAAAAAATTGTGTAAAAACAACAAGATTAACAAATCAAAGACACAAAGTTCTATTGATTTATTCCTCAAAGACACAAAGTTCTTTCTTGGTTGTCCAAGATTACAAAGCTTACATAGTTGGAAAGTAGGAAGTAGAAGAACATAGACAAGGAGATAGAATAAAGTAGCTTCTTGCTTGTAGTAGTAGGAGAACAAAATCTAACCCTTTGGAATGGAGAAGCCATCCCAATATATAGCCTTATAAAGTGTCTCTTCATCTCCCCAGTGACTTTTCATATTCCTACCACTTGTGACCTTTCATATTCCCATATGAATGAAAATACTTTATTTCCTTGTTTATGAAAAATAAATTTTACAATGAAAAATTAAAAGGCCACTTAAGTGAATAAGATGAAATATCCAAAAATTACATTCCCAACGAAGAATTAGAATG